>JAWPHD010000288.1:0-521015 GCA_037043455.1 Cyrtodaria siliqua
AGTGATTTTGATATCTATACCTCACATTATGTATATATTTTAGTTTGGTATATAGAAGGCAATGTTTGAAAGCTTTACTTGATGGAAATATACCAAACGGTTAATTTATTTTGGCATTTTTTTTAGTTTTGTATAACGCGTCTTAAAATCATTGATTTCTATTAGCCGAATGGGTCTTTGCATGCAGGAATTGAACCGAAAAGATAATGGGTCCTTGCCAAAGCATCTGATTTTCCATTCGGTAAACCTTATTGGTCAGTTAGATGTATTCAATAACTATTTTTGACAAATGTCGCGACTCTTTTAGGTGTCAGACCAGTCAGGAAATACTTCCGGGTCGTAGGGTGCTGAAATAGTTCCTTGAAAGAATTCAAAGTTTCTAGTTTGCATGTGTTTTTCCCAAGATTAGTTTCTATTTAATTGTTAAATCTAACCTGAGGTTAAAGTAGTATGTCTGTTGTCATGAATAGTAAGTATTTTACTGTGTTTGTCAGGATTATTTCTTTGGAGAGTATGAGCACAGAGGTTAGGTAGAGATGTGGTTTTGACAGATGTTTATTTCAAAATACGCATAGTGTGAATGAATGACGCGAAATGTTGAAAAATTATGAACATCGAAGTGAAAAATTATGAACATCGAAGTGAAGTAAATTACACCCGATGGTACAGTTGAAAAATTGTATATATAAAAAAAATTCTAAATATAAAAATTTTGTGTATTCAAATGCAATGCTCTATTTATGTTTCAATTAATAACTACGCAAGTTTTCATCATCCCAAATATGAGTTATTCGGTATATCCCAAATATGGGTTATTCGTTATTTAACTGAAGATGGCTATAACTACTACATTCAGCTCAGACGACCGGCCCAATTCAGTCTATATTTAGTAACAGTCACGTGACACTTGTTACCGAGAATGTAAACACAAAATCTTTACAGCCGGTGGGTAAGCTTCTCTACCAGCAAAAACATTTAAGAGATGACTAGTTTTGATTAAGATATATTGAAGAACCCAAAATAAAAATGACGATATCTGGTATACAGCCAGTATACATGTACAGTATTCACACTGCACCGATACAAAACTCTTGATAGTAGGTTTAGCTCTAACACCAAGAAAAAAGTAACATGGTGGATATAAAAGATTTATGTACTACCGGTACAGCAGATCTATGTGATAGACTGGCTATGTCCTTATGTTTGTTTATATATTTGACAACTCAACCTATTATTAAATAAAATAGTCTGTATTAAGTCCCCTTTGAATTATCGTCTTCATACATATAAGTGGTTCAGAGCTACCCGGTATTCAGAAAAAGACTGATAAACATTTGTAGGATTTAAGTTTTTTTTTAATTCTGATTAAATTAAACTGTAACCACCGAGACGACCGGTATAAACGCTACGAGGAATTGATCGATTAATTGTATCCCTCTATGGAAGGTCACAAGACGTCACAACCTCGTTTTTGATCGGATTTTGCCGATTCTTCATTTTGTATCTATTATAGAGCAACGGAAAATTAAAAATATTGACGAACGGTCCGTGAAATATTCCATCCAATGAAAATAAAATAAATATCATCAAA
The DNA here is from genome assembly GCA_037043455.1 of Cyrtodaria siliqua. NCBI lineage: Eukaryota > Metazoa > Mollusca > Bivalvia > Adapedonta > Hiatellidae > Cyrtodaria > Cyrtodaria siliqua. The sequence goes on from JAWPHD010000288.1 coordinate 1,592, forward strand.
ATGATATGTAGCGCATGCATTGGTAAAACAAGAGGCCCAAGAGGGCCTGTGGACGCTCTACTGGCTCAAGATAAAGTTTATGTAAAAGGGGCCATAAGTCTTTCAAACATCATTCAACCAGAACATGGCAATGACAGGTGCAACAAGGCTTAGTACTGATCATCCTCGCCAAGATTCACTGAAATCTGGCAAAGAGTTCAGAAGAGACTAATCTGGACAAAGTTTGTGTATTAAAACATTTAAAGGGTCACAACTCTGCCAAAAATCATTCAACCGAAATATGGCGATGATATGCATAACCAAGCTTGATACTGATCATCCTTGTCAAGTTTCGTCTGTATCCAGCCAGGAGAAGTAGATAAGAACAAAATCTGTGTATTAAAACCTTTAAAGGGCCATAACTCCGCCAAATATCATTCAACCGGAACACGGCTATGATTTGCACTAGACATAGAATTGATCATCCCTAAAAAGTTTTGTTTAATCCGGCCAGGGGTTCAAGAGAACTAGTTAGAACAAAGTTTGTGTATTAAAACATTTAAAGGGCTATAACTCCGCCAAAATCATTCAAGTTGAACACGGTGACTATGTATAACTAGGCTTGGTACTGATCATCCCTGCAAAGTTTCAATGAAATCCGGCCAAATGAAGGCCCTTTCATTTTAATGAGGCCAAGATATAGCATATTTCAGAAATTCAAGGGCCATGACTCCGATGTAAATGGTCCAATCTGAATGTTTTTCGAACTTGTCCAAGCTTTCAATGATATTAACAATCTGGTAAAGTTTCTTAAAGATCGGATGAAAGATGCCTTATCGTCTTAACGAGGCAAAATATAGGATTTTAACTAAATCAAGGGCCATAACTCCACTGTTACTGGTCCGATCTGGCTGGTTTTCGAACTTGCCCGAGCTGTCATTGATATTAACAGTAAAGTAATAAAGTTTCATAAAGATCGCATGAAAAATGAAGGCCCTATCGTCTTAACGAGGCAAAGTATAGCATTTTTAACTAAATCAAGGGCCATAACTCATCTGTTACTGGTCCGATCTGGCTGGTTTTCGAAATTGTCTGAGCTGTCATTGATATAAACAATCAGGTAAAGTTTTGTAAAGATCAGATGAAAGATGAAGGCCCTATCGAATTAACGAGGCAAAATATAGCATTTTTAACTAAATCAAGGGCCATAACTCATCTGTTTCTGGTCCGATCTGGCTGGTTTTTGAAATTGTCTGAGCTGTCATTGATATAAACAATCAGGTAAAGTTTTGTAAAGATCAGATGAAAGCCCTATCGAATTAACGAGGCAAAATATAGCATTTTTAACTAAATCAAGGGCCATAACTCCGCTGTTACTGGTCCGATCTGGCTGATCTTCGAAATGTCCGAGCTTTCATTTATATAAACAATCTGGTAAAGTTTGGTAAAGATCGAATGAAAGATAAAGGCCCTATCGTCTTAACGAGGCAAAATATAGCATTTTTAACTAAATCCAGGGCCATAACTCCGCTGTTAATGGTCCGATCCAGCTAGTTTTCGAACTTGTTTTAGCTCTCATTTATATAAACAATCTGGTAAAGTTTGGTAAAGATTGGATGAAAGATGAAGGGCCTATCATCTTAATGAGGCAAAATATAGCAATTTTAACTAAATCAAGGTCAATAACTCTGCTGTTAATCATCCGATCTAGCTGGTTTTCGCAATTGTCTGAACTGTCATTAATATTAACAATCTGTGCAAGTTTGGTAAAAATCAAATAATAAATGAAGGTGCTAGAGTGTTCACAAGGCTTAATATGGCATTTTTCAGCAAAACAAGGGCCATAACACCGGTGAAATTATTTCGATCTTGCCGGTTTTCGAACTTGTCCGAGCTTTCATTGATATAAAGACACTGGCAAAGTTAAGTAAAGGTTCGATTAATATTCAAGGCCCTAGAGTGTTCACAAGGCAGAAAATAGCATTTTTCAGAAAAAACAAGGGCCATAATTCTGGTGTTACTCATCCGATTTAGCTGGTTTTCGAACTTGTTTGAGCTTTTATTGATATTAACAATCTGTGCAAGTTTGGTAAAGATCAAATAATAAATGAATGTGCTAGAGTGTTCACGAGGCAGAAAATGGCATTTTCCAGAAAAAAACAAGGGCCATAACTCTGGTGTTACAGAACCAATTTAACTGATTTTCAAACTTGTCCAAGCTATCATTGGTATTAACAATCTGTGCAAGTTTGGTAACGATCAAATAATAAATGAAGGTGTTAGTGTTCACAAGGCAGAAAATGGCAATTTTTAGAAAAAACAAGGGCCATAACTCCGGTGTTACTGATCCGATTTGGCTGGTTTTCGAACTTGTCCGAGCTTTCATTGATATTAACAATCTGTGCAAGTTTGGTAAAGATCAAATAATAAATGAAGGTGCTAGAGTGTTCACAAGGCTTAATATGGAATTTTTCAACAAACAAGGGCCATAACTCCGGTGAAATTTATCCGATCGGGCTGGTTTTCGAACTTGTCCGAGCTTTCATTGATATAAAGACACTGGCAAAATTTCGTAAAGATTCGATTAATAATGAAGGCCCTAAAGTGTTCACAAGGCAAAAGTTAACAGACGGACCGACGACGGACGGACGGACGACGGACAACTCGCCATCCCATAAGCTCTGCTGGCCTTCGGCCAGTAGAGCTAAAAATGTTTCCGGTTGTTACAAAATGTCAATGTTGCGGTAGTAACGAGAAAGGGTGCCATTCCTGGTAAACCAGTGAAAGAGTCCAAACAACAAGAGCCTTATGAAGCCAAAAGAGACAGAAATTTTGTTTCTTCTTGGCAAGTTGGTCAAGAGTGGCTAAAATGTACCGAAGATGGTAAAATGCAATGCACTTGGTGCACAGAATCCGGATTAGACCCGGATGGTCCCTTTGTAAAGGGGTGTTCTAGCATGCGGATTGACTCTATATAAAAAATGATGATGATGGTGATAATGATGATAGTGGTAAAGGTAGATGTGAAGACAACAATGATGGTGATATTATTGATTATGATGACATGTTAGATATGATCGTGATGGTATAATTATGACGATTGTCGGAAGATGATGATGATGGTGGTGATGATGACAATGGTGGTGATGTTGCTGATGATGATGATTGTGGTGATGACAATGATGATGACAATGGTGGTGATGATGATGATGATGATGATGGACATAGATGACAACGAGCAGCGTTAGAGGGGACGACAATGATGATGATGACAATGGTGTGATGGTGATGGTAGTGATGGTGATGATGGTGGAGAGGATGGCAATGGTAGATGGATGTGATGACAATAATGATGATCATGGTGGCAGGGGTAAAGGTGATGACAACAATAATGGTGATGATGACCGTGACTTTTCAGGAAATAACCAATTTTCTTTCTTTGTATACAAAAGAATGAATAATGTATAAACCATTGTGAAGACATCATGTTTTGCTTTGTTTACATATATCATTAGAGTAAGCCTTAGTTTTGACAAGAAACATTTAGTGCAACCACTTTTCCTTTCGGGCAACCAAATTTGGTGAAATGGTTGCCCGAAGGACAACCAAGTCCAAAAGTTAATTTCGCAGACTGTTGGTTTTGCTACGACCTCTTGCACAGTTGGCACTGTTCCTGATAAACATCTCGAGTAAATTCTGCTTTTTTTCTAAATTGTACCAGCCCATTACACTAAAAGGGAATGCAAACATAGTCAATTATATTGGAAAATATCAAGCAAACCAAATTACCTTGAATCTATCAGTAACTGTGGGTTTTCTTTCAAATAAAGCAATTTTTTAGATGGAATCTGTTGCTACAGCAAAATATTTACAGCGCAGGGGAAGTGACTCTAGTAATTTAAATATAAATTATTTACCATAGAATCACCATCGTCATCATTGAACGTCGCGATGTGAGGTAGAACAGAAAGAAGTAGCGGCTGACCCGACTAAAATCATTCAAGTGTCCGGATTTTAGGGGAGCGCAGTCAAGGGCCGATTCAGGCAGGGACGCATCCAGTGCCCTCACCCCATACAAATATCTACTGAGTAATACTGCAACAACACACTCTTTCGAAGATTATGTGCAGGTTTCCTGTGTAGAACCAGTAGCCTACTAAGCAATGTGGATTAATTAAGAAATAATAAATATGTACCTGTGTTTTATCGGTGAATAAAATACAGTTAGGAGTTCGGATGCGTAGTAATTAAATCACGAGTGCGTCAGAACGAGTGAATTAATTACTCGCATCCGTTCTACTGAGACAGATCTTGATTCGCTCAACGTCTCACACCACAATTAATTTTCCAAAGGGTCCCATTGTAATGTTTTTGTTCGTGGCACATGGCACAGAGATAAACAGATTTTACAACATGTAGTATGCTTAAATTCTTCATTGATCCAATATTTAACAAATATTTCCCAGATTGAACTTTTTTTAATTTCATGTTTGTCACAACTATTTTAGACAAAAATACAACCCCGTGGTGATTAGACCCATGATGTGTAAAATGAGGCAGAATTAGCTAGAAATCTTATATCAACATGCATTTTTCTGTGATCTCTTCCTAAAATGCTGTAGATTTAGAACCTAGTAAAGATAAATCAATGTATCCTGTAAAATGTAGAAAAGCGAACTTGTTGTTTTATCTACCTCCTTTATCTGTAAGGCACGAGTATTCAAGAGAGATAATAGTGGTGTGAGACCTCAAGCTGACTGTCAGTCGCATCCATCACGTCAGACCTTAAGTGCAGTTGACTGTGTTTAACCCTGTTTTTATCTCTGTATGTCCGTTTCAAAGACATAGATACTGTATTGATGTCTATGGCCGTTTTAACACCCTCACACTGTTATTCTCCGCAAACCTCTTATTTTTACATTTTATTGTCTACTAACTAGACACAACACACAGTTGCCCGAGTATGCCCTTGAGGGCATGTGACAAAATATATAGGTAGACAGGATCGAACAAACGGCCTTTCGATCTGAAGTCCGACTCTCTAGCACTGGACCACGCACTCCACTTGTTAAACACGCACGCCACATCAAAACCTTGCAGCAGTGGCTTATTGAAACGTACCCCTGAAAACTTCCGCTAAAGAATGAGAAATGATGAAAATGCATGCGAAAAAGCATATTTTTCATGTTTGTTATTTTGTGTGTGTGTTCTTTTGTTGTCAATTATTTTTGAAAAGTTGCGTCCCATCCACCCCGATCGCCACCCACTAAACTCAAATTCTGTATCCAACCATGCACAGCGCGTCCACATTTCGTAAATATGCATAGACCCCATGATCCGTTCCAAGATCAAGAGGAAAATCCCCCAATGTGTATATAACTAAGTAATATGAATGATTAAAACCAACTTGAAACTTTAGAGAATAGGTTGTAAACTATTTATTATGATTTGATCGGTACCACATTTATGTATGAAAGTCCTACGTTTATTCGTTTTTTCTTTTATGAAGTAGGCTACCTCTTTAATTTTGTTTATCTGATATTTTAACGCGAATTTGGAGTAAACATTCTACTGATGCCAAATTTAAACCTATTATCAAAGAGGAACAATACAAGCAAATTACCCATGTTGACCTTTGACCAACTAGTGCGACCTTGACTCTGATGATATTGACTTGTGAATTGTTCACTTCTTGATGCACCATTATGCTAAATTTTATGAAAACCCCCTCGTAGTCACGCGGATCCAATGTCATCAAAATTAGAACCTATTTACCAGACTGATGATTATCATATACTGTTGGGTTATGATAATGAATATGTGTGCCAAGTGTGTGCCAAGTTTCAAAGCTTTCGTACAATTCGTTTTTTGAAAATGAGGGGAAAAAAATACGTATTCAAAAACTTTAACCAAAACGTCAAAACATGTTGACGGACGGTCGGACGCATGCAACCAAACCATAAACCTGGATTTGCTAAGCCATCCTGCTAAAAATGTATAGTTACGATTTATAAAATGAACAGTTACCATTTTATAGCATAATGTACCCTACGTATACAAGAGCACTACACGCTGAATGATGCGGAAATAGGTGAAAATAGTTGCCAACACGATGTGAAAATATGGTTACCGACACATAATTGCTTTTAAATAATCGTTTATTATCAAACGATACTGTCCACACAGTTCTCATTTGGTGGTCTCCATTACACCTCTAATACGGTGTCAGACCATGATGTTTTTTTGCAATTGAAATAGAATGTGTTTGTTTTAGGGTGGAATTTGGGGGTCCTAGTGATTTGGAGTGGCCCTAAAGCACTTTAAGTAGGCTCTCAAGTGCCTTTAAGTGGATTAGTGGCAAAAGTTAATAGATCTGTCACAATTCCTACAACAAATGGCAATTTTATTATTTTAAGGTACCGTATGAGGCTAAAATCTGAAAATGTATCGGTACTGACATTTTGACATGACGCGACTCTAGGAGGAGTCTTACTTTGTATCGAAAGCCAGAGAATCTGTAAATTTTGTACGCGATGATGGGTTTTACAATCTGAAACTGAAATATACAGAAATTTATGGAATTTAGCATTTATTTTAGTTTTTTGTTAAACATGGTGTAAATCCCACCCATTTTTCTTCATTAATTCAGATGAAATCACTATGCAATGGCATACAATTGTAATTTAACACATTAATTTGGTAATTTGGTAGAGATAATGGTATAATCCACTGAAATATATACTATTCTGGTGTGTGATTCAGTTTGTCTTGCTGTTGCCCAATACTTGAATGTATTAGTGGCCTTTAAACTGCTACAGGCATATGGGGTAGGCTTAGCTTTTGAGTCATTACTTCAATTTTGTCTCTTTTTTCTGGCATTTTATAGCCCAACTGTATCTTTTATTGGACATTGTGCATGTAAATGTGCTCCAAAGCAGCCTTATGGTCTATTGTGTGCCTCAAAAGTGTTGGAATTTAACAGAATGTCTGTTTCTCCATGAAAAATGAAAAAAATTCATGCATGAGTGATTTTGATATCTATACCTCACATTATGTATATATTTTAGTTTGGTATATAGAAGGCAATGTTTGAAAGCTTTACTTGATGGAAATATACCAAACGGTTAATTTATTTTGGCATTTTTTTTAGTTTTGTATAACGCGTCTTAAAATCATTGATTTCTATTAGCCGAATGGGTCTTTGCATGCAGGAATTGAACCGAAAAGATAATGGGTCCTTGCCAAAGCATCTGATTTTCCATTCGGTAAACCTTATTGGTCAGTTAGATGTATTCGATAACTATTTTTGACAAATGTCGCGACTCTTTTAGGTGTCAGACCAGTCAGGAAATACTTCCGGGTCGTAGGGTGCTGAAATAGTTCCTTGAAAGAATTCAAAGTTTCTAGTTTGCATGTGTTTTTCCCAAAATTAGTTTCTATTTCATTGTTAAATCTAACCTGAGGTTAAAGTAGTATGTCTGTTGTCATGAATAGTAAGTATTTTACTGTGTTTGTCAGGATTATTTCTTTGGAGAGTATGAGCACAGAGGTTAGGTAGAGATGTGGTTTTGACAGATGTTTATTTCAAAATACGCATAGTGTGAATGAATGACGCGAAATGTTGAAAAACTGAATCGGTGTTTTATTCCAGATATGGGACCGTTTGCTAGCCAAATGTGTTTACTACACAGAATAAAAGTGTATTTAAGCGAACGAATGTTGTGGAACTTGTGACTCATCTCCAAATATAGCCTATATTGCATTGTGTTCAATGGGCTGATTTCGACCGGTCTGACACCATACACTGTATGTGTGCTTTCAGTCATATTATGACGGTGTCTACTCTACTTGCAGCATAGCACTGAGTACGACACTCGCTATATAGTGGTGCCACACGGGAATATCACACCATAGCCACATAGAATGATGTCCCAGTCGCACTTAATGTGCTAAACGTCAAGCAAGTTGGCTACTTGTATCTGAAATATTAGGGGTAACCTGGCCGGGTATTGATCACGCGACCTCCCACATGCAAGGCGAACGCTCTACCACTATACCACTGCCGAGGAATCCTCATTACGTGATCCGAGCATTAACTTTCATACCCCACCCAACCCCTTCTCCAAGAAGCGGAAACGGGGTTGGCTGGGGTATGAAATAAAACCTTAATTTTGGCTTAAAAAGTTTGCATATTGCAAAAATAAAACATTTAATAGATAATTTTAAACAGGTTATCGCATATTGTCATTAAAAAATGTTGTTAAACGTGTTTTATTGTCGAAATATCCATTATAAAATCCTGCTTATATAAGCTTTCCCATCGCTTAATGGGATTACGGCGAGACCACGCAATGCTCCTCGTCAACCTTGCCTTATCCTCTTATTAGTATAAACGTGATCCTTTTTTCTGTTAAAAGTGGGGTTAAAATATACTAATGTGAGAACATTGAAACAAGTTGGAACTATCTACAATTATAATAAATACTGATTTGTTTGTTTGAATGGTGTTTAAATCATTTTAGCACATGTAAGGCCATATATCACGGTCGAGCTTTCTTTTTCTGAAAAGTGGATACTTTGGAAACAACAAACACGAGAGAATAGTAGCAGACAGCGTTTTTATGAGTCTCTTCATGAGAAGTAATATAATTAGCATCACCTCTTACGCCCACTAGCACCGGCTTAAGCGATAATCTACTATAAAGCCATCAAGATTGGGATTGGTGATCCCAAAGGACCAGGAAGTAATAACACTACTGATTTGTAACTTGGGCGACTTTTTACAGCCGTCACACAGCACTAAACAAACGGTATGCCAATAAATGCTGAAAGTGGATCCTTTGGAAGCAACAAACACAAACACGAGAGAAATGCAGCAGCCAGGTTTTATTGAGTCTGTTGATGAGAAGTCATATACTTTGCAACACCTCTCACGCCCTCTAGCAAGTAATATACTTTGCAACACCTCTCACGCCCTCTAGCAAGTAATATACTTTGCAACACCTCTCACGCCCTCTAGCAAGTAATATACTTTGCAACACTTCTCACGCCCTCTAGCAAGTAATATACTTTGCAACACCTCTCTCGCCCTCTAGCAAGTAATATACTTTGCAACACCTCTCACGCCCTCTAGCAAGTAATATACTTTGCAACACCTCTCACGCCCTCTAGCATAGGGCGCTATTCTACTTTAAAGCCACCAAGACTGGGAGTTTTTATTAGACCTTTGCAATACGAGGATCTTATAAATATGTGGTATACCAGTACCAACTATGAAAAAACAGAGATCGACAAAATCAAAAATCATGCAGCAAAGGCGGCAACTTTACAAAACGTAGACGATCGATTGACATGGCCATGAACTTTTTTATTATTTATATAAAATGGTTTTTCGAAAAGACGTGTGAAAGAGATATTCACATTTTACGCTGACACAGTTCAGCATATTTATATGATATTATAGCATGGCGCTCATTATAGCTTGTACAAGAGGTGTTCAACTTATAATGTTGCACTTTCATTTTGTACCTAAATAAAATATCTTGACATTCTTGCCGAATATGTTCATTTTTAATGTCAAGTCTAATGATTCCTTCGAAATGAAACATTATTATGCGCTTTCTAATGTTGTTGCATCCGTATATTTGAAAAAGAGTAGAGAATGACATTTTGAAGCAAAAATCTTCAATTATAAAAATAACTACAATACAAATTGTAACACAAAGCTTTTAAAATGTCGTTTAAGGTTATAGTATTCTGATATGTCCATTTCTGAACGTAAAAAGGTGTAATATGCATTATTTTTGAAATATTTCGATTTTCAAGATTTCAGCGAAAATTAACATGAAATTCGACTATGAAAATGATTAAATTTACGAAAACTTCTAGTTTGAAACATCAACTTCAGGCATTTTTTGTGATTTCCTCCTCTATAAAAAAACAAGTTTCATAAGTCTGTTATAAGAAAAGACAGATTTTTTTTTTTTTTTAAATTTAGGGGCAAAACACATATATTTGCAAATAATGATGAAAATAATATATTTTTTTTAACAAAGATATCTTCATAAGGTATATTATATAGTCTACATCAACAATAACTGTTCATTTTTTTATCACAAAATATGATTAGAAGAATTATTTTGGTTAATTTATAAAATGATCAGTAGCATACGAGCAAACCGTCCTATTATCTGTCAATTTCTTAATATCGCGGTAAAAAGTCGAGCTTTTAATTCAACATCTATATTTTTGTCTTAAAATAAAACATAGGATCATATTTAAATTATAAACACAGTTTTAAACAATTATGATATGCATTTAGTGAAATTATTTGGTTTAAGGTAAAACTCCACGGCAACAGAAACATATAGGTTTAAAATTGGAAAATAGTATACACCTAATTAAAATTGTAATTTAAAAAGAACAGCGTGGAATTGGAGATTATTTTTAAATGCATACGTTCTAAATGACAGTTTCACATAATTAAATCATGATTTTTTTATGATAATCACTTCCGCTGAAAAATAAATCTTAAACAAAAGTGTTACGTTATAAGTTGAACACCTCTCGTACAAACTGATCTGCATCATTATTGCAACACTTTCATTCTATACATTTTTAAAAGTCATTCTACACGATTGGAATACTCATTTTGGTACAAAGTTTAAAGACATTTGTGCGGTATCATTCCATCACATAACTTGCGATATGGGAGTATAATAAAACCATGACACAAATATCATAATACAGTTGAGTGTAATAAACACGAAAAATAAATAAGGCCAAATCATCACATCTTGGCCTTTTCTGTTCAGGTCAGTGTGTAATAGAATTCAGTAATAGATTTCCGAAACTGGTAATTCTATGGTTACGGAAATCAGTGAAGCAGTTCTGACTGTTCAGAGTATTACAGAGAAGACTAAAGCAGCTAAATTTATAAATATGTATTTCATGTGACATTTTTGGAGTATGTGATAAATATAATCTCACTTTTATGCATATTTAATACTGCATTTATTAAACTTATTGGATGCAGTTTTATCCATTTTGTTTAATAAATTCAGTTTTAGAATGGCACTCTTTTATTTATAGGTACTGGTAGCTTTGACTGTTTACTTACACATGGCATCATGCTTACCGTTAGGGAATACCATCATGGTCTTACTTGATGGTCATCATGTTAGCTGGATCAATTGTACACGTTTCTAGTGGATGTACATTTGACGTTCCTGCCATCAGTGGCAGCGTCTAAGTTCTTAAATCACTGAAGTCAGTTCATTGCCAAATGAGTAACATTACAGGTTTAATTTCATGATTTGCTTGTTTGTATTATGGTGTTTTACATCCTTTTTATTTTACATCATGCAAGGTTAATTTTATTTGTTTGTAGTGGAGGGAGACCACCCACTTTTACTGAGTAAAACCAGTACTGTACACCTCCCGCCATCCGTAAGAATTGACTTTTCCTCACTAACATACATTATTCAGGAAGCTTTTATGGCAAAGTCCACTGAGCAGTTTGTATTTTTGTGGTTAATGAACAGAATAATACTTTTTGTTTTGAACAGGTCTCTTCAAAATTGTATGACTCTGTTATACACAGAAAGTTGTTATGGCATACCGCAGCATGGTCACAAAGTATATATTCTTATTCTGAACTGAACAGTTAGTTTAAACTTATTTATTTTACATCGATTGTAACAAAAGCTCTATGAACTTATTTGAACCACTCTTGATGTCTTCCTGGGTAGAACCAGTACTAAGCAAATGCAAATCAAGTGTCTTGCTCAGGGACATAACACATACTTATGATTATGACAGGAATCGAACCCATGACTTTCAACACTATACCACTAGACCACAGCGCTCCACAAAACAGTTATAAGAGTACAGTGTAACAGTCCTTATTCCGGTAGCAGCCATTGCTTCCAAAAGCATATAAACACCTCACAGGATTCCCTGTTTGCAATTATTTCATTCCAAATATATGGAAAGCCGTAAACTTGACCCCATAGAGTTAATGGTTATGTTAATGTTGCTTAACGTGGGCTCGAAGTATAAATTTGATGCATATCATCATGGGGTAGACACAACACTTGTTGCAGGTCAAAACAATATGAAAAGCCGTCACCTGACCACATAGAGTAAATGGTTAAGGACTGTTGGTCAGCCATATTTGAAAAGAACATCCAAAATGAATGGGGTATGGTTAATTTAAATTTTCATCCAAATGCATATTATAGGCAAGAACAATGTCAATGATATAATAGATGACAGTAATTCAACACTATTGATGTGAACACAATATCAGAAACAATATTTATTAGGCAGAAATAGTGTCCTTTATATTCGAAAAGTTTAGTACAATTCTACAATTTTATTCGAAGATGTTTTGTTTTTTATGTTAGATAAATATTTTGATAGAATTGTCCATTTATCTAAAAATGGCACACGAGATACACACGCTACCCACGCCCCGCCCCTCTCACACACAAATACTCAAACCAAAATCTTGGATCTGCATCTGATGTGTACACACCTCTCAAAACATTTTTGTGATCAATTATTCAGGCAAGCCCCTTTAAAACTCCAGCCGAATCTGAGGGGTTGCATCGAATACTGTATTAAGAAAAAATAGTCTGAAAGTTCAATGTATATGCATATATATTGACAGAAATATAAATAACATGTATTTTTTAATTTGATTTTATACTGGCTTTTTTCTACACAAACCCCTGTGAGCCTACAAAAACCGAGTTTGTTATACAACTTTGAGATCAGCCCCCAACATTTTCTCGTGCTTAGTATTTAGTCTGATGTCCTAGTCGTTATCGTAGTTAGTTGTACAGGTCTATCGGGGGCGGGTGGAGCGGAGAATCCTTCGAAATAAACTGTTTTTCTACATGAAGTTTAAGTGAATTCTGTCGTATTTTTCCGGAATAATTTTATATTAAATGCAATGATTACTAACAGCAGAAATGGCGAGCGCCATATGTTATCCGGTATGCATAGGTTATACTTGTTTGATTTTAGAGGGTGGGGCGCCGGGTCCGCCCTATCCCTGAAAACGCCTTAGTACAATGTCATGACAAATACAGTTTTATTCCCTTTTTCATACCCTAAAATTGTCACCGTAGACAAGATAGTGAAGACGCTGCATTTAAAACTTTCTCGCCTCTCTCTCCCACTGGGAGTTCGAATTGTCAAGTAAGAAAGTATCAATTCTTAAAGGGGTTCTGGTGGTGTAGAACAATATTGATACTTTCTGTTTTAGATGGTCTAAATATAATGAATGAAACTAAAAATACCCTTTATGTACAAGAATATTCATTGCGAGACAGCAATGTGTGCTATCCTTGGTTAAGCACCAGGATACATTTAAAGGGCAAACGGCAATTGTGCTTGCTTGCTTTTTTAATTCGCGGAATTCTGTTAGTTTCTTTACACATTTGAATATTGCAAACACATTGCTTTACATATTCCTAACTCTTGTTTATATTGCACCAATAAATGTATTTAAACCTATGGTAGTACTGAAAACTCAAATTGTACTACCTTTTATTTCAATATCTGACTTTTGGAGATCGCTGAGCCCGATACTTATTTTTAGTTATCGGTGGTACATTTTCAATTTCTTTTGTTTTCTTATTTCATTTTTGATTCGGTGGTTCCACTACTCCGGCCGATAAAAGGCTCTGGGTATTGTTTAACCACTCATAGGATATGTTGTCTGCTTTTTATACGCAGGCTTCATAACCGCTGCTCCCAACTAAATTCCATTATGTTTATTTCGCTCTTCGGGGCATTTCATTTTATTATATACTGGGACCATACGCCGTACGACATGGAGAAGCAATACACTCCATGTCCACCGCCATATGCATGCCATCTTCGGGATGGTTAAAATTGTGTGCTGTTGATTTTATTAATATTGAGTTCTGCTCAACCCGGGGCTAGAGGGCGTGAGCGGTAGCTAGCATATTTCACTACCGCTCATGAACAGTCTCAATCAAACCGAGACTGCAATATTTCGTATGTGTCGTGCTCGGCCATTTCCAAAGGTCCATTATCATACTCTTTTTTTAAATACAAAACCCTGTGGGGTCGTGCGCTTATCGCCTTGAAGAACAACACTAGAACAATTTAATTTATCAGTTAAACCTAACATCAAAATGGATGAGGCCGCCACTATTGAAGATTATTTTTTTCTTTTACAGTGTATGTTATACATAAGTGCTCATTTATTAAAGAATTGTTTATATTTTGTTTTTTTCCCGGCGTTTATGCGGTTTTAAACGTCGGTAGTAAATGGCGTAATCCATGAATCGCGTTTGTGCTTTATGATTTTCTCATTCACTACCGGCGTTTAATATCGCATAAACGCCGAAACAAAAACGCCCTTTGTGGATTTTCCCGTTTTACCGGCAAAACCGAATAAACAGCGAAAAACGCGAATAATTCGTGTATTTACATTATTTTCTCGTTGCTATAATAGTATCAGCAAACATTCCAATGATAGCAAAAAGTAAAAGAGAAACCACTACTGTCAGTGTCTTTTCATGCAGTGGAATATCCATTTTTTGTTAAGACACACCGGATGCAAGCGTAGTGCGTGCATGCAGTGCGTACAGTTCGTTCCCCTCGCCACTTTCTATGCGTGCGCACCCGAACGTAAATAGTTCCACCTACTTGAAAAATTAAGTTTATTCGAGATTAAACGCTATATTGTTTCAAAGGAAAGTATCAAGTGAATGCAAACATTTTTAAGTTAATTAAACCAGTTTGCAAAGATGGTATGAAGCGAATGTCAACTGTATTAGTTGACTGTCGTATTTGAATGCTTCTTTTTCTGTTCGATTTTTATATCTACTTTTATTAGGTGAGGCTTAGAAAAGGAAGCATGGCGAATAACTGGTCGTTTGCAAAAATTAAATAGTGACAGGTCAAGTAATCGATGTCCAAACTGAACTCGTATGTGTAACAAACGAAAAATAAGAAAAAAAAGAAGAAATAAAACATAAATAAATAAATAAATATAAATTATTCAAAGTGTGTTTATTAACGTTTGAAGACAAATAAAATAATTGTGACCATTCTTTATTAAACGGTATATACTGCTTATTTGTTTTTGGATTCTGTTACATGCCTTCCGCTTATTCACTATATCACTATCCACACCGCAACCGGAACTATATTATTTTATTTGGCCTTATTCTATAATTAAGCTGTATACGTAGTACTTTAGATCAAGTTCATTTTGCCAATAACTAAATATTGTATAATTATATATTACCATTAAATTGAGTTAGAACAGCCCGCACATAGCCATGCTCGATTATTCCAGGATTGAACATTACTTTAATTTAATATTATGTCACTTAATCTGTTAATTGTTAATTATCTTTCGTTTTTCAGATTTGAAGTATTTTATTGAAGTTGAGAATGAAACCACATCTAGAACGTGGGAACATATACAAATCTCGACAAGGATTGAGAAAACATGTTTTGAGCGAATAACATTCAAAAGAGTGCAGATCGATGTGACACGTGCAGAAATAGAGTTTCTCGAAATACATCAACTGACGGCTCACATGCTCTACCTACAATTTTTCAAAATCGTAACACAAAACCAAATTTTCACTGAGACGACATACGGTCAGTGCTCATCAAATTACAAATTGCAAATGCTCCTAATGTGTTTTACGGACAGAAATGTTATGAAATACCACTTTGCTGCATAACACAAACACTATACAAAATGTGTCGTAAAGAGGAAATACATATTAATCATAATGTGCCAATTTATTATTCCCTTGACATTTTTATGTTCTTCCTCGTACAGTTAATTTCCATAGTGTCTGCTAGGTTGCTCCTGGTACGAGTACACTGGTACATGTTGGCGGACAATGTATACCCGTGGAAGCGGATGACAATGTATACCTGTGGAAGCCTCTGTAGGGAATCGAACATAGAACTATGCATATCAATTTAAAATTTCATTTTAATTGATTTTTTATATCTATCATGTTCGGCGATTTCCAAATTGCTCGTTTTATACCCTTTATATATATCACAGTTGCGTTGCCTGTGCAGGTAGCAGCGTTAAAACATTACCCGGTGCTTGCAATCATAACTGTTATTCATTCCGATCTTTGGAGATCGCTGAACCCAATATTTATATACAGATATCGGTGGTATATTCTCAAATATTTTGTTTTCTTACTTTAATTTCGAATAGGTGGTTCCACTACATTAGCCTTTAAGGCTCTGAGTATTATTTAATCACCCTTAGGATATGTTGTCTTTTTTTTATATTTAGTCTTGTGCATCACAGGTGTCATAACCTCTGCTTCCAACTAAATTTCATTTTGTTTATTTCGTCCTTTGTTTTCTCGTTTAGAGCAAACCATTTTGTTAGAAACTGGGACCAAACGCCGCTGGTCATGGAATGGTATGAGCATGCCACATTTAATTACCAACTCATAATTCATTTTACGCATATTCAATTAAAAATGTTGTACAAGTGGCATTTTAATCATTGAGTTCTGTTCAACTTGGGGCTAGAGGGCGTGAACGGTAGCTAGCACTTTTCACTACCGTTCATGAACAGTCTCAAACAAACCGAGACTGTAATATTTTTTATATTTATCTTGTTCGGCGGTTTCCAAATTTCACCTTTCATACTCTTTTCATTTTAATTCTAGGTATATATATCCCTACAAAATAGCGATAAAAGCTCTATTTCCTACCGTCATATTCGGTATTAACTCGTCCTACAACCTTAATAACTGATTAAGTATAAAATGTTCGGAATAACTGAAATCCGCATAAGGTTTTCGATAATGTTGTTACCATGGATACAACAAAACTCGTCTGAACCAGGCGGTCTCTTGTATCAGTGTCTATTCCCCGAGCACATGGAATAACCATATGATTTTACCGTTTGTAACACGAGGGCAGCTTTACCGTTGTCTATGTGACTCTATCATCTCTCTAGGCGGCCCTAAGCAACCTATAAGTTCTTAATGAGACGTTAACAAAATTAATTATGTTTTTCACTTTTCTTTTCTACAACGAATTGCGTACTCATACTGTTAACTCGTTATTCACAATTCTACCAGAAACACTTTTATAATCATTCGCGAAGTTATGATACTAATGTTTCAATATTTGAAGCTGTTAAACATTTTTAAGTTGAATATAAACGCTTCTTATTTGGCAGAGTGTGTGTACATGCTGGTTGTCTGTGATTGTTCGATCATCTCTGTGGATATGAGGTTTGGTGCACCCTAGAACCTGGTTTAAACCCTCAGCGCCCTTTTATGCCACTGACCGTTCCAAGGCGGTAGCCCTATTGTCAACCCTTTTGTGTTTGGGATGTCTTTTTTGGCCTTTTGTTCATTTTTAAATTTGTTCTTTGTTTCTGTGTGTGTTTGTGGTTGACTGTCGTCCTTGAATGCTGCTTTTCCTGTTCGATTTTTATATCTATATTTATTATCCCCACGATTTTAACGAATCGGGATAGTGTTAACGCCTCCGTTTGTCCGTCCGTTTGTCCGTTACCATGTCTTCAACTTAACCATTTAACAGAATTCAACCAAACTTAGTGTATGACTTCCCTACATGATAACGTCGAGCAAGAGCAAGATCATTTTTGGCTCCGCACCACAGGGGCCCTCGTGGGGAAGGTGGGGATGGAGGCGGGGTGGGTTGAAAAGATAAAATACACTAACAATTTAATTACACTCTCATGTTTCCTTATTTAGTTTAAACTTATTTATTTTTCATCGATCGTAACGAAAGCTCTATGAACTTATTTGAATCACTCTTGATGTCTTCCCGAGTACTACCACTACTAAGCAAATGCAGATAAAGGGTCTTGCTCTGGGACACAACGCATATGGCAATGGCGGGGATCGAACCCACGTCTTTTCGATCATGGGTCCGACGCTCTACCACTATATTTGTGTACCTGTGTAAAGAACACGCGGGGATTGGCGATGGCGCGTCGTCGAATGTATTCTAGTAATTCATTATTTTACTCAACCATAATAGATATTCTCTTTTTCCGAAGACGACACATCCTCACTTTTACTTCGACCCTAGATGTCTGTTTATTTTTAATCTCACCGCATGATATTATTCCCAGGCCTGATATTATGTGTACCTTATGTATGCAAATGGCATATATAATTGTCTAAATGTGTGTGTTTAATATTGTAGGGAAGGACATTCAACTACAGGTATAATAATGTTTATTAGAACGTGTGGCCCAACCCTTTAGCAATTATATATTGGCACCCTATTTTCTTTTCATTTTGTTCACGATGTTTTTATGTTTTCTGAAACCAGATATCTTCTAATGTCTTTTATTCACGTGTCCTATCCGTTATTAACCTCTTTTAAAAAAAATAATATATTATTCTTTTTTTTTTAATTATATGCAAATACAATTAAAGGAATCCGATGTCAAGGCGAAACGAAATAATTATAATAATACTAATTCTGCTCATTTTGTTTTATAGGTATGTATGTCATGTAGCTGTTATATACATAGAATTTGTAAAAAAACAAGAAAGAATCAGTATACGTTTTTTTATATGTTTAAAGCAAAGGCCATTAAGTGGTCCGAGTATTAACTTTCATATCCTATTCGACCCCTTCTCCAAGAAGCGAAAACGGGGTTGGCATGAAATAAAACGTTAATTTCGGCTTAAACAGTTTGCGTATTGTAACATCAAAACATTTAATAGGTAATTTGAACAGGTTAGCGCATTTTTACAGTAAAAAACGTTTTTCAACATATTTTATTGTCGAAATATCCGTTATAAAATCCTTCTAAGATTTCCAATCGCTTAATGGAATTAAGGTGGGATCACGTAATGCGGTTTTCGGTTTACTTATTCAAAGTTCAAACTTAAGTATACTGTTGCAAAATTATTGTGAAATACATGTACCATTGTGGCTCAAGTTCAACACGACTGTGTTATCTTTGAAAGATAAGGCTAAAGTATTACTTCACAAACTGACTTTTGTTTCACAATATTTGAATTGTGTTAGGATTCGAAAATTAAAATGAAATATTGTATTACATTTATTGTTTTAGTTCTATCAATTTGGGAATCTTCGGCATACTGTCACCATAACCCACAATGTAAGTAGTAATACCTGTTTCGAGTTTCTCACGTATGTGTTCAGGTCATATAATAATGTATGTGTGCCGATTAAAGAATAGGATATTTCATGGGTTCTTAAAATGTCTGTGACTGGATATGCGTAAAATGAATTATGAGTTGGTAACTCTTAATTCAATGTTCCAGTTTTTGGCTTTGGTCTGGCTGGTTAAGCCGTTTATATTGTGTCTATATAGTTTGGATTCTCAAAATATGTAAGTTATAATATTAAATATTCAGAATAATTGTCATTTCAAAAATCGGCTTGCCGCAGCCGGGAATTGAACCACGGACCCCTTGCTGACCGGGCAAGTTTTCTCCCCATTACACCACAACGCCATCCGATATTTAAATGACAATTATGACATTATATCAAAACTATATGTTTACCTCTCTGACTCTTACGTATCTAGATGGTGTGTACCAGTTGTTGCAAATGTTAAAAAGAATATCTGGTCACATTTGCAACAACTGCTACGCACCATAACACTATTACACACACACTCTAGGTTTAAACAGACTAGTATGCTTATAAGATATTTCTGTTTCTCCAAGATATTACACCTTTTTAAAATATCAGTGTATTGTTACTTAAGCATTGAATCAGAAGCCGTTTATTTCTGAGAACTCTTATAATAGCAGTCTGACCTTTTGACCGCCTGACCGCGCGTACACTCCCAGACAAATATGTTCAATCTGCTAGTGTGTCTTTGGAATTAGTTTATTTTCTATGTGAACAAACTTTGAACGTATAGCAACGTTTGTGTCATAATCTATATATACACTGTTTGTTACCACCTTACAACTGTGTTATATCATTACTGGCATGGGCGCATAAGGCGCACGTTTATAGTATTCATTGGTTTATGTTTTTGCTTTTAAACATTTTTTCCGAAATTTATGTGTTTATTTTTGTAACTTTATGTATGTATCCTGAAGAAGGCGATTAAAGCCGAAAGCCCTCGATATTTGTTAGTTTAAGCACTGTTTGGTTGATAATTTGTCTCACATTTATCTTTTTAAATACATACCTTCCCGGAATCCTCGTGATCCAGTGCTCCATAAAGGGTCTTGCAAGATGTATACTATTCTTTCCGTGTATATATATATATACTGTGTATACAGTACATATATTGTTTTTTCCCCCATTTATTAATTATTGCAACATTTTCGTATCCCCTCGGGCATCTAGTGCTTTTTGAAAGGTATTTTGAAGATGTATATATTTTCTCACCCTTATATACGGTAAAGAATATATATATATAATAGATAGTGACAAAAGCGTGCGTCAAAAGGGACACGAACGACCTTGAACATCTTTTGAAAAGTATCGCATTGAAACTGTGAACCGCGGCGAAGGCGTAGTGGCAGAATGTCCGTCTTGCAAGATCGTGAGTTTGATCCCGGGTCGGAACACATATTTCAGAAAAATGGTACTAGTAGCTCCCTTGCTTGACGTTCAGCATATAAAGGGTGGTACTAGGACTGGACTGCAAAGCGTCAGCGTAACACAAATGGGTGGGGTAACCTGCTCTGCGTCTACGGTTTGGTATTCTTGTAAAGCTGAGCATTGAGCTCAGTGCTACAAAGAAGGATACAAATATAGGACAGGGAAAGCAGCATTCAAGGACGACAGTCAACCACAAAACACAAAAACAAACACGCAAACAGACAAACGAAAAGGCAAAAGTAAAAAAAATGCAAACGACATCACGAACACAAAAGGGTTGACAATAGGGCTACCGCCTTGGAACGGTCAGTGGCAAAGTAGGCCACTGGGGGTTTAAACCGGTTCTAGAGTGCACCAAACCTCACACTTACCCTACTGTCATCCCATTAAAACAGGACAGTGTAAATAAAGAAAGCCCCGCCATGATCTAATATCTAACCAACAAGGCAGCATCAATAGGCAATATAAGTAAAACACAAATATGCTCGTGTAAATATAATACAAAAAAACAATAGCCAAGAAAGCCACAATGAAGGTACTCATGACTTGGCAGACGCCAGAGCAGTAAGAGAATACACCATTAAGGGCACGACAAGAAAGATCATGGACAAACATCAAACGCCACCGTCCCAAGTAGACACTGTCGTGAAATGACGCACGCACGCACGCACGCACCCATACACACATAATTGAATCACTCTTCTTTCTGTTTTAAAATCGTCTGGAGCGAGTCCATGTTTTCGACTTGTTATTGTCAAATGTCATAGTAAATACAATAGCTTGAAAAGGTCTTCAATTAAATATTGGAAATTGGAAGGCTCTCCCCACAGGTTCATAAACTATTCAGTGTATGTTTCGAATATAACATTGTCCCGACTTCCTAGACCAGACAATTATTAGACAAAGAAATATAAAGACTGCAGAGACCCATTGGGCTATAGAGGGATTAGTAACTAAGCTTTTTAACTAGATTTTAAATCAACATGGTTAACTTTCTGATTACTAGTATTCGAAGTGACGCAAAATCTAATTTTATATCACGCAGTGGATATATACAATGTATCTATCACCGCTTTAGCGCTGTCAGTCACAAAAAAACTCTGTAACGTGTGAAAGTTTGTCAAAACAAGAATGAAAATTAAAATTTGGAAATCGTCGAAAACGATAAGTACAAAACAGATTGCAGTCTCTGTTTGATTGAGACTGGTCATGAACGGTAGTGAAAATGCTTGCTAACGTTCACGCCCTCTAGCAGAAATCAATATTTAAAAAGTCAATAATACTGAAATTTGAGCCAACCCGACGATGGTATGCCTATACCGGCGAACATGGAATCTTCAATGAGGTATTTTCACACCATTCCATGGCCGGCCAGCGGCGTATGTTCCCATTTTCTAATTAAACGCTTTGCCATAAGCGAGAAAACAATGGGAGAAATAAACAAAACGGAATTTAGTTGGGAGCAGAGGTTATGAAGCCTGCCTATCACAGGTAACAGTCAAAATACTAAATTAAAAAGAAGGCAACATATCCTAAGGGAGATTAAACTCAGAATCTTTAAAGGTTGGAGTAGTGGAACCACAGAGGTTGAAGTAGTGAAACCATCTATTCAAAATTCAAGTATTTCACAAAAATATTTCAGAATGTACCACCGATATATATATATAAATATCGGGCTCAACGATTTCCAAAGATCGGAATGAATAACAGTTCCGATTCAAGGTCGTCTACATTTATATGAATATGTTGCTATCCTATAAAGTTAAGTGTGTTTGAAGTTTCAAAAGCTATACACCTGTTGTTGTATGAGAAACTAAATTTACTGAGTATAAAATATATGTCAAGGACATTTACATTGACTTACCTATGGTTAAAACATGTTGCTGTCATGTACATTTAAATGTGTATGATGTGTTTGAAAGTTGTACGCCAGTATGAACTAATCGACAAAGTAGGTCAAGGTCGTTGACCTACGTAAAAATGTGTTGCTTCGTGTAGATGTAAGTGTGAATACGTTTTTGAAAAACTTCTGGTAAATGAATAATTAAATGAATGAAAAACTTGAATACAAAACTTGATAGGTAATTAAAGAAATGCAAAACTAGGTGAAGGTCATTCATACAGCTTTATATTATGCAGTTGGACGATTCGGAGAATGCGCCGGACCAAATGGCACGGTTATACCAGCAGGAGAATCATTGACGTTTCAAGAAAAGTGTGAGAAATGTACTTGCCATGCAATCGATCTTGGTATATCCTTGAACTGCTGCGGGTATGTAACACACGTAGCTTACATTATCGTTTACTTTTCTTGTTAAGTTGCTTACAAACAACCTATTTATACTGTGTCCTCAGGCCTGTAGCTACGCCGAGGCTCACCGAGGCAGTTGCCTCAGTAGAATTTTTGAAATACTCTACATATATCAATAAATAATCGTTATCATGCATTGGCGCTATTGTCTTGATTAAAAATATGAAATCTTGTCAGGGACATGCACTAAAATGTAGAAAATCGCATGAAGAAAAGAAATCACATATATAATTACAAAATAAAAAGAAATAAATATATATATATATACAATGTATATAAATATATATATATATATATATATAATCGGAGCGTGGGTGGTATGCGGGATAAGTACCACCGGACCTCCATAGAAAATGATGTGTGTCAGTTAACTTTCAGGACTGGATACGGGCCTGTCTTTATTACTAAATTAAAGAGAAGTTCGATACACGAGAATATATAGAAAGTATTAAAGGAAGTAAATGCAGTCAAACCTGTACTAGGAGACCACTAAATGACTGAGCAAAACTACTAAAATAACACAAGTGAGTCTTAATTAAAAACAATACCATTGGGAACTGAAATAGTGGTCGTTTAAGCGGGTGTTCTTTTGAGCATATCTATATAGTAATTTTACTCTCTTTCAGATTTGGCATACATGCCGGCACATTTGGTGCACCACCGGGGTGTAAAGTCATTGCCGACACCGACGAATGTACGGCAAAACTGGTACGAATCGACAACGAGATGCAAGATTGTTGATTAGCAAGAGATGCATATCTACTTGAAAACTTTAGCTGTTTTGTATCTAAACGTACTAAAGAACAAATGCGTATTATATAGTTATTGACATTGTTTCAGGCTAATAGAATAAATAATAGCAGCTATTTGATTACTATTATGTGTTTCTATGTTAAATCGCAACACAAGTCCCTCGGGCATCTCTGAAATCACGCCTTGATCCAGCAATGATACAAAAAGGGATACCATTTTGCTGTAATTTATGGTGGCTGCATGATTTCTGCCATGTCTTTTCTTTTTTTTCTCCTCCTTGGAAATACGACAACACGCACGAACAAAAGGACACACAGACGAAATTTTAGAAACGAAAATACATTTTAGAAGAGAAAATACGAAGTAACACCAAACACAATGACGAATAAACCTAGAGATCACTTTAATGCGTTGTATTTTCGCGGTTTAATTGTCGTCTTTTAAGTTTAATTGCCGTCTTTTTACGTTTAATTGCCGTCTTTTACATTTAATTGCCGTCTTTTCCATCCGTCGATCTTTCGTTCTGATGTCTTTTCACTACGAATCTGTTGTCTTTTCGTTCTGTCGTAAGCGTTCTGCCGTCTTTCCTTGAGGTCGTTCTGTCGTCCTTTCGAATTGAAAAAACGAAAAGAAGACATGACGGAAATGAGCCACCATAGTACTGTTACGCAGTGTGAACAATCTCACATAGTATTTTCAATGTTCAATGGGTGAAATGCCCGCCTGTTTTGTTCAGAGAAGACATTTCTATAATAATAGTATTCTCTGTTCAGTATTATATAGTGTTAGTATTAGGCAGCGGATTTGTTCCTAACTCTTTAATGAAACTCGCGACCTAATGGTGTCAAACTGTTTAATGAGACCCCCAACTCAATGCTGTCCAACTCTTTAATGAAACCCAACCTAATGGTGTCCAACCCTTTAATGAATCTCCCGACCCAATGGTGTCCAACTCCTTAATGAGACACAAACCCAATGGTGTCCAACACTGTAATGAGACCCCAACCCAATGGTGTCCATCTCTTTAATGAGACCCCCAGCTCAATGGTGTTCAATACTGTAATACAACCCAGTAACAATGGTGTTCAATCCTTTAATGAGGCCCCTACCCCTTTGGTGTCCATCTCTTTAATGAATTTCCATCCAAATGGTGTCCATCTCTTTAATGCAACCCCATCACAATGGTGTCCACTTCTTTAGTGAGACCCAACCCGACGGTGATCCTCTCTTTAATGATTCCCAACGCAATGGTGTCCAGCTCTTTAATGAATTCCCAACGCAATGGTGTCCAGCTACTTAATGAATTCCCAACATAATGGTGTCCAGCTACTTAATGAATTCCCAACGCAATGGTGTCCAACTCTTTAATGAATTCCCAACGCAAAGGTGTCCAGCTACTTAATGAATTCCCAACGCAATGGTGTCCAGCTCTTTAATGAATTCCCAACGCAATGGTGTCCAGCTACTTAATAAATTCCCAACGCAATGGTGTCCAGCTCTTTAATGAATTATCAACGCAATGGTGTCCAGCTCTTTAATGAATTCCCAACGCAATGGTGTCCAGCTATTTAATAAATTATCAACGCAATGGTGTCCAGCTCTTTAATGAATTCCCAACGCAATGGTATCCAGCTCTTTAATGAATTCCCAACGCAATGGTGTCCAGCTCTTTAATGAATTATCAACGCAATGGTGTCCAGCTCTTTAATGAATTCCCAACGCAATGGTGTCCAGCTATTTAATAAATTATCAACGCAATGGTGTCCAGCTCTTTAATGAATTCCCAACGCAATGGTATCCAGCTCTTTAATGAATTCCCAACGCAATGGTGTCCAGCTCTTTAATGAATTATCAACGCAATGGTGTCCAGCTCTTTAATGAATTCCCAACGCAATGGTGTCCAGCTATTTAATAAATTATCAACGCAATGGTGTCCAGCTCTTTAATGAATTCCCAGCGCAATGGTATCCAGCTCTTTAATGAATTCCCAACGCAATGGTGTCCAGCTCTTTAATGATTTCCCAACGCAGTGGTGTCCAGCTTTTTGATATGACCCCAATGTGCGAGATCAAATTATGATACCTAACAGAACCAACTCCCAAATTATATTTCTAAAACAATCAATTAATATTTTTAAAACGCAGTAATGTTTAGGTTGATGGCACATCCGGTAAACTTTGTACTCACAGCATTTTGTTGTGATAGCTTTAACTTATAAGCGTTCTTCCGACGGAGCGCACACAGATCCAATCAAACATAAAAAAGGTGATTGTGAACTGGTCAAACTCGTATCTTTTAAAATATAGGACAGGCAAATGACGCATTCGTGTCAAAACTAGGCTACGTCTGTTGGAAAAAGATAATAGGGTATAGAAGCATTGTCTGATTTTTCAAATTGTCACTGATATTAAAACAACACGAGTTTAATCTGCTCACACTCACCAATTTGTTTATTTTTTCGGATCGGATGCGGATGAAACCGGCTCTATGGTATTTTTTACATTCATAATTATGAGCTATTTGTCTGGTAAGTAATCAATTCATTTACATAAACAATAATGAACAGTAATACTCTGAAGTCTACAAACGTGTACCCAACATTTCAAGCAGTTGGAGCAAAAGCAAACAGTCATTAGAAATTGAAAGGATTTGACAGGATTTTTTTTTACAGGAAAGGATACGACATTGCAAGGAACAATTATTTATGGAAAATACTAACAGAACCTGCGAAGTCTTTCATATACACAAAGAAGAGAGACAGTTGTATGTTATTCTACGATAAAATACAGCTGTTCCATTAATTCCCCACGTATGGAAGCGCCACGTTACATGACGTCACTTGATAGCGTAAATAATGGGGTTATTGTTGTGTTAGAATTGAAATAATAAATACGTACCTGTATTGTATCGGTGAATAAAATTCAGTTAGTCGTTCGAATGCGAGTTATTAAATCACTCGTTCTAAAGCACTCGTGATTTAATAAAATCACTCGTGCTAAAGCACTCGTGATTTAATTACTACGCATTCGAACTCCTAACTGTATTTTATTCACTGATAAAACACAGGTACGTATTTATTATTTCTTAAGTATACCAACAACTAGGCTAGTCTGCTAACGTATTTTCCATTTCGCTTCGAATATTAATCGAGCGCATAATTTATAATATTGAGTTATTTGCTTGTTCCAGTTTATTCGCAAGATCCGCAGTATACCACTGGGCGAATGAATGTATGTTTTTTGACACGCACAGTCTACATACGTTACATTGACCATTAAACCAATACATTAGGCTGATTTATGACCCGAGAATGCCAACGTTCAAACACGTAGGTTGTAAGAATTATTACTATTAAATGGAAAACAGCCATTACTCGTAATTTTAGATAAAACATCGGCGAGCTTAATTTCGAGATATACATTTTATTTAAAAGGAAACCAATGCCTTTACAATTTAGATAAGGAACACAAGACCATACCGGAGTATTTATCACGCCTTAACATTATTTAAACCAGTATCACGTTTGGTACGTTTTCTAGAGGAAACTAACGAGAAGCTGGAAGTTTTCAAATAATCCCGATTGCCATCTGTTACCCAAATCGTCTATTATGTAATCTGTAATTATGTAATAGCCCAAATCGACTATTATGTAATCTGTAATTTTGTAATAGCCCAAATCGTCTACTATGTAATCTGTAATTTTGTAATAGCCCAAATCGTCTACTATGTAAACTGTAATTTTGTAATAGCCCAAATCGTCTACTATGTAATCTGTAATTATGTTATAGCCCAATTCGTCTACTATGTAATCCGTAATTTTTTAATAGCCCAAATTGTCTGTTATGTAATCTGTAATTATGTAATAGCCCAAATCGTCTACTATGTAATCTGTAACTATGTAATAGCCCAAATGGCCTATTATGCAATCTGTAATTTTGTAGAAGCCCAAATCGTCTACTATGTAATCTGTAATTATGTAATAGCCCAATTCGTCTACTATGTAATCCGTAATTTTGTAATAGCCCAAATTGTCTGTAATGTAATCTGTAATTATGTAATAGCCCAAATCGTCTACTATGTAATCTGTAACTATGTAATAGCCCAAATCGTCTATTATGTAATCTGTAATTATGTAAAAGCCCAAATCGTCTATTATGTAATCTGTAACAACGTTATAGCCCAAATCGTCTATTATGTAATCTGTAATTTTGAAGTAGCCCAAATAGTCTACTATGTAATCTGTAACTATGTAATAGCCCAAATCGTCTATTATGTAATCTGTAATTTTGTAGAAGCCCAAATCGTCTACTATGTAATCTGTAATTATGTAATAGCCCAAATCGTCTACTATGTAATCTGTAATTATGTAATAGCCCAATTCGTCTACTATGTAATCCGTAATTTTGTAATAGCCCAAATTGTCTGTTATGTAATCTGTAATTATGTAATATCCCAAATCGTCTACTATGTAATCTGTAACTATGTAATAGCCCAAATCGTCTATTATGTAATCTGTAATTATGTAATAGCCCAAATCGTCTATTATGTAATCTGTAACTATGTAATAGCCCAAATCGTATATTATGTAATCTGTAATTTTGTAGTAGCCCAAATCGTCTACTATGTAATCTGTAACTATGTAATAGCCCAAATCGTCTATTATGTAATCTGTAATTTTGTAGAAGCCCAAATCGTCTACTATGTAATCTGTAATTATGTAATATGTAATATACAGAACAAAACAGAAAGAAACATACGATGACATTGCTGCTGATTATGTTTTAAGACAATAATTACAACAGTCATTGAAACGGTTTCAGTATAGTTTAATCAGTACGCTAAGGGTACATAGTTAAATGGAAACGAATGGGTCAATTTAAAACGTCAAACATGTCAATACATGTATGGGCACCATGCACATCAAGCACTGCCCTGCAGCTGAAACGCATCATGTGCACTGAAGCTAGTCGCGGCCAGCTAGACCGTATCATGCATATGTATCGGTCTGGGCAGATTAGGCCAATTAAAGCGCCCACTAGCGATTAGCATAATTTATTCGCGCGTCGTAGTTTCCCCAGGCCCTGGTTCTGGATCCGTTAAGCATAGCGTAACGAAGAAATCAGAAGCGGGCCGGGTGACCGAGGCTAGATTTCAGTGTAATGAATGTTTGTTTGTCCACTCGTCAAAAAGCTCCTGCCAGAGCTCGTTGAAATTGAAGGGTGAATTTGTTCTTGAAAAAATTAGACATGCGTGACTTTTGAAATTAAACCATGATTTCAGAAAGGTTCAAATATTTTATTTCCATTGGGTGATAATATATGTTGCTATTAAAACATTTTTTTAGTAATGATTGAACCATATTAAAACCGCTTCACAGTAATTTTTAAATATTGCCCCTAAAAATAATAAGCATGCCGGCGGAAGTTTACGTTTTTGTTCAGTATATATACTATTAACGCTGAACGCAATTAGGCAATGATATAGAATTTTACGTCCCTATATTACCCGAGAAGAAATGCTTCCATGAACCCACTGGGGCAGAGGTCGGCAGCTCCAAAGAGCAATGCCGTTTCCACTGAACTACCGAAGTCTTTTGTCGTTGTTTATATTTATTTTCAACTTATTATTACATGTACATTGCAAGAAGTAATAGATCATTTGTTTTATAATCAATCTGATGCTGTGTTCAATTTCGGAGGAAATAAACGTATGAGAATGAGATAAAAAATCTGTTTCACTGCTGGTTATGGAAAAATTATACACGACATTTTGTGTGAGGGCTTAACAATAAGAATTATTAACCCGGGAATTATTAACCCGGGAATGAACCCGGGAATTATTAACCCGGGAATGATTAACCCGGGAATTATTAACCCGGGAATGATTAACCCGGGAATTATTAACCCGGGAATTTTTTATCTTTACAATATCACATAAAGCAATATATTGTTTACCGACAACCATTATTGTATTTTTTCTGTCATTATATGTGCTGTAAAGGTTTGTACCACGTACGTATTCTATTAGTTCTGTGTTCGTTTAGATAATTTCGAGTTCAGACAGTTGGAATCATGGTTGCTAGGCTATTGTTTATTACTTTTATTTATATATACACGAGCATCTTTGTGTTTTACTTATATTGCCTATTAATGCTGAATTAATGGTTAGAGAATAGTTCATGGCGGGGATTTTTTTATTTACACTGTCCCGTTTTATTGGGATGACAGTAGGGTAAGTGTGAGGTTTGGTGCACCCTAGAACCTGGTTTAACCCCTCTTTTGTTGGTCACTGACCGTTCCAAGGCGGTAGCCCTATTGCAGACCATTTTGTGTTTGCGATGTCTTATTTGGTCTTTTATTCATCTTTAAAGTTGCACTTTGTTTCTGTGTGTGTTTGTGGTTGACTGTCGTCCTTGAATGCTACTTTTCCTGTTCGATTTTTATATCTAATTCTAGTGAGAAATTCAAGATTGTGTCCAAGATGAGCACTAAAAACTGAAAGTTACATTTATTCCATCACCCCAGGAATACAAGCAAAATAACTTCAATGAGTACACCTTGTAGCCGCTTTCCATGTCAAGGCTAATCTATTACATAACTTGCAAGACAGAGGATATTTGATTGTTTTGAGTGAATATAGGATTTATTTTCATCCAGAAAATGAGACAACTTATATTTGAGTTTTCTCACTTCGAGATGAATAGAAATCTTATACTCACGACACACCAACAAATATTATATTTATTATATACTCACAACCTTGAAACTTATGCAGACGTCAATAACGTCAACAACGTAAACAATGTCAACAGTGGATACATTTTCACAAGTGAAATATAAACAATGAACATATAAGGTTTTATTTAAATCATACAATCCACTATTTCACTGGAACAATTAATGGGTATTTTCATATCACACCCTATATCAGGCCTGAGACACCATATCAACCCGAGAGCCTTTAGCTCGAGGGCTGATATGGGTCAAGGGCCTCATATAGGGTGTGATATGACAATACATATTTTTTACTCTATTTATCATATACTTCAGCTTTGTCGAAACGCTAAAGTCAGCTCGCTCACTGCGCTGTTTTCCAGGAAGAAAAATAGTTTTTATTAATAGAGCTAGTCCATTCTGATGTGCCCATGTCTGTCGCGTAATTGGTGTAGAACTTTTTTCCCCAAAACCTTTTGAATATGAATTCCATCGAATTTGAAGTTTTTTAATCAAGAAAATGAATTGACATTTATAAGTGGTTATTTCATCCACGGATAATGATTCTATAGCAAATAATCTGTCGCGAAAACAGGTTGGAAGTAACTAACGAAATGCAGACGACAAACCATATGCGTCACAATTCGTATACAATCGTAACTATTCAGTTATTTCCTTATCACTCCGGTAAAAGGATCGAAATGAACATTCGGTTATTTCTGTGATATGACATTTTTTCACCCTTTATTTCACGCGTGTGATAAAGCTTTATTGCCCGGCAACTAAATCCTGATTGATATGACTAACTATGGCATTGTGGTATCGTATATTCAAAAACAACATATTTATAGGGAAGTATATGATAAATATATATATGTAATCATGACTGGAAATATTTTTGAAAGAAACTAACCCGCCAAATAACGGCAAAATTACACTACGAAACCATTTATCAACTCTACTCTATATGTGCCGACTACAAGTATATGATTGTTCATGTGTTCTTAAAATATCCGTGATTGAATATGCGTAAAATGAATTATGAATTGGTAAGATTTGGCGTGGCTGTTTAAATCCGTTTATATTGACGTGTAAAAAACTTTATAGAGCTTGGATTCTCAAAATTAATATATATGTATATACCTCATCGTCAGTAGGTTTGGAAACATGGTTTATATGTGTTGTAAACTGTGGCTGTTGTTGGCAGGATAGCTACTTTAACAAGAGGTTTATCTGTATTATAACAACTGACAATTACTTAATATGTTTAATGTGACAGAAATTTGCTCTGAACTAACACAACTAAGAGTATTATCTCCTATATAACAACCTGAAGCTGGCAGTTGGAATATGGCTAATAGATTAAAAAAAGTATTACATTAAAGAAACTAACACGCCAAATAACGGTGAAATTGCACTACACAATCGTGTATCACAACTCCATCCAGGCGTTCAGGTCATACACTAATGCATATGTGCCGATAAAAAGTAAACGTTATTAACGGGTTCTAAAAATACCCGTGATTGAATACGCAGAACATGAATTATGAGTTCGGCGCTCCAGTCTCGGGGGTTGGCTTGGCTTGGGTGGTCAAACCCATTTATAATTTATTTGTATCTAAAAACTTTGACTCAAAATATGTAAGTTATATATATATACATTTATAAATGGTGTTCATACTATGTAAACATTGGCTGTTGTTGGCGGGGTAGCTACTTTAATTTGCCGAAAAGACTTGCACTTGTGTATAATGCTATTCGTCATACGTATTATCAATTTAAGATGTTATACAGCAAATGAGGTTTTCGTTGCCTTTCCTAGCCTGATTTCATGCATTTATGTAACTGTAGTGTATTGCATTGTATTTTGTCCTCGTGAGCTTTAAAGGTCTCACACCTCTATTATCTTCCCTGAAAGCTCACGGACCTAGAGACAAAAGGAAAACAGAAAATAATTCTATTTTTCTCCAATTTAGGCAATTTTTAATTTGAAAAATAGGTTTTTCTTTGCTTTATCATACATCTGCAGTGTAAATGACAGATGATACAGAAAATCCCATGTTGATATGAGGTTTCATTCAAATTTCAGAAGTGTTTGACCAAATCACCACATATTCAGCTAGCTAGTGTATGAATTTTGTATTTTCCATAGGGGTCACATAAACATTAGTGAGAAAAAAAAACACCTGGCTAACTTATGTATTTTTACTGTAAATGTATTGTTTTAAATTACTGGTCTTGGCTATACTGAAGATATTAAACCAACAACAATGTCTTCTGGCCAGCTTTGAAGCTCACATGTTGGTAAAGGCAGTACAGTAACCCTATGGGAAGATTAATTGAGGCGTGAGACCTGAAGCTCTTTTGTATTATTTGAATTAAATTGTTATACACATTTTGTTATCGTTATACTAGCCTTTAAAAGCATACTGTATCTAATATATGAAGGAAAACAATGCTTAGAACAAGTATTACGTGGTCAGAGTATTATCTTTCATACCCCATCCAAACCCTTCTCCAAGTAGCGAAAACGGGGTTGGCTGGTATGAAATAAAACCTTAATTTTGGCTGAAAAGGTTTGCATATTGTAAAATTAAAACATACGTACTTTTAAACAGGTTATCGCATTTTTTCAGTAAACATCTTTTTTAAACACGTTTTATTGTCAAAATATCCATTCTAAAATCATGCTAATATAAGCTTTACCATCGCTTAATGGAATCAAGGCCACGTAATGTGAAAACACCTGGCTCCATTTGAAATAAACTAAATATGGTTATCAGTCTAATATAACAGAGTGGATCATTTGAATAAAAAGAAAAAAACAATATTTCATCATAACGATATTTTGTTTTCGAATTTATTTTAGACGAACTTCAACGGAATACACTGCAGATCAGCATCTCATTGATATGGTTTTTTATCTTTGAGAAAAGTAAGCGTGCGTTTTTATACACTGATAAAACTTTCGAGTTTTTCTTATGTATATGCGTTTATGTTCAACTGATAACGTGACAAGATAACTCATAAAACTATGAATACAGACAACAGTATAGATCAGGTAAATGTAATAACAGACCAGTTATCCGAAATATCCATATCCGAAATAGAGAGTAGATGACTTTTAGACGCGTTTTTCTATATGTTTTATAGAAATATGCGATCATTTATTTATTATTATTATTACAAATAATTTATTGTATTGAACAAGAGGCGATGACATAACGCAATATATCAACACAGCAGGTGATAACTACAGATCCACATAAAATCAGACTGCACCAATTACCAACCAATCAGCGGGAAGGCAAAAAGTTTCAGGGTAAATTCGGAGCTATTACACAGAATCTCTTAATTTTGATTGGTTGACAAGGTAAACAAACCAAAACATCTTGCTAAAAAATTAAAATTCAACTTTTGAAGAGTACTTATAAAGGTTAGATCATACATTTGTGCAATGTATTCATAATGTGTTGCAAAATCAAAAAAAGAAGTATATTTTATATTTGCCTCATGTTTCTACATGCAAGTAGGTGGGTCAGCACCATCCGACCCAAACAGCTTTTTCAAAACTTACTCAATGTATGGTTTGTGTACATTTTTTTGATAAAACTAAGATAGGTCTGTCAAAACAAGTAAGCAAATATATATATATATATATAGCTTCTTATATTAGGGAACTCAATACAGAGCTTAGAGCTATACTGTACGTCTATGGAAAATGAATTGGTGTAGTATGCACATAACATGGAGTTTATGAGGAATTACATGTGGATGGAGCAGACTAAACTGACACCAACACGGCTTGCCCTAAAGTATTTACATGATACAAACAAACCATCAGCCTTGAAAAGGCACGTCCGCAAACAACTGTACTGAAGTATGTTAAAATGGGTAGACACAAAACAACTGTCGAAGACAATATCAGCTGTTAAATTTGATACATAGTTTAAATCTATATTGATCTGAAACACATGTTTGTTCAAGGTGAATATGCTTTTTTAGTTTCAAAGATAACTACACAGACTGTCAATGAAAAGGCACCAGCAGATTATATGGGTGTAACATAATCAAATGTCACACATCTTAGTACCGGGTGGGTCCAACCGTTTTACCGTTCCTAGGAAATCAACCTGACGTCATGTTATTTCAACTGGAAAACGTCGCTTGAACTAGCTGAGTGTGGTCTGGGAACGGGAATAATTTCCTAGGAACGGTAAAAGTGGTTGGCCATACCCGATATTCGGATGCGTGATTTTTGTTTTCTACCCGTCTGACTTTACTTGGACACTATACACCATGTTTAGGAATTTCGATAAAATCAGTGTTTGCATCCTTCAGTTTCAAAATATGCACTTATATGCACTTATTATTATAAATTATTTTAGCAATAATATGTAATACCCATATAATCTACTGGCGCGTTTTCGAGGATCGTCAGTATATATATCATCTAGTTACATATGCTTGATGAGCTTAATAAATAAATTACTTTTGCTGAACGAGAGTAAGCAGGGCGTTTACGTTATTAAATCGTTATTATTTATGATTAATACTCCCTCCAACTTGTTATAGAAAGATTGCTTTATCACTTTTAATGTGGTGTTTATAAATAGGAGTCAATTACTACATCGTTTCCAACAAATGTAGGTCTAAACTGCTTTTGCGTTGCCACTGCCATTTTTATGAAACTGCGTCAATTTCAACACGGTTGTCACCATGAGCGGGTGAATGATTTGCTGCGCGAGAGGGCTAGTAATAATTAAACAAAGAAAAATCGTGCCCTCTTTAGCAATGGATCTATCTATGTTTATGTTATCGTTTTTTTCTTGATGGAGTAGCTTCTTAGTTATACAAAGATTACAAATATTAAGGTCCTCGAATAAGTTGTGAAACATAGACCCCATAAGAAGGCTCGGGGAGCATGCCCGTGCCCATAAAATCATCTCTCTTGTCATAGATTTAACTAATTATTTCTCAGTTTTCAATAGATAGATGTAAATAAAGAAAAGAAGGGACAGCATCAGAAATGTTAGCTTTGTTGGGTGTTTTAGGATAGTTAGTATTAACCATTGTAGTAACGAATGGATTGTCAATGTTCAATATGCCATATATACCGAGAGTTGTCATTCCATCTGCTTGAGTATCTGGTGAACGTCTCAACATTAAATCTCTTTCATAGCAATACAAAAACAAATTTGCGACAAGAGGTGCTCAGTTCGTAACACTTATTCGCTTATGCCCCTGTTAGCTTTACATTTGGGTAATCATTTTACGCTTGCGCCATGCTTTTATATATATGAGATGTGCTATTGCTGTAATTTGCCTGTCTCTTCACTGTTTTGTGAAACTAAGCATTTTATGAAATAAAATTGTAAATCAAAGATAGTATGATTTGGAAGACAATGATAGAGGCTTTTATTTTATGATATGCAATGAAATACCGTATTTTATCAGTGAAATAAAAGTGTTATTCCACACTGTGGAATATAGAGTTTTATTTCACAGTAGCTGCCGGGACTACTTTTGTTGTTCTACCATAGCTTCCCTAAAAGAAAATCGTAAAATCATAAAATAAAAAGAAAATTTGTTGTTTTGTCGTGAATAACATATTTTATTTCATCTCAAAGTGAGAAAACTTTTATATTTTCACTCATGCTTCGCATTCGTGAAAATATAACATTTTCTCACTTCTCGATGAAATAAAATATGTTATTCACTCCAAAACAACAAATATCCTCTATGTATTTGGACAATTATTTATCAACATATTAAATAGCATGTTAAAGCTATTGGATGAACAATATCATGTCAATATTGAATAATACACAGTGTTACGTGGTGATGTACGGGCAATATTATTTTCATTATAGAAAGCGAAATAGAATACACAGTTGATATAATCATCGCGTTAAATATGTGTGCAACTGCATGCGAAATGCCTAAAGCGCTCCATTAACTTTTAGGAATGGAAAATATATTTATAAATATAACTCTCTTTTACTCGTCGCATTGTTTTGGGGATACGTTTTAATCAAAGGGTTTTCAGTATATGAATGTTTTGAAATGCTTCCATACGCCATACATAAATGGACATGGACATTCCACATGGAATCAAATAATCTGCATGAACCCAACCAATCTGCATACAGAAAATATCACTCTACCGAAACCGCGTTAATCAAAGTTCAGAACGATATATTACAATCCTTAGACCACAACAATGTAACAATTCTAGTAATGTTAGACTTGTCAGCAGCGTTTGATACCATAGATCACAAGACATTGCTAGGAAGGCTGGAGAGCCACTTCGGCATTACAGGACAGCCACTTGCTTGGATGGAGTCCTATCTGAGTGATAGATATCAGACTGTTTGTATAGATGGAGAACTGTCGAAGCCGGTGCATGTGACATACAGTGTGCCACAAGGGTCGGTCCTAGGCCCAAAATACTATGTCATGTACACAAAGCCAGTTGG
This sequence comes from Cyrtodaria siliqua, assembly GCA_037043455.1. Taxonomy (NCBI): domain Eukaryota; kingdom Metazoa; phylum Mollusca; class Bivalvia; order Adapedonta; family Hiatellidae; genus Cyrtodaria; species Cyrtodaria siliqua. The sequence goes on from JAWPHD010000288.1 coordinate 38,449, forward strand.
TGCTATTTGTCTTAAACATGGATTGAACAGACATTTCTACGCAGATGACTCTCAACTATATATGTCTTTTAAACCAATAAACAACACAACCATCGAAGATACAATCAATCGTGTGACTAACTGTGTCAATGAAATTATTCTCTGGATGAACAGCAACATGTTGAAACTCAATTCAGAAAAAACTGAACTGATTGTTTTTACATCCGAGCGCAACTCAAATGCAGTTTCAAACATTACAGTAAAAGTAGACAAGTCCGAAATAACACAGTCAGCTAATGTAAGAAATCTAGGAGCTTTCTTAGACTCCAAGATGAACATGGAGCAACATGTTAACTCTGTGTGCAGATCCACCTACGCTCAGTTACGGCAAATAGGTCGCATTCGACAATATATTAACACAGATGCCACGAAATCTCTGGTCAATGCTTTAGTTACATCACGGCTTGACTATTGCAATGCGCTTCTGTACGGGGTCCCTCAGTACACGATTAACAAACTGCAAACTGTTCAAAATACTGCCGCCCGCATAATAACCAGAACATCAAGGTTCAGTCACATCACACCAATATTAAAGGATCTCCATTGGCTTCCCGTGCAATATAGAGTGAAGTACAAAATTCTTACCCATACATTCAAAGCTCTTCATGGCCAATCACCAGTATATATCAAAGACATGATACAAATTTACAGACCAACACGAAATCTACGCTCAGCACATCAATCATCGACACTGGTGGTTCCATCAAAAAGTAAACAAGTGAAATACGGTGACGGGTGCTTCACATCAGCTGCGCCTACATTGTGGAACTCATTACCATCAAATATTAGAGACTGTGAAACACTTCAAAGTTTCAAGAGACAGTTAAAGACCTTTTACTTTTTGCAAGTCTACGGCCGCCTTATCTGAACAGTTTGCAGCGCATGGCGCACCGAGCTCGCTCGGCAGTCAATCTGTTCAGGCAGCAGACCTTAATATCAATTACTGTGTTTTAAACCGTTTTATTTGAATTAATTTTAATGTTTCCATTATTGGGCAAAACGAATCTCGTGTCATTGTGGCGGATTTTTAAACATGTATTTCTTGCATATCAACACGCTTCCATCTCATTGTCTACTCGTACTAGTCTCGGTGTACATCCGTCGGTATCGGCAATGACTTTACACCCTGGTGGTGCACCAAACACACCTGCATGTATGCCAAACCTGAAAAGGACAGTAGATTCAAAGGTCGAACAGGACGTGAATCATTCACAAATTCACAAAACGCAAGCCTCCAAATACATGCATTTACAACATCAAGCGTATAATACATTTAAATAGTTTAAAATAGCTTGATATATGAACGGGTTGACAATAGGGGTACGTCTTTAAAACGATCCGTGGTATACATCTACGTAGCCACTGGTTTCTAGGGTACACCAAAAAATATAAACACATTATTAAGTACTCCATAAAATGTTGCTCGAGTTACATCCCTGTAGGGATAATTCATTTATTAAAATTGAAATCATCTCTCTTGTCAAGAACGGTGACTTTTGATGCTTGTCTGCAATCTTGTCTCGTTGTGCCCTCAATGGTTTGTTCTCTTGTTGCTCCGGTTTTTGTAAAGTCATTGAGTACCTTCTTTGTGGCTTTCTATGTTATTTCTTTTTGTATTTATATATACACGAGCATCTTTGTGTTTTACTTATATTGCCTATTAATGCTGCCTTGTTAGTTGACTACTTCATGGCGAGGATTTCTTTATTTACGCTGTCCGGTTTTATTAGGATGACAGTAGGGTAAGTGTGAGGTTTGGAGCACTCTAGAGACTGGTTTAAAACCCCAGCGGCCATTTTTGCCACTGACCGTTCAAAGGCGGTAGCCATATCGTCAACCCTTTTGTGTTTGTGATGTCTTATTTGGTCATTTATTCATCTTAAAAGATGTTCTTTGTCTCTGTTTGTTGTTGACTGTCGTCCTTGAATGCTACTTTTCGTGTCCAATTTTTAAATCTACTATAAAAGTATTTCGAATAAGATCACTTCGTCAATATTTAATAAGTTATGTGGCAAATTTACAGATAGTGTAAAAAGGTTTTAAAATACACCTTAAGGTTTATTACAAATGTTACCACTAACGTTTCCAGAATATTAAATGACTAAATGCCATTTTTTCCATTTTTTTACTTATATAAAGTTGATCGCATTAAATTGTTACGTGATCGTGAACAGTTCTACATGCCGTCAAACGTGATGTTTGTAGTTCTGCAGTCAGTATAGAAACCACAGCACCCAAACGTTATGGTACCCGACTGAACCACAAACTGAATCAAATGAGAACAAACTAAGTAGTCAATAAACATAACAATGCACAGCATAAAGAGCAGTGGTGCAAGGGTTACCGATTTGGAACGGCCAGTAGGAAATACGGCGTAATGGTGAGCTTAACGTGATTTCATGCGTACATATTCTCGCTATTTACCTCTCTTCAGCGCCCAAATGGACAAGCCAGTGTAAATAAAATCTTAAAAGTGAGGGCTCTTATTATGTATTTTTATATAGCTTTACATCATGAAAGTGTATCGTTTGCTAAGTTTTCTGGATGTGGACTTTATTGTTAGTGTTTTCCTTTCGATGGGATGTACTTTTATTTACACTGTTTTGTTAATGTGTGCGTTAAAGAAAGGATAATAGCGGAGGAATAACTGATATATTTGGCAAAATAGTTCAAATTGCGATACAAGCATGAGAGTTGGCAGAATGATCCTTTAGAGTGTCCTGATTATGCTAAGAACCTGAGCCACTTCATTTTCACCTTATTTCAAAATGGTCACTCATTTTCAAATGTCCGACAAAATGGCCTAAAAGTTCAACAAATGCTACCATATCAAAGTATTATGCAGAAGCTGGTAGTAAAACGGTATTGTATAATGCATTGTTTATATACTAAAAAAAGGCTCTTATCGTTTCAAACAGTTTCTTAGTCACACTATAATCGTATATATCATAAATTACATATATAATAAATTATATTATATAATGTGTGATTACAATGATAAGAATGATCAGAATAGACCAAACATTAAAAGTTTCTTTCGCGTAAAAAAGAACGTGTTCGGTCAAATTTTTACATTCAAAATTATTGATCATAATACGAAGCTATTCTTTAAAATCCCTAACACGCCATCAACAGGCACATTTTACAACATATGTACACTATTTTAAAACCTACAGACGACGAAGTATATATATATATGATCAAATTACGAAGATATTGGATATTAAGCAAACCATTTATTCTCCGTACGTACGACCAGCTCCCCAGTTGGATAACCAATTACGCGCTTCAGTGTTTATACCAACACGAATACCATTGGCTCACGACAGCAGATTGGGCGGCCCCCATCACTGCTGTGCGCGCACCACCAAATGTTATTTGTAACAGATTTACTCAGGCTCTGGGTTTTTACAACCGCTAGTTCGGAGTGGCACATTCTAAAATTATAAAAGGATATTCTAGGATTGCGGAATAGTCATTATCAGGCATGTGCACACTATATTACTATACACATACAAAACTATTATCATATTGTAAAAATGCTATTGAACGCCATGCTATTGGGACATTCAATCCCCAGGCGTCTTGAAGTTTACATGAATAATGGCATAGATACCCGATTGAGACAGGTTTTCAAATTAGAACAATCCTGGAATGTAAGCTTTTGTGCGAAAGGTGGCATGACTTTGTCCTCAGTTATTTTAGTGCCCTCTCATACATCAAGGCGTTAAATGCCCGATTATAGAGCGGTATTTTAGTGCCCTCTCACACATCGAGGCGTTAAGTGCCCGATTATAGAGCGGTATTTTAGTGCCCTCTCATACATAGAGGAGTTAAGTGCCTTATTATAGAGCGGTATTTTTAGTGCCCTCTCATACATAGAGGGGTAAGTGCCTTATTATAGAGCGTTATTTTAGTAAACATGGTGTCCCTCGCTGTATTCACTGTTTCAGAGAATGGCCCCAAAGAAAAAGAACAGCAAGGACAGCCCGACGGTGACAAGGTCAACAAATAAAACCAAAATCAGGGGAAGTGTGAGTTTTACCTGCTAATTTAATAAGGGAAATAACAGAAAATGTCACTCAAAGAGTCACGGCCTCACTGTCCGAAATAGTAGAAAAGGCTCTGGCCTCTAAGGCAAAAACAACTGAAAATGTCATCATAGATGACAATGTTAACTCATTAGTCGGCAAAATAACAGGTGAGTCTAATGCACACACATCGTTTACAAGCGTATCAATGCCAGTTGACGCCATGATTTCAGAAAAGATAACATCTAAGATATGGGCTAATGAGTTTGTAGATCTCCGTACACTATTGTTTGACAAGTACAGCAATGATGAAACGTATGCATTTAAAATTGACAATGTAAGCCATTCACCACAACTCGTTTGCGTACCGCAAAACAAGCCAAAGCGTTCCTTGCATATCGACCAATGGCGTAAGGCCTGGAACATTTATCTAGCTATTTATTGCACAAAAAACCCTCAGCTTGTTGCTAAGATAGCGATTCATTTCCAAACAGTAAACGAATTGGCCGCAAAAAACAAGGATTGGTGTTTTTACGGCGAATCATTTCGGCAGCAAGTCGCATTATATTTAGCAGCGTGGGGACGCACTGACCTAGAGGTGTATGTCAAAGCGACCCTGCATGAAACACATGCCGCTTTATCATATTCCAGGGCACCCAAATTTCACAAAATAAGCGTCAGAATATGCCAGCTGGTGTCTGATTTCCCTATCACAGAGGCATGGGGTGGAACAAAGGGAACCTATGTTTGTTTCAACATGCATGTTTTAACTGTGAAGGTCAGCATCCAGTGGTTAACTGCAACCGTCCCATGAATAATTCTTTTGGTATCAAAAGTCGTTTTCAAAATCCATAACGCTCAGTGCAGTATAGAAACGACCTGTTCCACGGAAACAAAACAGTCGCACGTCCCGCGAATAGAAGCCCGAACTCCGGCCCAGGCCCAATCCCCGCTCGCAATGAACCTTCAAAGTCAAATTAACGTCGACCGTCTAGAATTCTGGCTGCAAGGATACCAACATAATCAGTTTTTACTAAACGGTTTTAAAAATGGTTTTGACATGGGCTTTAACGGGAATCCCTCATCATGTACCCACACAAATTTAAAATCGGCGTATCAAAACCCCGAAATTATTGACAAACACATCGATCATGAAATAAAAAGCGGTAAGATCGTAGGCCCATTCATAAATCCGCCCTTTCCGTATTTTCAATTATCACCGATAGGTTTAGTCGAAAAGCAAATCAACCCTGGCAAATACAGGCTAATACATCATTTAAGTTATCCACACGGTAATTCAATAAACGACGGCATGGACCAAGAACTCAAAGTTATACACTACGCAGGTATTGACGATGCTATCGAGGCAATTAAGCGAATTGGTAATGGATGTTTCATGTCTAAATGTGACATCAAAACAGCATTCCGTGTTATTCCGGTCAAGTCAGAACAATACCATCTATTTGTTTTTCAATGGAGAAATCAATTTTATTACGACCGCTGTATGCAAATGGGGTGCGCGTCATCTTGCCAGATATTTGAAGCGTTTATGTGTCGCAAAAAAGAAGTTAAATATTCCGGAAGTTATTCAAATTTTGGATGACTATTTATTAATTTCAGAGAAACGGTCAACGGGGCAGATTTACCTGAATAAATTTCTAGAATTTTGCGCCGATATTGTGCTGGAAATGGCAGAGGAAAATACTGTTATATCACGTAACGTCATAACTTTCGTGGGTTACGAACTGGATTCGGTGCTAATGGAAGTAAAGCTCCCTTTGGACAAATTAGTTCGCGGCGAACGCTTAATTGATCGGCATCTGTCGACAGATAAAATCACACTTCGGGATCTGCAATCAACAATTGGAACATTAAATGTTTGCGCTAACGTAATACTGTCAGGAAGGACATTTCTGCGGTCATTAATAAATCTCATGATTAACGTCAAAAAGCCATATTATCGCGTCCGTCTAACGAACAGTGTCAAGCAAGACCTTTTCATTTGGAAACAATTTTTAGCATCGTACAATGGAAAATCTATGTTCCTTCAGACATGCTGATTTCTCCCGACTTGAACTTGTTTACAGACGCCAGTGGAAAGGTCGGCTATGGGGCTATTTTTGGCTCGCACTGGTTTGCCGGTGTCTGGAATGAACAATGGACTAACGCAAATATTACATTGCAGGAATTTTACCCAATTTTTCTGACAGTTCAAATATGGGGTAAATCCATGAGCAATAAATCGGTATGTTTCTTTACAGATAACGAGGCTCTGTCATTTATTTTAAACAAATATACAAGCAAGGATAAACAAATTATGCACCTACTTAGACAATTTGTCGGCCTTATCATGAAATATAATATCTACTTCACAGCACGTCATTTGCCAGGGTCATCCAATCGATTAACTGACTATTTATATCGACAGGAGATCAGGAGGTTCAAGGCCGAGGCTCATTGGGCAGACTCAGAAATGACACAGATATCAAGCCTGCCGACATATCCATTCTGCGACATGAAATAGCAGACCTATTTAACAATTCGCAAGCTCCAAGATCGGTATCTGCCTACCAAAGAGCGTGGACGCAATTAAGACTTTTCTGTGCGACTTTTAAGATGGAATATTCAATACAGCTGTCTTGGCAAACCGTGGTTTTGTTCATCGCGTCCTTGAAACAAAAGCGTTTGGTCGCGAGTACTGTGTCCTGTTATGTTCTGGCAATATCATATGCTCATAAAATCAAAGGATGTCAAGACCCAACTGATAAATTTGTAATAAAAACATTGGTGAATTCATACCGCAGGCTGCATCCTTCCAGTGATATCAGGTTAAATAACATTGCCCATTCTACATCAGTTATTGGATTCTATCCCACATGTCGCTGTGGGAATATACACGCAATCAATGTACACGGCTATGTTTATGCTAGCATTTTACGCACTTCTTCGCGTGGGCGAGATAACATATCGCTGCGACATAACAGAACCCAATATTATTCATAGGAATCAGTTAACAATAGTAAACGGTACTATTTATGTTACATTACCACTGAATATTTTGCCATATGCAAATATCGGAAGATTTATTTATGTTACATTCAAGAAATTTAAGCATTCCAACGGAAAAACACACACAATTGAAATTAAATCGGAAAACGGCGCACATTGTCCGGTAAAGAGTCTGGAGACTTACCTGCAAGAACGGGGGATCTCTGACGGACCGTTATTTTCAATCGCTTCAATTACCCCAATAGCCAGATCAAAGTTCGTAAGATATATATATATTTTGAGAATCCAAACTATATCGACATAATATAAACGGCTTTAACCAGCCAGGCAAAACCCCAAAACTGGAGCACCGAATTTATTTTACCCATATTTTAAAAACCCGTGAACATAGCAAGGTTGAATTTAATGTGCAGGCCCATTTATCATTTGATCACCAAAGGTGCACGTTTATTGGAGGGGTCAGAGGTCATAGTCTCCCGTCATTTTTTTTAAACTATTCAAAATCCTGCATTCTGGAGTATCGTCTGTTGTAAAATAGCAATAGTTGTAGTGTCATCATGTTTCTCAGTGGGAAAAATAAACTAGATTAGCACTGCAAAACCTTAACACAGAAATTGTTGTGAGTGTGTGTTGCCACCCGCCCCCACCTCCCATTTATTATCGACATTTTTTTGTATTTCCGGAGACACATGAACTCTTATATGTTTCAGAAACGGTAATTAATCAACGGGTGATCGACACACAATTCACAGCTACGGTCATAATATAGATTAGTGTGCACACATTAAGGAAAATATTTTATAATAAACATTTTATTTTACATGTATTCATTGTTGCGTGGGTAGAACAAACTTAGCTAAATGTCGAGCGTTCAAAAACATACCTGTATAATACTATTAGTAACCCGGATATTTTCTGATCAGATTACTAAATTAATTGGTCACCATCTAAGTATTTGAGAGGTACGTATATAGACACGTAGGAAATATTGATTTTAGTTTACAAAATGGTTTAACATCATATTTTTTGTGAAACAGCATGCACGTGTCAGAATTGCGCTTTACACCGCTAACCTGGTAACCTGGTACCATAAAGATATACAATGCCAGGTTCACACGCAATTTACATTGCGATACGACACGCTTGAGATGCGCTGATCTTATTTACCACTCAAACCTTGTTCCTCGAGCTACAGTACACGCTTTAAAAACCTCTTAAAAGTACATTCCTTTTACACAAAATATACTTCAAATTGAAATAAAGATGCTTCACTCCTTTTTTGTCAAGTTACACATTACATTGAATCGATGTGCGTCATAACTGTTATCATATAATCTAAATATATACCACTTTTAATGTACTTTTAAATTGTATAATTTAACATGTTAAGAGTTGTTTTTTAAAGAGGAAAACTGTGTTTATGAGCAGTAAGGATCATTATTATACGTGTGGGGAAACATCAAATATGGACTAATTTAAGTTTCATAGACGCTTAAAACAGGATCAGATTTTAGTCTATTTTCGATGTAAAATAATTAGGTATACGTGGTTGGACGCATTTTTTGTTTGCTGTTTACCTTAAAAAATGAAATAGATTTAAAATCAGTATGATAATTATTACTATTGGCTGAGTAATACATTTTCATCTGATATTTATGACGGGTTTCACGTCTTTCGAAATGTTATGCTCGAGAACAATTTGATAAATAAATATATTATTGTTTGTTTTCATAAATCATACAGTATAAAAGTCTGACATTATTTGTTTACGTCTGTTAAAAACGTTATGTTTGGGTATCATTACGATTCAAAGGGACATTGGCTGTAATGCTGTATGCAATTTCAGTATCATCTTAAGCTGAAACAATACAATACGCAAACAACAATGTTTACCTGATACTTTAAGAAGTCCCCTCACATCCCACCCAAACCCCCACCACACACACACGTCTCTAGGCGGGTTTCATCATTTTAAGTCTCACTGTCACTGCGTTATTGCCGTTGTTTTAAGCGCAAGTGCATTCCATGGCAACAACCATTCTATGGATATGGTCAAGAATGTGGTTGCGTTTCTTAATCCTGTACAAACGACGGTTATAACAGCAGATCTTCCGATATTTGCATATGGCAAAATATTCAGTGGTAATTTTTATTATAATGGAATGGATGCACTTTGAAGGTACTATGTAATGTACTGAAATACAATGGCTGGATAACTGTCCCCTCTGAAGCTCCTATCGAATCAAATGATACAGCCGAATCGTTTATATCTGATTCAAATGTTTCAAAAACAATTTGAAGAGCATTATATAACTTAAAATGCCTTTTACAAGCTAAAGGTAAATGTGTATGCCAACCATCCATTGAGATGGCGATAAAAATAGTGTATATCATTTAAAGAAGGTCCACAATTTCAGCTATGGAATCAGGTTCTGGATTTTGAAGTACCTTTTTTCTGTACTTTGTGCACTCGTATAGAGAAAAGTATTCAGCTAGACAAAAAGTGTACATCAGAACTCATCCTCTACGTGTTTGCCATTGGTCATGCTGGACGGCTTCCAATTCGTATGATTGATCGGCAGCTTTAGTATCCAGTGAGTGCAGCTAAATTCATAAACGAACATTTTCGAGCATAACCGAAGAACATGTTTTCAGCAATCTATTAACCAGGGTTCTGAACAAAATAAAATGCAAGTAAAGAGAGATGCTTGGGAAATATGGTTGACCGATCGTCTGCTTTAAGGAGATGAATGGCTTCAGTTACAAAAATGTATAGCCTTGTAGAACAGTTGAGATTCACTATGGTGAAAAAATAAAATATAGAGGATACATTGATGATTGTAGCAGCATTTTAATATTGATCAGACATGGGTTGTAGATAAAGGAGTAGCAGACAGTTATGAATCAATAAGTACGTTTGGTTCAAGGCAATAACATAGCTTCTTTGCATGTTGCTTCAAGACAATAACATCACTTCTTTGCAGTTGCATCAAGACATCTTTGCATGTCTCACAGAGGATTCTGAGACTGATTCAGCTACACAATTATGTCTTTCAAGCAAGTCCGGAAAACCAACAGTTGTGTATCGATGTAAATAAAATGACTGAAATTTCTTTATTTTTTATTTTTTAGTTCATGTCAAACTCGGTAGTGCGATATCGGAGAGCTCTTTCGAGCATGAATATCAGTAAATTTCACCTAAAAGGAAATAAGATATATTGACACCAACGTTTGAGTCGTAATGTCGAAAATAAAACATGATCTACGTCGCAACTGACAAATGTTTAGGTGATACTTCGAAAAGTTGAGCAGTACAGGTGCATACCACTAAATATCAGGTTATACATTATCCGTCACAACGCCCACATAAAGGCGCAATTACATCATTGCGTTTGTGCTTCTGTGGTGTATAGTCAAATAAAGCCTATTAAAAAACGAGTCCCAGCCTTAGTCATACAAAATGCACACTTTTGATTGTTTTTTGTTATTATTACCTATAATTCATCATGATATATTGGGAATATTTATTAGTGGTTGTTTGAGATATTAAATTATAATTGATATACCCAGCAAAGCGAAAGTAGAAATTGGGTAAATCTATCTGTGACCTGTCAAAATAGAACTTGACGTCATTCAACAGACTGGCATTTCCTTACATAACAATGACCCCCAGTTTTTATTGCATTTTTATACTGGCGGACGCTCGATCGTTTGATTGATATGTGTATTAAATTTTCTACGGAGAAAAATGCGCAGTTGTTTTTGCGTGTTTTTGGGTTTACTGTGTTCTGTGAAAGCTACATTTCCTGTTCGATTTTTATACTTTATTTTAGTCTCTTGACATACATTCATCCTATATAAAACGAAGAAGGAAAATCAATGGTGCAATGACATCATAAACAGAAATGACTTACCACAGCATAGAGCTGATGCAACAGTGCAAGCGAAATCGACTGTATAGGTTACTCTAAATATGGTAACCGAGGTCTATGCACTCGAGAACTTTAAACGCAAGCCAGAGAGAAATTTACTTTTTGTGTGATGTACTAACTTTACATAAAGCAGAAAAATGGTATTATTTGGAAGAAAATAACTCGTACAAAAGAAGATTTTGTATTCATCTGTTTATTATGGCGCAGGCAATGTTACATTAAACACCAGACGGATCATGAACATATGTCAATTATTTAAACAACATGCATTACTTACCCGCAGCATGACATGAACAGCCCATTACTATGTTTCGTGCACGAACAGCTTTCACACTTTTCATGCAGCGTCACCTCTATTCCAACCGGTATTATAGCGCCGTTGGATGCCGTGCAATTTTCACCAACTGGTAAATAATAATATAATTTACATACAAAATGTTTTAAAAATAAAAACGTGTGTCAATCAATTAATTTGGACGCATCAGTTTTAGGTATATTGGTCACATACTCGTTTTTGTTATTTTTGCTGCAACTATTTTGAAAATAAAGTATAAGGTAAATCGAAAAGTAATGTTATACATTCTACAATGTGTAAGTTTTATGATTCATATCCCATAACTCGTCCGTCGGATGGGGACGTAAACCGGGCGGTCCCGTGTATCGGTCTATCCACCGAGCACGTTAAAAGAACCATAGGAATATATTCGATAATAAGAGTAGGGCACGGTTCCCGGATTCCTATGTATCCTTCCCCTCTATCTGGGGCGGCTATAAATAACATATACTGTGTTGATGAGCCGTTAAACAACATTCAGTTCAATTTAATTCATATCCCATAACAAAATTCATACAATCCTTTATGTCCCAGAAGCAAAAAGAAAACAATAATTATCTTCATTTACTAGTATAACAGTTATATTGTAGTAAAAAACATGATAGTTCAGTAAATGTACTAATTACAAAGTACCTACCTTGTGTATTATCTGCATAACAGTATTCCAATGATTTCCCAAGTGAAAGTAATAGAACGAATACTGTAATTAAATATTTCATTTTTTTGTGTAGTAGCTTAGATTTACAGTACTATATAGTGTCCCACAAATTCAGTTTCCCTTTTATAATTGTACAATGAACGTTCCTAGATATACCTTATCTTTCGAAGATAACACAAACTTATGTCCGGTCCGTTTTTATAAGTGTACAGTACATGCTTATATATCTGCCTTTTCGTTCGAAGATAACACAATGCTGAGGTTTGCACTTGACAACACTATGCAACGTCAATTACGCATTAAGATTACAGTATTTCAAAATGTTATCTTTAACAGTTATAAAGTAGATATAACCTTAACTTTGACGAATTGTAGTTTTAAAGAGGCTTGCCCCCGGAATTGAACCAAAAAAACAATAAATAAGGTCTAAATATATTTTGAGAATACGTTCTTCATGACAAATACGCTGTTATTCTCCATGTCCGACACCAAAGTGCACGTCTAAAGACCCGTCGTTAAAGCGTCAAGAGACCGCCTCGTTATATTTTAAACTATGCCATAGACGATATTTTAAAACTATGCTACAGGCGATATTTTAAAACTAAGCTATAGGCGATATTTTAAAACTATGCTATAGGCGATATTTTTTAAATCTATACTATAACAACAGATGGGCCACTTTGGGGGCAAGGTGGGTGGGGTAACGGTATTAAATGAGAATGTGAAGTATGGGATGACGTCACGTTTTCGTCAGCGTTTTTTTTTTGCAGAGACAAGTTTCAACATGTATAGAGATGATTCATGCGACAAGAAGGGCCTATAAAAACAGCGATTTTTATCGTTTTAGGGCGTGTTTTTTTCAAAGACAAGTTTCAACATGTACGAGGGTGCTTCAAAAAGTTCTGTCACTAGGCAAATATCCTTTGAACTGGGTATTACACTGAAATAAAGTAGTTTATTTATAGTACTACTGGGTTCGCTTTCTTAAATTCCATAACAAAAATGAAAAATTTCCGGTTATTTATACCCCTGAATTACCTCCCCCTACCACACCTTTTGGATACTGGCATCTCTGAAAATGTCCTTGTTGCAAAACGTTGTAAAATGTATTTGAATAATTCTATGCTTTTAAATTTTCTTGTACGCCATCTGTTGTTATTCGCCCATAATCCATGAAAATGATTGTCGGGAATTCGGAAAGGTCTTGCTGCAAACCAGATATGAGTGAATGCATATCCTTAATTTTAGCAGAAATAACACTGATTTTCTTCACTTTGTTTACGGAAATGTTACAATATCTTTTAAATGTCGTAATTATTCTCATAGTATTAATATGTTTTCGTATTTTTTTACAATTCCTAGTCCTTCAGTGTTTCAATTTCATATTCAACACATTATTGTAGAATTTTGTACAATGTTTAGTGAAAATATTGACCATCCAAAAACTCTATTTCAGAAGACTGCCCTTCCATTTAATGTCCATTTATCATTAAATTAATTTTACACCTTAGCTTAATATGTTAATTTTTAAGACAATGCCGTTTCATCTACCATGCTTAAATTCTGAATCTTGTAATGCACAGATATAACTGGTAATGTAAGAGAAATTTCAAAGGTCTTCTAAAAGTACTTAAAGAGAAACAGGCATTTAAAAAAAGTAACAATTAACATACCTGAAAAAACTCAGGACGAAAATGCCTCAGTGTGTATAAGTGATGTGTATTAAATGTTCCATAACTTTCGTCACACAAAAGATACAGCATTCATTGTACCATCAATGGTATGGTATTGAAAATCTCTTTCATTTGGTATCAAACATCAACACTCACAATAAGCACATAATTGTTAAAACGCGTTAGTGACAGAACTTATTGAATGACCCTCGTATCGAGATGATTCATGTGACAAGAAAGCTAATGAGCCATCAAGTTTTTGTAAACAGAAATGTGAGAGTTTCTTAAATGACAAATGATTATCTCTAACCGCAACTATTATATATGTTTATGAATGATACGACACATTTGATGGATGTGCGAGCAGTAACATGTTTTAAATGTTATAACATGTTTAGACTCGCATATAGGTTTAAATCATTAAGCAAAAAGAATGTGTATAAATAGAATTAATTGAAGCGTGTTTTGTTTATATTCAGCTGGTTGTATATAATAAACACAATCATGCAATATACAGTAGATGCTTAAGTGTTTTTATGCCAACCTTACTAACGCACTATTTATATAACCCTACACTCACTTAGTTGCGCTCGGTTTGATTTGTCTATCATAGTTTAATTAAAATCGGAAAGAAACAACAACATAATATGATATGAAATTGAAACGGCCATTTATATCGGCCATTGAAACGGCCAAAACAATACATTTATATATATGGTAGAATACGATGGATAAATAGTTTAACATGTTTAGTTTAAACACTATTGTATTTCTCCACTTTTGAAACGATGTATGATATATTAAAAATAAAAAGAAAGAGCTGAAAGTTCATTTCCCTCATAAATTAACATGCCTTTTTTGTTTTGTTGTTGTTGTCGTTTAATTATACTAAAAAACAGATGTAGCGCTATGTAAAACATAATGTGAAAAAAGAAGACCTTTAACACAATATAGCATATTTATACACTAAACCAAATTGCTAAGTACCTAAGAATATGTCAATAATATTCTCATTGTTTTGTGTATTTTGAGCTTGATTAGAGATACGGTTAAACTGCAAAATAATGAGTGTAAATCGTCTGCTCTGATTGCATGAACATATTTTAAAACTGTTAAGTATTTTCTTAGAAATAAGTTATAACCCTTATACAACTGGGTATATAGGATGTTATTAAGTACTTCGAATTGTGAAGCTTTCGATGTTCCTAATTCTAAAATATGCCAGTTTAAACTATTTTGACATCATGTTTTACTAGCATTACCACTACAAATGCGTTTGCAAAAGAAATTTTCGAAATATTTAATGTTGACGCTGTATTACAGTTACTCGAATTTCAAACAATATTCAATTTAAAGGGAGGTAATTTAAGATTATCCATATTTCATTTTTTTATAGATGGAGAATCTGCGATAAATGGGTCAAATTTTTATGCTTTTTTCTATTATTTCATACCAATTTTAAGAATTTTAAATCTTTAAGCGATCTTTGACTCATGTTATGTGTTTTATCAGCACATTTCATGTTTTCATATAAAGGGAGGGTAACTCTCAAAATATGTAACAATTTAAACAAAAAATAAATGTTTTACAAACTATGGGTCAAAACAAAATACTTATCCCATTTCTATTCTAAAATAAATTTTAAAATAAAAAAATTAGTTAAGATACAAAAGTGAGTAATTAGGAATTTTGTTCAGTGTACACTTGTTCCAGACCCCTCCGCTGCTTCTTAACATATATAATGTACGAGTCTCATTAGTAACATCAAACGTAAAACGTTTCTTATCTGTTACGAATGTTTTTTGTTTCAACAACAACAACTACTGCTGCTGCTGCTGCTGCTGCTGCTGCTATTACTAGTACTACTATTATTATCACAAAACAGTCTATACCAGTTTAATACTTACGTTTTGAGTCTCTGCCTGTGCGTGACGATTTGTCCGTGACACTGTTTTCAGACGAATCATTTTTTGCATCCAAATCTGCCTGTGCGCTGGATTGGCTTACTGCAGGACTAAAACTATTGATTTATTATTCTAAAAGGACATGCGGTAATCTTCATTTCTTTCAAACTTGCGGCATCCAGTTAGTTTTTCTTTATAACTTGCATAGCAAAGCAAATTGTTGTTGCATATTACTAATTATTGATATGATTGCACCAATAATATACTTAAAACACATAGACGAATAACGAATTGAATTGAACTGAATGTTGTTTAACGGCTCATCAACATAGTATAGGTTATTTAGAGGCGTCCCAGATAGAGGGGAAGGATACATAGGAATCCGGGAACCGTGCCCTACTCTTATTATCGAATAGATTCCTATGGTTTTTTAACGTGCTCGGAGGATAGACCGATACACGGGACCGCCCGGTTTACGTCCCCATCCGACGGACGAGGCTAAGGGAGATCAATAACGAAGAACGAATTTGACGAATAACGAACAAGGACGAATTTTTCAATTTTATACTTAAATATATGGAAGCAGGTTCAAAGTGAAAATGATAGTTGAATAATAAATTGAAATGCTAATTTTAATCACTTCAAGATTGCTGTGTGTCCCTTTAAATTCACAACATATTAGTACAAATCGATGCATTACAAATTATAAACAAACACATACAAAAGCTCAGCTTAACAAAGTGCAAAAAAAGGAGGTGAAGGCCTGTCAAGTAGATTGTGCGTCTGAAGTAAACAAGTTGTATGCATTTTGGTATCTGGGTATGAACTTTATCAAAAACTTGAATGCTAAATTTTAAGGTAAATTAATGAAGAGCAAAAGGTAGGTGAAGTCATTCTATTCCCCTATTTTTGGTAGGAACATCAACTGCTGTCTTGTGGCCCGAATAAACGTACAGACGGACAATGGTAAAACTATGGACCTGCTCCACTGTCATGGCAGTACATTTATTTTTCTGTTTATATAAATTTATATTTGTTAAGTTCAAAGGACGCTCTGTAAGAAGACGGTTAGAAGTATCACGTGATCATATGTATCACGTGGTAGCTAATTATACAAGAGTTCAGTTGAGGATTATTGTGATAATCATGCATTTCGTTGAAATGCATTTGGCGGTAAATGACCACGCAGTGAAGTGATCATTTTAATGTCATTCGAGGTTTTGTTTGCAAGCAAGACACATCGCTATACAATAACACCGAATTGGAAAAGTACAATAGTGAGCCCCAACCGCCCTCCCAAAAAAGATTGATATGGATGTAATATAAATATATATTCCATATGTTATTGATAATAATCTGTTTACATGAAATCTTAAGATCTTTTCAGTCTGTTTCAGATATTGGCGTGTAAGGACCATCTCTGTCTGTTGTAAATGCTGTGTTCCTGAACGACACATACATTTGTGTACAAGGACGAGATTCAAGGTTACTAGTGCCAATATATGGTGCAGGAACAATTTACAGGAACCAGTCCTTACCACCACCAGCAGAGTCCATGGTCTACTGATTTGCCATGTATATTGAGTTGATTAACATGTATTGCTGCAAACGCTAATCACACCTATATTGTCTTGTTTAGTTTATTATATGTCATTCAATATTAAATGATATTAATATTGAAATAATAAGATGCAGGAGTTGAGTCCGTTGAATAGTCTAAAATATAAATATTTTATAGTTGTTTGAGTTTACGAATTAAATTATAAATGTGTGTCTTTATGGGCCCTCGAAGGCTGGATGATGTGATTTAATACAATATCCATTCAGGCAAGCCATATTAAAGACGGGTCTAAATCCAATCAACAAACAATATTTGTTTCTGCTTATGTTGCTATTATGTTAAAGGAAAGACAACGATGCCTAGTTAATTCACTGTTTTGTTACATCATCCTCATGCCATAAACATACACTTACTTTTGCCTTCTTGTGTTTGTTTCAGTGATTTGTGGTTGACTGTTCTCCTTGAATTATAATTCCCTGTCCGATCTATTTATATTTCTTTGTCGTACAAAGTTAAATGCGGTTTCGCTTGGCGCGAACGCTTAGTGTGTGGTGTCTGTGGATTTAAAAGTAAAAGATATCACATGTATGAAGGAATTCACACCCCAAAAAGCGGACCAAATGCTGCTAACATCAACTTTTCACTCCTAGCAGCATGTATGGATACACCTATTGGGAATTCATCAATGCGTTTCCTCATGACAAGCCTTCATACAGTACCACCAGCCGAAAGCGGTATGCAGAGACGAAGCAATACTGTAGCGAACACGGTTGAAAAGGTTGCGGATACTGGTTTTGCCCGTGTGCGCTAACAACTACGTACTCTTAATAAAGCATGTGGTCTTTCACCACAGCACGGAATTCCGGGTGCAATCGACAGCCAGTATAATAATGCTCTTCGCTCGGCTGGAGAAAGAACGCCACACCAGCCAGCCAATAAGTACTATGGTGGAACAATGTACAAAACATCAGAAAATCATAGCCATGACATTTGGAAACAAACTGAAATGTGGACAAATGAACATGAATCTGCTGTTATAGGTGATGAGAACAGGGAAGCACACAGACTCATGTCCAATATTCTTCAAAGTGAGCAGCCACTACTTATTGACAAATTGACTACAGAAGGTGACAGTCAGGCGCACAAAGGAGTGATGGCGGCAAGTTTAGAATACTTTAATAATGCAACCACTGAGCGACTAGCCGACATAACTCACCCGTCCAAGAGGCTCATCAACCGACTAAAAATCCACAACTTTTAGCGAAAAAATGTTCATGGGTACTACAAAGAAACACCGTACTTAACTACAGAGTCGCTTTGCGCGTGATATGTCCCACCGTGTTAATTTAGAATTTTTTCAAGTCTGCATTCTGCATGGGATGGAGACTTGTAGAAAATGAACAAATACTCACCTGGCATCACGCAGTAAATTTTAGAATGCTACTCAGGTTGTTGTGGAACAACCTGCTGAAGACAATCATTTATATGCTCTGGAAAGCTTCCTTTTAAATGGAAGATGGATTTCATTCCGGGCAATGCTAAATGTTTTGCAACGAACAATAATGACCGCCTGCTAGTCAAGAATGCAATAATGGCACTACGGTTAGGACCTGAAAGCTTATCTAAGACTCGCTTCAAAAGCAGCACAAACAAAATTTAAAGCATAAACATAGCATGCAAGGTAACAAATCCTAAAGACACTACTTACCAGAGAAATGCTAAGGCACGCAAGTTCAGTGCAGGTCTTCGTGTAAACGAGGGTCGAGCAAATGCCAACTTGGAGAGAATGACAGCATTAGGGGATCCAATCCCAAACAACACGGAAATAGTCAAGGTCCTGAAACATATACAAGACAGGAACGATTACCATAAAAAGCGTCAATCAATACCCAAATTTAAACGCGACAGATTCATGAGAAGGGTGGCAAATTGGAACAAATATGATGAAATCCATCAAGCCGATACCTACAAACAAGGCATGCTAGACACGTAAGGTTCACGTAACTAGGGTAAGATCAAACATTCGTAATCAAGACAAATAAATAAATAAGCATGCGATAAATACCAGATATAATATTAAATGATACTTTCCTCTCTTAATAGGCATGTAATCTAATTTTTGGGGACAATTATTTTTTACATATTAACATGAGTGGGTGGGGTAAAAAACAATTTTTTGTATTAAATGTGTCGTATGCTTAGGCAGTATTCATTCATAAACATATATAATCATTACATTACCTAGTTGCGAATAGAGATGAAATGTCAGTCATTTGTCATTTAAGAAACCCTCACATTATACATACAGTTTACAAGAACTTGATGGCTCATTAGCCTTCTTGTCACATGAATCATCTCCATACATGTTGAAACTTGTCTTTAAAAAACATGCCCCTAAAACGATAAAAGCGCTGATTTTATAGGCCCTTTCTTGTCACATGAATCATCTCTATACATATTGAAACTTGTCTCTTGAAAAAACGCTGACGAATACGTGACGTCATCCCATTCTTCACATTCTCATTTAATACCGTTACCCCACCCACCTTGCCCCCAAAGTGGCCCATCTGTAGTGCTTTAGACGAGCGATATTATATATATAGGTAATACAACTAGATGTCTGAAAGTAGTAAACACAAACAATAAAGACAAGTAGTAATCTCGGGTTTACTGAGTCTGTTCATGAGAAGTAATATATGATAAACACCTCTCATACACCCTAGCATTGGCTTAAGCGTTATTCTGTTATATTATATATTCTGTGATGAATTATAGAAATTTCCCAGTTTGAGAAAATCTATAGCATATCACTTCCTCTACTGTGCTATCTCGCCTAGTGTGCAAGATAGCACAGTAGCCAAATGTTATGAACTAAACGATAGACGTCACGATATTACGTCACGAATTGACGTCATGATATTACTCCGCGCTGTCGCCAAAGGAGTGACAGAAGAAGGAATACTTTTTTCAAAAGACGATTGGAAAGAAATTCATCACAGAATATATATTATATAGTTTAATTAACATTTTTGTCATGATACGGAAAATAATTTCCGAGTGAGAAATATTCTTGCGATATAGAAACTCGTACGAAAACGCACTCGTTTCTATATCGCAAGAATCTTTCTCACTCGGGAATTATTTCCGTATCACTTCAACAATGTTAATTAAACTCTATTTAAAACCAAAAAGAATGGATTTGATGTTCTCAAAGAACAACTCAGTAATAACACTACCCTACTGATTTGTAGTTGGGGCGACTATAAATAAACACTTATGTGTCGGACATCGGGAAAACAGTGTGTTTTTTATATATATAACTCATTCTAGATATTATTTATTGATTTTTTGTTTCAATTCCGGAAGGTAAACCTACGTAAAACTTAGTGTTCCTATGTGCTCCACCAGGTTACAGTGGGTTACAGTGAGCGTGTACATTTTAATGAGAAAAAAAGCTAATTAAACTGGACGTTATATTCAGAAAATAGTAATGGAGAAACGTATCTGTTAATAGTATATATTTCACGTGAGATACAATAGTGTATTGGACTACGCATATTGACCATGTTTAGTTGGCATCAATTTTACAATACTGTAAATAAGCATTGAAACAAGTCATATATGCTAAGATGGTCGTGACCGTACGATGTAGACACGTCTCATACATTTTACATTTATTCAGTGGTGCAAAACATATACCTACATTACGAATGGGTGTTTTCGACGATATTGGTGTGCTGTTTTAAGATATTGAAGTACAGTTCTGTGAACATTGCCTTTAAACCATCACAAAGTGTGACAATGCACGAACTGATTAACATCTGCTTCAGTAATTTTCTAAGGGTCAAATTCAGACACAAACTACTTTGTATGAAGGCTAAACGACCAACAAATAAGCATTAACCACGCTTCTTTTCAAGATCTTAAAACGTATCTCAAACAAAAGGAAAACAAATTAGAAAAACAAAAATAAATATCAAACTATGATCAATATCGGAGACGATTATGTGTTCATCGTTTATTTGTTCAAACATTAATAGTGAAGTAATTGAAGGAGCTTATTTCTAAAGTAAGTTTGTGACATTTGAACATGCAATGACACATACCCTTCTGCAGAATACGTTTTGGGTGACGAAAAGATAACACAGTCTATAAAAAGAATATTTTTATGATGCGATTGTGTCCGATTCGACAGCGTCCAATAATGAGGTTTCTTGAATTAAAAAGGGGCTGGCGTGGCGCAGTCGGTAGCGCGGCGGATTTGTAACCGGAGGCCCCGGGTTCAATCCTTCGTGGTGCCACTGAGTTCCGTCGGTGTGTTCTTGGGCAAGACACTTGACCTTAGCCTCGTCCGTCGGATGGGGACGTAAACCGGGCGGTCCCGTGTATCGGTCTATCCTCCGAGCACGTTAAAGAACCATAGGAATCTATTCGATAATAAGAGTAGGGCAGGTTCCCGGATTCCTATGTATCCTTCCCCTCTCTCTGGGGCGGCTCTAAATAACCTATACTGTGTTGATGAGCCGTTAAACAACATTCAATTCAATTCTTTATCCTTGACGTTCACCAAAAGCCCCGGATCGTTCACTTCCCTACTGATGGTCAAACAGTCAAATATGTATTAAGAGATCACTAAATGGTAAGAAAAATTACTAGCATATCATTACAGCTGTGCATCTTATTTAGGAACAATACCAACGGGAACTGAATTGGTGGTGGTTGAAGCAGGTGGTCTTTGGAGCATATCTATATAGTAATTTTACTCCCTTTCAGATTTGGGCATAAATGCCGGCTCATTTGGTGCACTACCGGGGTGTAAAGTTATTGACGTCACCTAAGGGTGTACGGTTAAACTGGTACGAATCGACATTGAGATGCAAGATTGTTGATTAGCAACTAATGAAGTTCGATCAACTTGGAAACTTCAGCTGCTCTATATCTAACTATAATAAAGGACGAACTGGTAGTTGTTTTAAACGTGATTTATTTTTCAATGATTTACAACATTTCATATATACATTGTACAATTATATTAAAGGATTAGAATGAAAGCAAACTGCTTATAGAATTCTTCTCCTAGGAAAGATTGTTTGTAATAAATAACAATGACGGTCATATTTACAATTTTTAGAGCTGTGAACTTCATCCAAAACATTATAAGTGTAGCAAAAAAACAACAAATAAAACATAAACGTTCAGCAAAAAGAAAATTCTAAGGCAAAAAAAAAATGAAGCTAAGGTAATTTAGATTCAAACAATAAAGACATGATATATTATGTTGGAAAATAAATGAGGAATTATATATATTTAAGGGAAAAGAAATAGTGAAAACGTTTGGGATACAAAGACGGTGACAGTGGGGAGGGGCAGCGAGCGCATGCAGCACAAATCGTGTATAGCATTCCTCTGTTCAAATAAATAAGATAGCAGTAGGCAGCTTATGTTAGAAAATACAATTAAAACCGTTTACTCAACATAATGTACCTGTGCACAGCTTCGAATATAGCTATGTTTGT
This sequence comes from Cyrtodaria siliqua, assembly GCA_037043455.1. NCBI lineage: Eukaryota > Metazoa > Mollusca > Bivalvia > Adapedonta > Hiatellidae > Cyrtodaria > Cyrtodaria siliqua. The sequence goes on from JAWPHD010000288.1 coordinate 61,106, forward strand.
TTGGATTGCGAGCGACGGATCTCCGTATAATAGTATATTTAATGAGTCGTTACAAAGCGGTATTAATGTATCAAACATTTCCGTACGAATGTTGTCATAAAGGGGGCAGTTCGAAAAGAAGTGGTGTGTATTTTCGATGCTTCCACATTGACATGTCGGTGAATCCGTAATATTTTTTCAGTATAGGTCATGATTTAGTGAGCTACATTTAGTGCGAAGACGAGTATGAAAAAGTGCCCGTCTAGAACCTTTGTAATAGTAAGATGGGGTATGCACTTGGTTACGGTTTAAGTAATGTTTGAAAGAGTCAATGGAAGCGGCATTTCTGGCCTCCGGTCACGAGTAGCAGCAGGAAGGAATGAATCGAAGTAAAGATTTGTTCTTGAATTAATGGTTTGAAAATCATTTGCATTGCGTAAATTGTAGTTAGATGAAGCGTGAACTGGTGTTGGGACTAACAATGATAGGTACTGTGGTGTTAAACCATTAATCATTTTATAGTATAAGATGAGTTTGTGTTTTATCCTACGCGAGTCGAGAGATTCCCAGCCTACCTCTTGATTTAAATTGTGAAGTGACACTAGTTTAGTTGTACCCGTAGCAGTTCTTGCAGCTTCGTTTTGTATTTTATCAAGCTCATTTTTTTCTTAAGCTGTACAATTATCCCATGTGACGTCAGCATATTCTAAAAGTGGCCTTATAAAAGATATGTATATTGTTTCAAGTGCTTTCCTATCTAACTGGTGTTTTAACTTATATTTATTCTAGGCCATGCTTTTGATTGAATGTATTTAATATGAGAGTGCCAACAACAATCATTAGAAAAAATTAAACCAAGATGCTTATGGGAGGTAACTTGTTGGTCTAACATCATAAGTGGTGGATGCACTGGTTTGTTGCGTTTACGCGAAATAAGTAATGCTTCCGTTTTAGTAAGATTAAACGTTACAAGCCATTTGTTAGACCATTCGGTAAGTTTTGGTATGTCAGAGTTTAGTGTATTTGCGGATTCTGCAATTACATTGTTATGTTCTATAATAATATAAAGACTGGCATCATCGGCGAATAAGCGTATGTTAGAAGCGATATCAGCAACAATGTCATTACTATAAACAAGGAAAAGTAGTGGTCCTAATATGGATCCTTGAGGGACGCCTGCATTTATATTGTTCCATTTTGATTTAGTTCCAGGGATGACAACCCTTTGGCGTCTATTCTTGAGGTAGTCAGATAGTAGGATTAGGAGATTTCCAGTTATGCCCGTAATAGATGTATTAAAGTACATAGAGGAACAGAAATTTCTAAAGCTACTTCGCGGAGAACGTGATTGTTTATCACGTCTGGGCCGGTCGCTTTACCAATTTTTAGTAATTTTAAGGCTTCATATACTTCTTGTGGGGTAAGAGTCAATGGTTGGAGACTTAATCTATCGTTAGCAGTTTGCAGGGAAGGAAGTTCGGTGTTTTCATCGTTTAGTTCTGACTGGCTTTGACATTTAATAGGTTTGCTTTATCCAAGTCATCACAAATTATTGAGCCATTATCATTGAATGGGGGAATGGATGGTTTTTCGGAAGAGGTTATGAACGCTTTAAATGTTTTCCACCAGTCGTTTGACGTAATATTAGACGTGTTAAGCTTGTTAGAGAGGGCGTCGTAATAATGTTGGTTTTCTTCACGTATTTTATTAACTATTTGATTTCGTATTTTAAACTTAAACTTATCAAAATTGCTTTTAGTTTGAGAGTTTTTCCATGTTTTGTATGATCTTTTCCTGGCTCTAATTAGACGTTTGATGTCATTATTTATCCACGGTGGTCCGTAGGGTTTAATTTGTACATTTCTATTGGGAATACACTGTTCACTAAAGGAAATTATTTTCTCTGATGCACTTTTTGCATAAGTATTTACATCAGCATTGGCTAAACTATTCCATTCGAATATGCGTACTTTATCACGAAGTAAGTCATAATCGCCTTGTTCGTATTTCCATATTCGTCTTGTATTTGATCTAAATTTTGGTTTCCTAAATTTGAAAAAGGCATAGATGGGACAATGCAACCTAATATCCTGGTTTAAAAAGGCCTCGCCTACACCACTCGTGATTAAGTTATTAATATCACTAACAAGTAATATATCAATTATGGACGAAGAATTCTCAGTAAAATGTGTGGGATCATTAATAGTTTGGTGTAGTCTTGTTGATACAAATATGATATTTACTGGAAGTTTGTACGTTTAACATGTTGAAATTAAGGTCGCCAGTTACAATTATATCTTTAATGCCAGTATCAACTGCCAGACTAATAGAATCTTCAATCATGGTAGTACACTCAAGTGATATGAAAACGCAACACGGGAATTTCCGCTATATATTGTATGTACAATATGCTGCTTTTAATCGAATGGTACATGGCTACGTAAGACCTTTCCTTTTGGAAAAAATACTAAAACAACAAATAATACAGCAAATAGTATTCCTTCAATGTTTCATTATTCACAGAGTACGCGTTTGGCTCAATCATGTGAGCAAACTTAGGATGCAACATTTTGCAAACTATTTACGTTAAATACAGTACTGAACTAGCTCAATTTTTCAAAGAGCTACTTCAACATTTATGAAGTTCTTGTTTCAAAGTGTAGTGTGATTAAAACGTCTACAACATCAAAGTTGAGTCCTTTCTCTAGTTAACTGCAACTTTCTTTTTAAAAAACATCTTGGGATTTCTTTAAAATATTATGTGCAATTAAGTGTGCAGTATATACAATATATAGTGGAAATTCCCGTGTTGCGTTTTCATATCACTTGAGTGTATGTATGGAGTCAGAGTTGGGTGGTCTGTAAAATACTCCAATAAGTATGTGTTTGTGGTTTAAAACAAGTTCCACCCAGATGCACTCAAGAATATTTAACTCAAGATCAGGCCTACGGGTGTAGTGAATCGTATCTTTTATATAGAGTAAAACACCCCAGTGACTATCACCAATACGGTCTTTTCGTTCGGGATTATGGAAAGTTGGAAATGTTAATTCGTCGCATTGTACAGACTATGTAAGGGTGTTTCAGAGTATGTAAGGATGTCAAATTGATAAAGTTCGGACTTGAGTATGTCTAGCTTAAGTAAGATGCTCTGTACATTATAGTGAAATAGGGACAAGTTATAGGATAAGCTAAAGTTGTCAAACATAGAGGATGTATCGTCATTGGCTGAGGAAGACACTAGTGAAGTGTTGGGCGAAGATTCGGGACCAGGATTTGGCTGAATGTCTCCAGCAATCCTACAAAAGAGTGCCACTTTGCTGTAGATTATGGTGACTGCATGATTCATGTCATGTCTTCTTTTCGTTATTTTGCATTGCAAATACGACAGAATGCAAGGACGGAAGGAAAACAGTACACACAGACGACATTTTAGAAGCGAAAATACTAATAATTGTCGTCTTTTTATGGTTTAATCGATCGTTCGTTCTGTTGTCTTTTCGCTACGAAGCTGTCGTCTTTTTGGTTTGTCGTACGCGTTCTGGCGTACTTTCTTGCGGTCGTTCTGTCGTCATTTCGTGTTGAAATAACGAAAAGAAGACATGAGAGAAATGAGCCACCATAGTGCTGTCAAGCCGTGTGAACAATCTCACACGCTAATGTCAAAGTTCAAAGGGTGAAATGCACGCCTGTTTTGTCCATAGAAGACATGTCCATAATAGTAGTTGTATTACGTCTCCTTTCTGTATAATCTAGTGCTAGAATTAGGCTGCTGATTTGTGCCCAACTCTTTAATGAGACCTGACCCAATGGTGGTCAACTCATTAATGAGACCCCGACCCAATGTACAGAACCACTGAACAGGTTTCGACAGTTTTTCGTTGATAATGATCTCCAACCTGTGGACAATCAAGTGTTTGAAATAAAATAAAGAATTATTTCGGGAAACAAGTCTTCTAATATGTTGTATTTAGCATAAGTTTATAGTCCACTATCACCTTTGTTCACATGAAATATTTTGTTTAAGTTTCCTAACAATTCTATGTAAAACTTTTCCATGTATTGGATTCCTAAATTACATAAAAATCTGTATAAGACTCGCTTTATTTCTAATTCTAGTGCCTGCACCACAACAAACATCTCCAAACTTTTAACTTCTTGTCTTACTGCCGTTAAAGATCACGTTACACTATATTGTGATAAAACTCTGGGATTAATTTATTTTGGTTAATAAAAAAATCAGGAGACGTTCTTAATAAAATTTTCAATAAAGGTCAAGTTTCATCAATAAGTACTTATGAATGCTCTACACTATATACAACCTTACCACATCATCTTATTAAAGACAAGCTAATTTCTCTTATTCCAAAAACATTTGCTAGAGAAAATACTACATTTTTGGCATGTAATAATATTAAAGCGTTTTTCACTAACGGCAGTTTAGACAATTATACTATGTGGACTTGCTATGAAGTTTGTAAAGTACTCATCTTCCTATAATATAATATTTTCGTCAGGTAGGGTACCACCGTTTATAGACAAATTGTTGGTATCCCTATGGGTACGAACTGTGCACCACTTGTCGCAAATTTGTTTTTATTTTGCTATGAAAGGGATTTCATGTTGAGTCTTTCACCAGATACCCAGGCAGATGTTATTGAAGCTTTTAATGACACCTCTCGGTATCTGGATGACATACTGAACATTGACAACCCTTTCTTTCCAACTATGGTTCATAATATTTGTCCTAAAGAACTTGGGCTTAATAAAGAAAATATAGCTGATAATAACGCTTCTTTTCTTGATTTAGATCTCTCGATTGATAATGGTAAAATAATTAGCAAAATCTATGACAAGAGAGATGATTTTAATTTTGACATTGTTAATTATCCCCACTTGGATGGGGATGTTCCCCGAGCAACTTCTTATGGGGTGTATCCGTCTCAACTTATTCGTTTTTCTAGAGCTTGTACTCGAGTTGAAGACTTTAATATTCGTAATCTTTGTATAACTAAAAAGTTACTCAATCAGGGTTACCGTTACCATAAACTTCGTAAAACCTTATTATCGTAACCCTGATCTTCTTTCCAAATATAAATGTAATTTAAGGACTCTTCTGCGACAAGGACTATCACAACCTGACTTCTATGGTGATGTGATTTATAAACTTCTTAAGATTCTTGGTCATGATCACTTTCATACTATCTTTGTTAAACTTGTTAAAAAGTTTACCAAAAGAGGTTATGACCCTATCATTTTGTAACGTACTGCATGCTTGGTGGTTGACCCTTTTACAGTTCGCCACTATGCTTTCCTTTTTAATTGTACGATGACCGGACAGGCTGTGGACCCTATGATGACGCCTACCTAAAGCCCATTGGGACGGTGGCGTTTGATGTTTGTCCATGTTCTTTCTTGTCGTGCCCTTAATGGTGTATTCTCTTACTGCTCTGGCTTCTGCCAAGTCATTGAGTACCTTCATTGTGGCTTTCTAGGCTATTGTTTTTTTGTATTATATTTACACGAGCATATTTGTGTTTTACTTATATTGCCTATTGATGCTGCCTTGTTGGTTAGAGTTTAGATCCTGGCGGTGATTTCTTTATTTACACTGTCCTGTTTGTAATGGGATGACAGTAGGGTAAGTGTGAGGTTTGGTGCACCCTAGAACCGGTTTAAACCCCCAGTGGCCTACTTTGCCGCTGACCGTTCCAAGGCGGTAGCCCTATTGTCAACCCTTTTGTGTTTGTGATGTCGTTTGCATTTTTTATTACTTTTGCCTTTTCGTTTGTCTGTTTGCGTGTTTGTTTTTGTGTTTTGTGGTTGACTGTCGTCCTTGAATGCTGCTTTCCCTGTCCGATATTTTTATCCTTCTTTGACTCCTGGGGTGGGTCCAGATTTGACCCCAGGGTCACCATTTTAACAAACTGGGCAAAATACCATGAGCTGATGTTTTACTTCGACTTGAATTGGGAAAAACATAATAAAATCTCCTTCTCTGAAACTACTAGGGCCAGAGATTTAATATTTTCCATTTACCATAAGCTTATGTTGTTCTACCAAGGTTGTTCAAATAGTGACATTGATGTCAAATTTAGCCCCGCCCAAGGGGTCCATGTTTCACATTGACTTACATAGGGAATAATGTCCAATCTTCTTCTCTAAAACCACAAGGAGCAAAGCTTTCATATAATATGTGGTATCAGCTCATGGTCTTCTGCCCAGTTTGTTAAAATGGTGACCCTTGGGTCAAATCTGGACCCACGCCAGGAGTCAATGTTTTACATAGAATTGTATAGGAAATTTAAAAAAAAATTCATCTCTAAGACTACAAGATCTTGAGGTTTAATATTATGCATTTACCGTTAGCTTATGGTTCTCTACCGAGTTTTTTGAAATTGCGATCCTCACGTTAAATTTGGCTCCGCCCCAGCGATCATGTTTTACATAGACTTATATAGAGAAAAAATCAAAAAAATCACAAGGTATGTTGTTGCAATTATATATTGCATGTACCATAAGATCCTTTACCAATGTTGTTCAAATACATAGACTTGTATAGGGAAAATCCTTCACAGATTTTCTTCTCTGAAACCACTGTTATACACTTACTGATCATGGGCAGATGGATACAACATCAAACTAGCATTGACCCCATTACTGAGGACATAGCCCCTGGATCATAAAAGTAGATATACAAATTGAACAGGAAAAGTAGCATTTAATGACGACAGTCAACCGCAAACACACACAGAAACAAAGAACAACTTTTAAGATGAATGGAAAGCAAGATAAGACATAGAAAACACAAACGTGTTGACAATAGGGCTACCGCCTTGAGACGGTCAGTGGCAAAAAATGCGGCTGGGGTTTTCAACCAGGTTCTAGGATGCACCAAACTTCACTCGTACCATATTGTCAGCCCAAGAAAAGGGACAGTGTAAATAACGATATCCCCGCCAGGTTATAATCTCTAACAAACAAGGCAGCATTACTTGGAAACCGTTGAGATGCTCACCATATAATCATATATACACTTAATGGGCTTGAACAGACAGATACAACCATGCAACCAGCATCTGCATCGGGGTCCGTCTCCAGCCTTGGGGAAATAGCCCATGTGTCATGGAAACTTGGAAACCGTTGAGATCCACACCCTATTACCATATATACACTTAATTTGCATGCATCCAACCAGTATCGGCCATGGGTTACTTCGAAACTGTTGAGACGATATATACACTTACTGGGAATGAACAGATGGATAAAACAATCCAAGCAGCCCGGGGTCCATCACCACTTCTTGGGACATAGTCCCTGGGTCATAACTTGGAAACTATTGAGATCCCAAACTATAATCGTATATCCACTAACTGGACCTGAACACTAAGGCTTGTTTGATAATTATTTTCATCTTTGCGAAGATCATGAGGTGAGCGATTAAACCATATTGGCCCTTTAGTTTAAAATATCGGACAGGCAAATGAAGCATTCGGGTCAAAACTAGGCTACATCTGTTGGAAAATGATACTAGGGTATAGAAGCATAGACTGATTTATCAAGATGTCCTTCATATTAAAACTTCACCAGTGTAATCTGTTCACACTCAGCTATTTGTTTATTTGTTTCGGAGCGTTGTATGAGCCTTCGGCACAACACATACTGTTAAGTGTTTTCACAGGTAAATGTGAGTACGAAGACTAACGAGTGTGGATGGAACCCGCTCTATGGTATTATTACATTCTTTTATAATCTATACATTTACATTCACAATAAGGAAAAGCAATATTTTGTCTACAAGTCTACAAACGTGTACGGACTACCCATCACTCCAAGCAGTAGGAGCAAAACAAAACAGTCATCAGAAACTGTAACAGGATTTGATAAGATCTTTTACAGGAACGGATACCACAATGTAACGAATAATTCTTCGACATTTTATGAAAAAGTATACAAACCACTAGCTTGTCAGCGGACGAATGTATTTTTTTGACACGCACATTAAACTAATACATTAGGCTGATTTATGACCCGAGAAAGACAGCGTTCAAACACTTAGGCTGCAAGAATTATAACTATGAAATGGAAAACAACCATCACTCACATTTTCAGATAAAAAACAGCGTGCTTAACTTCAAGATCGGCATTTTATTTAGAAGGGAAACGATGCCTTTATAAATTTGGATGTTAGATTGTTCATGTATTTTTATCAAGCATTACCATTAGTACATCGATATATTAATCCAGTATCACTGCCCCCCACCAAGTCGTCTATTATCTGTAATTATGTAATAGCCCAACTCGTCTATTATGCAATATCCCAAATCGTCTATTTTGTAATCTGTAATTATGTCATATACTTAACAAAAATGAAACCTCTAACGAAATTGCTGTTAATTATATTCATAAGCTGTTGTATTGTTCATATTTAATTACTTACAAGAAATGTATGTAGTCATGACTGAACATATTTTTTAACAGATACAAACACATATTTACCATTTCTGTTAACAAAGGGCTTAACTGGAACGTAACAATTAACAATTACATAGTTAACAAGAAATGTAAAAGTAAGTGACAAATGCCCCCGAAGTGACCTTTGACCTCTAAGTGTGACCTTGACATTGAAGCCACGGACCTGTATTTTGTGCGCGACACGTCGTGTTGTTGTGGTGAGCACTTATGCCAAGTTATTTGAAAATCTGTCCATGAATGTCAGAGTTATTAACCGGACACGAAGGCAGTGTATTTTGACCTTTGACCTCTAAATGTGACATTGACCTTGGAGACACGGACCAGGATTTTGTGGGCGACACGTTGTCTTGTTGTGGTGAGCAATTGTGCCAAGTTATTTGAAAATCCGTCCATTATTGTCAGAGTTATTAACCGTACACGATTGTACAGACGAATGAAGATCCTGACGGACGGACCGACGGACTGACAGACGGACATGCGACTACTATATGCACTCTTTCGGGGGCATAAAAAAAACGAAAATAGAACAGTTTAAACTCTGTTATTCGAAGAATAAGAAAGTTTATGTTACCCCGGCATCGAAGCCTTGGGCCAACAAAATTTAGGCATATTGGTACCATCTGAGATGGCAAATTCTAGTTATGATTTTTTGAATTATTGATGCCTCAAGTTAATACTTCAACGTGATAGCAATGTGGGAGACACAGCTTATGCCCTGATTTGGGGCCAAAAATGTCAAAATTTAACAAAAAGTGCTGAAAACTGTATATTTTTTTTCAAAATCAATAAATGCATTTAGGGGAATAATTTTGTTTAAAAATTGTATTATATACTTGTGTATAGATTTCTTAGTTCAAGTCTGATTTTTTTGCAATATTTTGGGTAAAAATCTAACCCCAAAAAATCACCGAAAACGGGAATATATTTTCAAAAAGTAATCTTAGGAATATTCATTCATTATTTCTTTTTAAAATTGTAAAAAATGCTCCCCTTTACAAAATGATTTAGTTTCATGTGCATATAACCAATAATATGCCGGACAATTTGGGGTAAAAATCTTCAAAATTTAACAAAAATCTCCAAAAACTGGAATAGTTTGTCTAAAAAGCAACGGATGCATTTCATCATATAATATTATACCAAAAACATGTTAAATATATCTGCCTACATTTGTGTATAAGTTTCATAGCCATATGTTTATTATTTTAAAAGATTTTAGGTAAAAACCTTCAACATTTGTCAAAATTTGATGAGAACTGGAATAGGTATCCAACTTTAATAGACGGCTTTTCAAAGAGTTTTTAGAAACCATATAAAACGTTTCGGTCTACAACATTTACTAGTTATACTTTTTTACACTTCTATAAAGGTGTGCCCTTAGTTCCAGTTCCACCATTTGCATATTAATGGTCATTTGTTTAGAAACCCAGACAACATATTTTTAACAGAATAGGTGTAAAACCATGTTTATTGTATTAATGAATACTAACTGTTGATAGCGTTGTATTTAATTATTCTCGGCATCAGAGGATAATTACCTCTGAAGTGGACTTCTTTTATTCTGACAAATAACAGTATTGGTAGATGCCCCAGTATCAACTTTATCGTTTAAAGGGGATACATTAGGCTTTTGTTCTGGGGTCTCGAGGTCCGACTTATAATTGACATTTAATGATATGATCTATTCTAAAATCCATAAACATAATGAATGAACGTAAAGAAATATAAAAAGATCGGACAGGGAAAGTAGCATTCAAGGAGGACAGTCAACCACAAAACACAGAAACAAACACGCAAACAGACAAACAAGAAGGCAAAAGTAATAATAAATGCAAACGACATCACAAACATAAAAGGGTTGACAATAGGGTTACCGCCTTGGAACGGTCAGTGGTAAAATGACCCCTGATTTACAAGAAAATTCATTTTGCATAGTAGTATGTGCTATCCTATGTTACGCCACAGGGTCAATATTTAAATATTGCGTCCGATTCCATTCAAAGTATTTGGTATATTAAATATCGTTTTTCATTTCCTTCTAAGACTTATGAAATTTCATACGGGTACATTTGAACCATAATCTAAAATTACTGCACAATAATTGTGTTCAATATTTTTGATACGGTGTTTTTAAGCCTGGTGCATGTGCAACACGATATCTTCAGTAAAATCATCGATGTTTATGCAAAATCGATTGAAATTCGGGTTTGCTACTACAAGGCATTAGAAATTATTTTTAGCCGGTTAGTTTCGCAAGGCGGAGGAGCTTCTTAGAATTGAAGATACTCTTCCGGTTGTTCGTTTCGGATCTCTTCTCTTCTCGGAAGCTATGCCGTATCTGCCGAGAGATGCCGTCTCTGCCGAGAGACGGCAGAGAAGAGCAGCAAAGATGGCGGCGAAACAATTCAATAATTTTGAAGCAAGCGAAAATAAAACCATAATTTTTTTTCTCAAATAATTTAAGAATCAGAACAAGTATTCTTACCTAATGTTTTATTTTTCAAATAAAAATTCTTAAAAAAACAAAACAGTGTTCTAGTTCTCATGCTTTTGAAGCCACAATTGACCCAATTATAACCAATGCGTGTTGAATTAGTCAAAAATCCTCTACCTCTTCTAATGTGAGTTCGATTAAAACAGTGCTCTGCCTTCTTCTATCCTTTTCTATATATACTTCGTACTTCTCTGCCCAGCAGAGACTAAACGAACCGGCTATATTAGTACACTTATACGTTGATGTGGTGATTGTCGTAACTGGGGGCCCACTTGTAGGCTCAGTGTACATTTCTTTACTTATGCACACTTATTAATTACGTTATATATCAAACTGATATCAAACATTTACTAATCCGTAACCCTATGTACTTTCCCTATGGTCGCTGCGGTAGACATTAAAACATTATGAGATTATAAATGTATACACATTTATACAAATATACCCTTAGTACGCAAGTGAGGACCCCGGTACGACAACGACCATTTCAGATGTTGGAGTCAATCCTCGGGTAGTATTGCTCGCGTTTTATAGAAGAAGACGATTTTATTCATAAATCAATAGGCCATAGACCCGTGAGATACTACAAATGCATGTATACATAGAACATATGACATGGCAAAAAACATATTTACAGTTCTAAGTATTTACATGAATATTTTTCTGTTAAAAACGTAATATTATATTATTTGTATTCCTAACTAATAGAAATAACGGAGAAGGTGATACTAAATCCCAAAGTGGTAGTGACCAATGACATTCTATTATACAGTCACAATTGACAGAGAACTGAATATAAAAAGCTTATGTATTATGTAAATACGTTGTCAGGGTTGTTTTGAAACCTCTATTGATCAGGCATGATTCTAAAGAACCACTAACTGTCTATATCATATATCCTTCCCTTGCAAAAAGTACAATAACACGTACATAGATAATAAACAATAATACACTAATAACACATAATGCACTATTGACACTAGCTACAGTGTTATTTACAGAACTAATACGCTTATCTATCTCTAATGGGCAGTCTAGCTACTGAACCGGCTTTCTCAGTTACATGGAAAGTGGTGGTTATTCATTGCAAGCAGGACCAAACAATCCTATCAAATTGGAAGTATACCAGTAGACCAATTAGTAGAGGAAACTGTATATAAAGATACCCAGACTGCCGGAGGCACAAACGGATTCAGTCTTAAACCCGGGGCTGTTTGCCGTTATTATCTCACCTCAGAGTGTGTTCATAATCACCTATTCGAATGTTAGAGATGCTGGTGTCCAGAACAAATACCTTCAAACGATAAAACAATACAAAAGGCAAGAGGGATCTAAAAGCTGTAAATGTGCTCACTGAAATCTATTCAAAGGGGATCACGGTACTATAGTTAGCAAACGGGGAAGATGACAGTCTGATATAGAAAACAATTTGCTAGAATCACAGAAACTGGACATGATAGCCATTGAAAATTGAAAAGTGACTTGGAACAACCCTATAGTATCACAAGCAAAGTTTCGTGACACAATAAGTAAGCTTAATATTAAATATTAAGTCCACTGAGAAAAACTATAACTCAAACAAAGCAGAACATATATAGTTCTGAAAGCTGATCGTGAACTATGTGCACAGCTGATAATAAAAGCATAACGTAGACTACAAATGAAAGATGTGCTAAAACATACACTTTGACCTGTTTTTCGGCAACACTGGGTTGCTTTGGTGAGTCCTGAGGCAACTATAGCATCATCCATATGATGGGGACATAAACCGGCTGGTTCCGTGTATCGGAGTATGTCCTCCGAATACGTTAAAGAACCATACACATCTACACAAAATATACTAGGGCATGGTTCCAGATTACCATGTCGTTCCCCCTGTCTCTAAATCAGCTCGATATAAAATAAAATATGTTGATAAGCCATTAAAACAATTAAATTCCTTGTTCTCTCGTGATTGGAGAGGGATTCCTGAGAAAAACAAGCAACTTGCACATTTTAGACTGGAGAAAAATGTCAAAGATGATGAAACCATTCCTGATCAATCAGCATACAGATTGATGGTATGAATGATCTAAGTGTGGACGATATGGAGAGACCATAGAATAGATTATGATATAAAGACAGCAAGAAGAACGAAGACGATATATCCGCTATTATAATTTCACATGAACTTGTAAACAAATTCTTTCTACGATGCTTACAGATGGCGGGAGGTGTACAGTACTGGTCGTCGGTGGTCTGCCTCCACCACAAAAAAGAGACCGTCATATGTAACCTTACATGTTTTGAAAATGACGTAAAACACCATACAAACAAACAAACTAACAAACTAACAAACAAACACACAAACAAACAAACAAACAAACAAACAAAATTATTTCTAAAAATAATAAAATTATATAAGGAAATTGTTAAGACATGGTAGACAGAAGCTTTTGACATAACTTTTCAAACGCAAGTATAATTTGAAAAGCACTCATTATTCTTTAGAAAAATATTCCAGTTTTCAGCAATTCAGGTGAACTTGTTTCTCCCAATATATTGTAAAATAATAAAACTAATATAATAACTAGGGAATGTGAAGACGTCGTAAACAGAAGCATTCATATGAGTTTGAAATGAAATTAAACTTAGAAATGAATCCATTCTTTGTGAGAAACAATATTCTAGTTTTTAGAGAATTTTGTTCAATTTTGTGTTGTTTTACCCGAAAGATGAGTTGCAAAGTAATAGTTGTATACACATAAAACTTAATCAGTTTGTAAAAGAAAACTCATTTAGCAATTTAAAAATAAAACAATAGTTGAATATTTATCAGATTATTTTTTAAAAAATGTATTCCACTTTTCAGTGATTTTTGTCTGTTTTTAACGCTATTTTACCAAAAATATTAAAAAATATTCAAAATCTAACTATGAAATTGATAGACTTCGTAAACATATGTATTTTACAAATATTTTCATCAAAGTTAAATATTGAAATGAATCCATTGATGTTTTAAAAACATATTCCAGTTTTCAGCACTTTTTGCTTAATTTTGACATATTTGGCCCAACAACATGGAATAAGCTGTGCATCACGCAAATGTTATCACGTTGAAGTAATATATTAAGGCATCAATGATTTCAAAAATAGTTGTTAGAATTTGCCATCTCAGATGGTACCGACAAACCTCTTGGCCCATGGACTAATATGTGCATAACCAATTTACTCTCAATTGAATTATGGGCTCCATGAGATCACGTAGAGCTTACATTAACATTTGAAATGTGCAATACATTTAGTTTAGGTGAACATCCGATATGTTGTTATTGACCATAATTCTTTACACTTCTTTATTGGACATGGACTCCCTTCAACCCACTCCCCTCACCCACCCACACCCCACCCGACTATTTAAACATGTACTTGTTGCTTTGTTGTTCATATTCATATCTATCTGCCCCTCCCCAAGAACCCGAACATATTTTTTGGGTTGTTTAAAGATATTTCCTACAGTTTCTTCATATTTTTTTCCAATGAAACTTTTTAAGATTTGGTACATAGCTAGAACGGTCTATCCTAAGTATATTTCAGCTTTAAAACTAATAGGTCGCCAGTTTAGTTTCTGAGATATCTTAAGATGAATATGAAAAAGCTATAGCGGCTATCTCCGTAGTTTGTATCAAAATACGGAAACTATGCGTGATTTGAGTTTATCAACAAATAATTTCATTTTCTAAACAGTCAAACAGTAATGAAATCAATCGAAAGATATATAGAAGTTTGAACAATTATGCTACTTGTGTGTGTACATAGTCGCTCTTAGAGACTATAGGTATGTAGGAAATGTCCTTAATTTATTCTTGCACCGTAATTATGATGCATGCTGTCTACCTAAATCTCAAATTCCAAATCACCATCATCAACAGGGGTTTAGTGGGAGTGGTGCAGGGCAATCATTTTATATCCATTTTAAATGTACATACGTGTGTGTTGTTAGAATTGTTTATTCTTCTCAGGAGCCATCCCAGAGAGCGGTGTACATCAAAATCCGAAAACAAGGCCTACTCTTGCTCAAGAAGGTGAAGAAGTATTGCAGCATTATTTGAACCACCTTTAAATTATTATTCCAATAAAGTATAGAGTTGACTAAATGTTTTAAGCATGAATGTCTTTAAGTACCTAAAAAAAGAGTATGATAATGAACCTTTGGAAACGGCCGAGCAAGATACATACGAAATATTGCAGTCTCGGTTTGCCCAGAGCCTTTTATCGGCCGGAGTAGTGGAACCGCCGAATCAAAAATTAAGTAAGAAAACAAAAGAAATTGAAAATGTACCACCGATAACTAAATATTAGTATCGGGCTCAGCGATCTCCAAAGATCGAATGAATAACAGTACTGACTGCAAGCTCGGGGAGACGTTTTACTGCCGCCACACTTCACAAGCAACGCCACTGTGCTATAAAAAAGAGTATGATAATGGACCTTTGGAAACGGCCGAGCACGACACATACGAAATATTGCAGTCTGGGTTTGATTGAAACTGTTCATGAGCGGTAGTGAAATATGCTAGCTACCACTCACGCCCTCTAGCCCCGGGTTGAGCAGAACGCAATATTCATAAAATCAAATAGTACACAAGTTTAACCATCCCTAAACTACTTTACAACATGATGATGTATGATATGGAGCTATACTCAACTAAAATAAATTGTTAAAAGTGAGATATAGGGTCCTATAGAAACCACAGCGCCCAAATGTAATGACATCGAAGGTCCGTACAGCGCAAAAACCACGCTAAAACACGCCATCTCTATAGAATGGGGAAAAAGGACAACATTGATCACATGCTCGGAGAAATGTTTTACCACCGCCGCACTGCACAAGTGACACAGTTGTGGAACAAAAATGATATATAAGGTCCTATAGAAACCACAGCGTTCAAACAAATGCAATGACATCGTAGGTTCGCACTACACTACAAACAAGGAGCAATAGCTGACTCATATTATTTACAAAGTGTAAATTGTTTAAAGTACAGCGCAAAACCACGCTAAACAACGCCGAACACCGCCATCTCTAAAGGATGAAAAACATTTACTATGACCAGTTTCACTGGGTCTACGATGTTACATGATGATTGGTTCCTATGTACAGCACGTATCAGATTCCTGTGAATGTTGTTGCTATTTATAGGATTGTGTACTTTCACTGTCACTGACACATTGTTTTGAACACACGGTTTTCTGTCATCTAAGTTTAGGTCAGTGAGTGCATGAATTATTGTCCAATTAGTTTCTTTTGATATTTTCTCACCATGCGCTTGTTATAAAATGGAATTAATTTGTCGAAAACAAGGGAAATTGTCTTTTACTGTACTTTTTATATGTTTTAGCACAATTTACTTTATTGCGAGAAACATGAACATTGATATTACTCTGGTAATTATATTTTCGAGCGGTAACTACGGTGTATTGTTAGGGCCATGTTACCATCGCATCTTACCATCGACCATCGACCATCGACCTAGGTCCATGCTCGATGGTAAGATGCGATGGTCGATGGTACGATGCGATGGTAAGATGCGATGGTCGATGGTAAGATTCGATGGTAAGATGCGATGGTCGATGGTAAGATGCGATGGACCATCGACCATCGCATCTTACCATCGACCATCGCATCTTACCATCGACCATCGCATCTTACCATCGCATCTTACCATCGACCATCGCATCTTACCCGATGCTCGATGGTAAGATGCGATGGTCGATGGTAAGATGCGATGGTAAGATGCGATGGTCGATGGTAAGATGCGATGGTAAGATGCAATGGTCGATGGTAGGATGCGATGGTAAGATGCGATGGTGACATGGCCCTAACAGGACACCGTAGGTAACAAATGTTTCAGAAGAGATTTATTATTTGAATAATTTGCCAAAATGGTAAAACATCATTGCACTGAATAATCTGGATGCATATCAGATTCTGCAGGCATACAAGTTTTATGTTACAGATTCTTCTGTACAATATTCTAGATTCTAACGTACGTCAAGACATATATGGTAAGCTTTTTGGTTTGCCGACAATGCCACAACAGCGTCAATATTAGATTCAATAACACCAGGTTTTCGGATCGGGACATACGAAATTCACAAGGGACACGTCAGCTTTACTTTACAGATGGAAGTAAATCACGTAGGCGTGAGACTGTTCTTTGTATGACATCCGCATCCGCCAAAATGTCTTCCTCTCCAATTTCTTCCGTTTCGACCGGGATATCCTCACTAAGTTCAGTGAAACCTTCACTTTCCTCCAATACTTCACTACATGGATCACTTTGAGTTTCATTGAGTCCTTGATTTGACAAATGCGTTTTCGTATCACAAGTTTGGATGTCAGTAAATAGCTGTTTATGAACTGATTTAGTGGGGGTGTTAATTTTACACATTTTTCTAAGCGGGCTATCTGTTGTTGTTTTTGTTGGTATCTGTAATTTACCAGTTATATCGTCTAATGACAAGTGACGTGGATCACTTTTAATGTCTTTGCCTAACAGCTGGAAAGTCCGTTTCTTAAATTTGGTTCCTGTCGATGTTTGACATTTACCCCGTGTGGTTCCGGGGGCTCCGATTGATTACGGTGTGAAGAATAGGGCCACTGCAGATCCCGTTGGAGGGGAAGGCAGAGGGGGTAGAACCACACCCGCCTAAAAAAAAAAATCATGTTCATTTTATCATTTTTTGTTCATGCTCATTAATGGTCTTCAGGTGCCATATCGCTCGTATCACTAGAGCAGTGGCAGAAAAACTATAACGTGGCTCCATCGTAAATGGAGTGTTTACAATAGAATTTGCAGCAACTTTGCAGTTCAGGGTGAGAAGGTTCTAGGCCAATCTCCATATTTTATCTCGATGTACATGGAGGATGAGCCTGTTAGGCGCCATGTAACCTTTCATGTGTTGGTGCGCCTTAAAACCTCAATTCAATTCAAATCAATGTTTGACATTTAAGTGTAGAACTGGACAGCTTCATGGCTGCTTTCAAACCATAATGCGCAATATAATGAGTATATGTGTTTAGAATCTGATACATTTCTGTACGCGAGAATCTGATGCAAATAAACTGACTGTACATCGGAATCTGTTACGCCTTCCATCGGACACCGTAACATATCGATATAAAACAAGATCGATATAAAACAAGAGGCCCAAGAGGGCCTGTGGATGCTCTACTGGCTAAAACAGCTCTTATAGATTTAGATAGATATAGCTAGATTAGCTCTCTTCTCCTATAGATTTAAACAAAGGAAAATACAATATAGCATTTTTCAACAAATAAAGGGTCATAACTCTGTTATTACTAACAATATCTAGCTGGTTTTCGAAATTGTCCAAGATTTCATTGATATACCGTGCTTTACACAACTAGACATCATACTGAGGCTTCCTGCCAAATTTCGTAGAAATCCAACAAGCCGTTTAAGAGGAGTAGCGCCGACAAGAAATTTAAAATAAAAATGTCAAATGACCTTAACTCCGTCAAAAATCAGCAAACTGGAACAAAAGCGTGATATTCAAAACTAGACATCTTACTGATGCTTCCTGCCAAGTTTCGTCGAAATTCAACAAGGCATTTAGGATGAGTAGCAAGAAAGTTTAAAGTAAGTGTCAAGTAATTAAAAAGATAATGACAAAAAAAAATTGAAACAATTAAAAAAAAAAATGAAAAAAAAATTGAAATAGGAAAAAATAAATAAATCTAATTAAAAACACACAACAAATTTGACACCAGGGTCACCATTTGAACAAACTTGGTAGAGGACCATAAGCTGATGCTATATGTAATACATGAGAGCACTGTGCCATGTGGTTCCAGAGAAGAAGATTTTTTTCAGTTCTTGCCTATACAAGCCTAAGTAAAACTGTGACCCCCAGGGTGGGGCCAAATGTGACCAATGGGTCACCATTTGAACAAACTTGGTAGAAGACCATAAGCTTATAGCAAATGCAAAATATTAAACCTCCGGCTCTTGCAGTTTCAGAGAAGAAGATTTTTTAAGTTTTTCCCTATACATGTCTATGTAAAACATGTGACCCTTGGGGCGGGGTCAAATGTGACCCGAGGGTCACCATTTGAACAAACTTGGTAAAGGACCATAAGCTTATAGCAAATGCAAAATATTAAACCTCTGGCTCTTGAGGTTCTAGAGAAGAAGATGTTTTTCAGTTTTTCCTTATACAAGCATTTATGTAAAACTGTGACCCTGGGGGCGGGGCCAGATGATGTGACCCCAGGGTCACCATTTGAACAAAATTGGTAAAGGACCATAACCTTATAGCAACAGCAAAATATTAAACCTCTGGCTCTTGCAGTTTCAGAGAAGAAGATTTGTTTAGTTTTTCCCTATTCATGTCTATGTAAAACATGTGACCCTTGGGGCGGGGCCAAATGAGACCCCAGGGTCACCATTTGAACAAACTTGGTAAAGGACCATAAGCTTATAATAAATGTAAAATATCAAACCTCTGGCTCTTGTAGTTTCCGAGACGATTTAAAAAAAATAATCCTATGTAAGTCTATGTAAAACTGTGACCCTCGGGGCGGGGACAAATTTGACCCTAGGGTCACCATTTGAACAAACTTAGTAGAGGACCATAAGCTGATGCTAAATGTAATACATGAGAGCTCTGTGCCATGTGGTTCCAGAGAAGAAGATTTTTTTCAGATTTTCCCTATACAAGCCTATGTAAAACTGTGACCCCCGGGGTGCAACCAAATGTGACCCCTGGGTCACCATTTGAACAAAATTGGTAGAGGACCACAAGCTTATAGCAAATGCAAAATACTAAACCTCTGGCTCTTGCAGTTTCAGAGTAGAAGATTTTTTAAATTTTTCCCTATCCATGTCTATGTAAAACATGTGACCCTTGCGGCGGGGCCAAATATGACCCGAGGGTCACCATTTGAACAAACTTGGTAAAGGACCATAAGCTTATAGTAAATGCAAAATATCAAACCTCTGGCTGTTATAGTTTCCGAGAAGAATATTTTTTTAAAAAAATCCTATATAAGTCTATGTAAAACTGTGACCCCCGGGGCGGGGACAAATTTGACCCCAGGGTTACCATTTGACCAAACTTAGTAGAGGACCATAAGCTGATGCTACATGTAATACATGAGAGCTCTGTGCCTTGTGGTTTCAGAGAAGAAGATTTTTTAATTTATTTTCCTATATGTGTGTATGAAAAACATGCAAAATCTCAATATACAAACTTTGGACCCCCGGGGCACGGCCAGTTTTGACCCCGGGGACTTTATTTGAACAAACTTAATAGTCTAGGCGTTGGCGATCATTTAAAAAAAAACTGTTGAAATCTGTCCAGCGGTTCTGGAGAAGAAGATTTTTTAAGGTTTCGATTATATATGGCAATAGCAGCCATCTTGAATGAAGCGCTGACCTAATTTTAACAAATCTAAAAAGTATTCATCTTAGCTAAGCGGTTTCTGAGGAGAAGCTAAAAATCTATGATAAATGATAAATGAAGGACTGGTTTATATAATATATATGTTTATTTTAGATTCAAATACATGAACGTTCTACGCCAGATGATTCTTTATGATCTGGGCTCATATTTAGAGTTTTTTTCCCGCAAAATTCAAATACTGGATAATTCAGGCATATATTGGTTAAATACTGAATGTTGCCTTTGTCTATGACAATACATGAATAAAAGGCAACTTACAATACATTCCAGAATGAGTTCAAACTATCGTTATCATTTTAACAACACTTAGACTCGCCACATTGAGAGAATCCACAACAATGTGTACAAAAAACAAAACAAGGTACTGAAGAATCTGATACGAGCTGTACATAGGAACCAAACATCGTGTAACGTCGTTTCGACCCAGTGAGTTTGCCCAAATCTGGCACAGCCGTTTGGAAATTTCATGTCGTGCCTTATTTTATGTACTCGTACATATATCAGATTATATTTTTCAACCCTATTTGAATATGTTTAATATTACAGGATTTTAAATTTACTCTGAACTAACACAACTAAGAGTATCATCTCTTAGATTACATGGCAGTTGGGATATGGCTAATATATTACTAGTAATTGTTTAAAAGTATTTATTTTACATCGATTGCGAAACAAGTTCTTAATTAATCACTCTCGATGGCTTTCTGGATAGAACCAGTACTAAGCAATGTGGATTAATTATCTTGCTCAAGAATAAATAACGTGGCCGCGACGGAGGATCGAACCCACGACCTCTCGATCAGGAGTTCGGCGCTCTACTACTGGACCACGCACACCAGTAATTGAAAAACGGTCTTGTTGTTGTAACATTTTGAAGGATTAATTTCATTTTGTTTTAGTATACAAACTGTGCAGTGATTTATGATGAAAATATATGTATTTGTTGTATTTCTGAAGTAAACCTAATATGATTTTCCGCCAGTGGCTGGAACGCCAAATGACGTTCCGATTGTTTTACGGACGTCGTCGTCAGATTCCGCCACTAAGGAATAACTATTACGGAAATTAACGAAGAGTGCCGGTTCCACTTGTTTTGTTTGTATGACGTAACGTCGTCTTGGCGTTCTCGTGCAAACTGGTGTAAAAAGCCGTGAATCATTAGAAATATTAACAAAATATCATTTTAAATTATTTAAAATATAGTTTAATAACCAGTGTTTTTGAGATACTGAAAATATCTCCCTCGGTAGAGAAATGACCCAGATATAAGAACTCGTGCTCCGCACTCGTTCTTATATCGGGGCCATTTCTCTACCTCGGGAGATATTTCCCGTATCTCAAAAACGCTGGTTATTAAACTCTATATTTTATTTATACTATGCTTTTGAGAAGAGGATGTAAAAGTGATACTAGTATATACTACTATAATTATATTACAATCTTATTTTTTCATGTTTTTATGGTTCAAATACAAACAAACATATAATAAGTAACATTATAGGCTAACTTACCTTATTTTGCATATAACTGATTGATGATTAAAAAACACCTTCTCCAAGAAAGAAAACATACAACGAAAATAAAATATAAATAGCTAAAAAAAGTTTTACATTAATTAATTTGCTGAAACAACTTGTAAATGTTCGACGGTTATACCTACTTGCCCTTCTGTATACTACTGTTTATCATGTCGATCTGCTTAATTCTGCCGAGAAACAGGGTGCCTGAGATAAAACCTTATCTCGGCAGTTACGTTCCTATCCCGTCAGGTGCACTTCTTTCGATGACGTCAGGGTATATTTGATTACATCTTGGTAATTTTGAACAGAAAAAATGTGGAAAAAATGGAAAAAAGGTAAATTAAATTATTTTAAACGATCAACATGATAAATAGAATACCATGTTAGTGCCTGATCGTATCCAGTTTATCAGGTTCGGCACGAAAAAAATGAAGTCCGAGGCTGTGCCTCACCTGATAAACTGGATAGGATCGGGCACACACATGATTATTCTCTATATATCTACTAGTTTATTTCCAGTTTAAGATGTTACTCAGAACATGATGTTGTCACTGTATTGTTAACTTATTGCATTGCATTGTATTTTGTCCTCGTGGGAATTAAAGCTCTTTGTATTATTTTAATTACAACGATATACTTTTTTTTAGACGTTATACTAGCATACAACACATTTGTTCATCTTATGTTTCTAACTGATGAAGGAAAACGATGCTTACAACAAGAAACACATATGGCGCCATTTGAAGAAACCCAATATGGTTATTAGTCTAATATAATGGAATATATATTCTAACACAACCTGCGCAGTCTTTCATATACACGAAGAAGAGAGACAGCTGTATGTTATTCTACGATAAAATACAGCTGTTCCATTAATTCACAGCGTATATTTCATCCGTTGGAAGCGCCACGTTACATGACGTCAGCGCCACGTTACATGACGTCACCTGGTAAATATACGTCACGAAGACAACCTCAACAGTACTTTTAATGAAATGTTAATTACAACAAACTTGCAATGCTCCCAAACCTTGCACAAACCCGATATAAACCCATCATATGCATCAGTACATATTACATTAATAAGCATCTTGAACAAGCTGAAAACGTTTGACGTCATACAGCGCAAGCTATATGACGTAAGCAATGACTTAATTGTTTGTCACGTGACTACTAGTGTATTTAAACATATTGTACCGCGCAGAACTTTGCATACGGGGGCGCCCAATGGAACAGCCTGTAAACATAGCAGCCTGGTTACCTTGACCTCCTAGATAATATATAGTGCCCCCCACAATAGCGTAAACAATGGGATTATTGTTGTGTTAGAATCGAAATAATAAATACGTACCTGTGTTTTATCGGTGAATAAAATACAGTTAGGAGTTCGGATGCGTAGTAATTAAATCACGAGTGGGTTAGCACGAGTGATTTATTTACTCGCATCCGAACGACTTTCTTAAATAAAACTACTACTACTACTACTAATAATAAACATATAACGGTAATTTCTCAACGATTTTTTTTTCAAATTTATGTTAGACGAAATTCGAATGAATCTCTTAAAGTATGTTGTGTAGGAATCACAACAATATTATCTCCCTTGAATACTCGTGCCCTACATATGAAGGAAGTAGATAAAATAGTTCCTCTATTATACTTTATTCAGGAATTTCCATTGCATAAAATGATATATTCTTACGATGTTCTAAATCTACAGCACTTTAGAAAGAGGTCACAGAAAAAATCATATTGATATAAGATTTCTAGCTAGTTCCTCCTAAGTTTATACATCAAGGGTCTCATCACTACGGGTTATATTTTTGTCATATTATTACTCTAAATATTGATATGTGTCACGCAAACATGACATTTGAGAATGTTCAAGTTGGTAAATATGTGTTATTTCTGTTTTAAATTTCAGATATTGGGTCAATGAAGAATTTAAGCGTAAAAACAACCAAATTAATTGTGGTGTAAGACGTGTATGTTGCTAACAGTAGTTAAGGTGTAGATTATGAACATACCACCTATTTATTTATCTATGACAATGGAGAACGTGCGTTGGGCGTATATGTTCAACTGATGTGACAAGATAACTCATAAAAAGATGAATATAGACAACAAAATATTTTATTTAAATTGAATGACATTTTACCTCATCTTTCATGGTAGAGGCAGACCGCCCCATTTATCTTGGGTAGAATCAGTACTGTTTAGCTCCAGCCATCCGTAAGAATCGACACTTTCTAGACAACATCAGAGAGCAGACAACAGCGGAGAGCAGGTAAATGTTATACCAGACCAGTTTTCCGAAATAGAGAGTAGGTGACTTTTAAACGTGTTTATGTATTATTAATATAACGAATCATTTATTGTATTAAAAAGAAGCGACGGCATAGTGCTATATATCAACACATCAGATGCTAAACGACATATGCACATAAAACGGAGCAGACGAAACTGATATCAACGACATACGTTAAATAATCACAAAACGTAGACAGCACAAGTATTGACATACAAATAAACCATCAGACTTGAAAGGACACGTCTCCAAAACTATATTAAAACATTTTAAAATAGGAGACCCAACAAAACTGTGGGATAAATTATCAGCTGATATATTTAATAAATAGTTTAAATCTGGTATTGTTGAATTAGATATAAAAAATGAACAGGAAACGTAGCATTCAAGGACAACAGTCAACCACAAACACACAGAGAAACAAACAGCAACTATAAAGATGAATAAAAGGCAAGATGTGACATCACACAAATATAAGAGTTGACAATAGTGATACCGCCTTGGAACGGTCAGTGGCAAAAAAGGCCGCTGGGGGGTGTTTAAACCAGATTCTAGTGTGCACCAAACCCCTCTGTTACCCTATTGTCATCCCCCGTGAGAAGTCTTACATAGGCATTGCCTGTTGTCCAATCCCATTCAGTACGTGAATAAACTATTGTTTAAATTAAAAATTATTGTCATCCCCATAAACAAGTCAGCATTAATAGGCAATATAAGTAAAACACATACATGATCATGTGTACATAATATAAAGAAAACAAAAGCCTAGAATGCCACAAAGTAAGCACTCAGTGACTTGGCAGAAACCAGAGCAACAAAATAACAAACCGTTTAGGGTACGACAATGTAGTGCGTTGAAAAATGATAGGGTCATAACATATTTTGATATTTTCTTTTGATAATCCTTGGCACAGAAGAATTCTTAAATTACTTTTATATTTTAAAAGTAGTTCAGGTTTACGATATACAGTTTTTCACAGGTTTTTCAAAGTTTATGGCAACTGTAGCCCTGCTGGAGTAGCTTTTTAGTTATACAAATATTACGAATATTAAAGTCGTCAACACGACTACAAGCTCTAGAACAAATAATAAACTGAGAAACACATCACCCCATAAAAAGTATCTCGGGGAACATCCACACCTAAATGGAGATAATTAACAATATCAAAATTAAAATCATCTCACTTGTCATAGATTTTACAAATTATTTCGTCATTTTCAATGTAAAACAAGAAAAGAAGCGACTGTATCAGAAATGTTAGCTTTGTTGAGCTGAAGTTCCTTATGATAGATATTATTATTAATAGTAGAAATGAAAGAATTGTCAATGTTCAGTATGTCATCTAGATACTAAAATGTGTCATTAAACGCGTCAGTTACATCTGTCTGCTGGGATACGATAGGGATACCAACAATTTGTCTATAAACGGTATGTCCTTATAAAATAAAAACTAATAGCTCTTATGCAAAAAACTTTTGCCAGGGAACAAACTACTTTTTTAGCGTGTAACAACACTAGGGCATGTTTTACCAACAGGGATCCCGACGGATACGCTTTCCGTATTTTTATATTGCTACGAACGTGACTTTATGTTAGGCCTTTCTCCAGATACACAAGCTAATGCCATCGACGCTTTTAATAACACCTGGATAATATTCTTAATTTGGATAATCCTTTCCTTTCTTCTATGGTTCCTAACATTTATCCTCCAGAACTAATACACAACAAAGCTAACTTTCCGAATTCTGTCACTCCGTTTCTTGATTTACATCTTTCTGTTGAAAATGGAGTAGTAATAACTAAGATTTATGATAAGAGAGATGATTTTATTTCGATAGTGTGAATTATCCACATTTAGACTGGGATATCCCCAATACTGTTTCTTATGTTACCATTACGCCTACGACCACAAGACTTAGAGTTGCGCTTTCGAAAGAAAAAATAGAAAAAATGTCAATATTAGTACCTTTTGAAATATTTGCTTCAGTTGTTGATAAATATTATCATTAAGGCCTACTGGATACGTTGTCTATACGTTTTTGTCCATCCACCTTAGTTCTGCAATATGTCTAGCTTTTATTTTGAAGCTTTTAGTATCAACATTGTCATAAATAATATATTCAACCGGTTTAACAGTAACGTTACTAATAGTATGACCTGACTGACGGAAATGTTGGTACAAGTATTTTTTAACATTTTATGATTACCTGCATTATATTTATGCAGACGAAATTGAGCTTTTAAAGATCGACCTGTTTGTCCAACATATTGTATTGTAACGTGAGTCAAAACATAACTGACGTAAGATGTACGTTAATCAGCATGTAAAACTAGACATACATTACACCTCTACCATTAACAGCTGATTTAATGGTGGACTAGCAAGATAAATAATTACAACAACTGCACCTCTTATGGTTCCACTTACTAATAGAGGGAAACACTCTGCGTCTTGAATGAACTAGACGATTTCTGAAATGAGACTTTATGTGGTATTTCCTCAAAACAGGTGATCCAAGAGGAGTAACTGAAACTTTTGAGCCGTTATTAGACATCCTAGTAACAGTATTAGAAGGAACATGAAACTTGGTTGCCGAATGAGGATTTAAAGGTGTAAGGGGTACATATGGTTTAGTTCTATGAAATGAAGAATTGTTTTGTGGAATTTTATTGATGACGCAGAGTGTAACCGAAGAGATGAACTATTTATTTTAAGTGTTTTACTAGTAGACTCTGAAGATAACGTTTTAGTTTAAAAACTAACTATGTTTCTTTTAGTTACATATGCCTGAAGAGCTTAATAAAGAAAAAACGCTTGCTGAAGTAAGGAGAGAGAACAAGCAATTAAAACTAGACAAATCAATGTCATTTGATTGTAATTAATACTTTTTTTCTGATTTGGTAACGACATTGATTTTTTAAAAATTTCAATCACAAAATTAATGGTGATCCGTTTTTTCACCACGTAATAGGTTTGTGAGGTCACCCCTTAGCAAAACGTACAAAATGTAAATAGGCATGCATCAATTATATATTTTAAGAGGATTTACGGGCAAAATAATTTACAAAATAATCAAATGCATATATTATAATGAAAGAACTGTATAAGTGGGGAAGGTTTTCAAAGAACTGTATAAGTGGGGAGTGTTTTCAAAGAACTGTATAAGTGGGGAGTGTTTTCAAAGAACTGTATAAATGGGGAGGCTTTTCAAAGAACTGTATAAATGGGGAGTGTTTTCAAAGAACTGTATAAGTCGGGAGGTTTTTCAAAGAACTGTATAAGTGGGGAGGCTTTTATTCTTTACAATACTAGTTTATACAATATTGACGAAATGTTAAAGGGAGACACTGAAATCTGAAGGTCTAACTTTGGATTAAAGTAATGCCTGATTACTATATGTCCCTTTAAACCTTGGGAAGACATGTTCACAGTCTTCAAATATTAAGTTGTTTACTTTTAATTAGGTTATGCCTTCATTGATAATTGTAAAATGTAAAAAAAAATTCCAAACCCCAGCAGATAATGTTCATACATGTATATTTTCAAAATGAATTATGTTACATAGATAATAATAATGCTAACATGTGATTCAGTTTTGGTAACGACACATTGGTTTATCATTTGACGTATTTTAGCTTATTGATGCGGTGTTTAAATATGTATCATACAGATATACACTTGTATAAAGGGGGTGACCTAATATAATCTGCTTTATTAGGCTCTAACAAATAAGTATGATCAATACGGAATTTATCGGCGTTTATTATCCTACGTCATAAAACGGCATGAAAAAGAAACAATATGGCGGCGTCCTCGACAAGCGCAATATTCTGAATAGTTAACACAAGTAAACCATACAAAACATATATCAATGTCGTTTGCTATCAAGTTTTTTAGGCTCGGGACGAAAAGGTAGAATGGCTCGGCAGAGCCTCACCATTCCTGATTTTCTAAGCATCGCCTAATAAACTTAATATAAAAAGGCACTGACATAATATTCCCTATGTAATTTCCCGAGAGTGGGCTGATTACTACCTAGTGCGTCTCCAGGGCTACACATGCAGTTCTTAACTGCCGTTGCGTTGCCTCTCTGTCATTTTGCTGAAATATTAATATCTAATAGTATATTGTTGTTAACATGAGCGTGTGAAGGATTTGGTGCAAGAGAGGGCTAATACGGGTTGCAGGATAGGACGTTGCATTAAATAAAGAACAACACCTATATCTTGGCAAATCCCAGCCATATCTGGACGGGCAGAGACAAAAGTATATTTAAAAAGCATGTGACAATGCACCACGCTTATTAAAATTGACAGTAATTACTGAAAAGGGGATCACTTGGAAGCAAGAGACACAAACGTCAGAGGAAACAAATAGAAGACCCGGTTATATTGAGTCTGTTCATGTGATGCAATATATGATGCAACCCCTCTCATTCTCCCTAGAACCGACCTCAGCGGTATTCTACTTTTAAACCACACATTTGTTTGATGATCCCACAGGTCCAGAAAGTAATAACACTACTGATTTATAGTCTGAATACTTTTTACCGCCGCCAGTATTCTACTTTAAAGCCACAAACACTGGGCCTGATAATCCCAAAGGACCAGGAATTAATAACGTTACTAAACAAACGCTAGTGTGGATGTCAATACATACTGAAAAGGGAAACTCGTGGAAGCAATAAACACAAACAAGACGTTTTTTTTAAAAAAGAATTGTTCATGAGAGGTAATATAAGATACAACACTTTTCGCGCTCACTAGCACCGGCTCAATTGGTGTGCTACTTTAAAACCATACATATTGGACTTGATGATCCCAAAGGACCATTAAGTAATGACATTATTGATTTGTAGTCGGGGAGACTTTTTACAGCCGCCATACAACACTAAACAAACGCTAGTGTGAACGTCAATAAATACTGAAAAAGGAATCCCTTGGAAGCAACAAACACAAACCCTAGCAGCGGCTTAATCGGTATTCTACTTTAAAGCGACTCATATTGCGTTTAAACATATGTTATTTTTCGAAAGTTTACAACATTACATATGTAATTGTGCAAAATATATAATAGGATTAGAATGAAAGCAAAATTGCTTATAGAATTCCTTAGTACCGTAGATAAGTTTTGGTAGGTAATATGGCATATTATTGTTGTGGTGGAGAAGTAGATCATGCTTCACGACCACGGGGCTGTCCACAAGTTCATGAATGTGTGGCAATGGCTGTGGGCAGTGTTGAGAACTTGTCACACACCATTACGGGGCTTATTTGAAAGGGATGTTGTGACGTGTCTATATGGATTTATAAGATTATGTTGAGTGAGAAAAAGTTGGCCTATGTGGGGCAAGAGTTTGTTATTGTTTTTATGGTTGTTATTGTTTGCGCATGCGCATAAGTTAGGATGACTCTGTCGCTCACTTTGTCACAGCCATCTTGATTTTTTTTTTTGATAGTTTTAGTTCAAACAGGAAGTGTTGGTGAAGAGTTCATTTGAAAGGACAGGTGGGTAGATTCAACATTCATTTAGTGTGCAGGTGACGTAACTATGATTCGTTAACTGAATAGCTGTCGTTTTGTTTTTTCGAGGAAGACTTTTGGGTTTTCTTGTTCATTCGTTTGCTCGCATAGATGGTTCGAAATACCTTTCAAGAGCATTACTATGTCTTGCACAATAAGTGAAGAAATTATGTTTTTGTGAAAGCTGAAGTTAAACAGATTTCCGCACGCGACAGACCTTGATGGGTGGTTTTCCTCGTGAGAGACTGCTGTCAATTTCTTCCCAGCCATGTCGAAATTGATTGTTTGTTTTGGTATGGTAGTTTACGTCATTGTCAACACATGTTAGATTATATCTGACGGTCGATTTATTTTTTGGTGGAGACGGACCACCAGTTTTCCCGGGTAGAACCAGTTATGTACACCTCCCAATGCTTATGGATGAAAAGGCAAAGTAAATGGTTGCTGTGCATTTTGGAAAGTCAACCTCGTAACGTTGAAATGTCATTGACCAAAAGTGACACAGAGACAGATCACAGAGCAAACACATCGAAGCATTGAACGGTAGTTGCTCATAACTGCGATAATGTTGTCTCCGAGATAGTATAGAATGATAGAGAGAGAAAGAGATCGTCTTAAAGGGTTTGCTGTCTGAAATACCACTTGAGCTGTAAAATCAGGTTCTTCGTGCGCTTTAAAATGTGAGCATGGCCATGTAAACGCATGTTCGCTACAGGGTGAGAAAGGTCTCGAAAAGCCATGGATTGACGTGTATGATACTGGAAATATTGTCTGATCTCGTGTATGTTTATCACTGGAAATATTGTCTTATCTCGTGTATGTTTATCTTCTTTGCGTTTGTGGAGAAAGCCTGTATTATACGATACTGTGTTTCCTTGTCTTTGCAGTGATCTGCTTCAGCTGGCAGGTGCTAGGCGATTGTGGATTTTGCAGCCTGTTTGCATTTTAGCGCCCTTTGCTTTCTATTAAGGTATGTCCTGATGGTAGTCGCTGTGTACCTTATATGTTATAGTGCATTGCATGTGTGATAGTGTCTTGGGTAAACCGGCATGACCGAGATGGCATATTGAACGTCTTACAGCTGCGTTGTTGAAGTGGTATGACCCAGATGGCATATTGAACGGTTTGCAGCTTTGTTGGTTGAACTGGTATGACCCAGATGGGAAAGGCACAGGATGTCTAATGTTAAAACTGTACACAGATGGTTCGAAACTGCTTTCAAGAGCATTACCGATGTTGCTTGTTGTCATGGACAAATCAGGGGTAATTCCATTGCACGTCCTGCCATAAAGGTTGACTGACGTGTGTGATACAAGACATTTTATGTCGTGTATGTGTCTTTTCTTTGTGTATGTGGAGAAATCATTTTTTATAACATCTCGTGTTTCCTTGTCTTTGCAGAGTTTAACATATGTTGCCAGGCTGATAGAAAATTGGGGATATTGCACGCTGTCTGCGTTCTGGCGTCCTTGGCTTCGTAGTCAGGTATGTGCTGAAGGTCTTAGTTATATATCGTATATGTGGACGTGCATTGCATGTGTGATATTTATGTGTGTAAACTGGCATGACCCAGATTGGAAAGGGGCATCAGTTGAAGACATGTTGCCTCATGCATATCACTAGGTAGGTATACACTATAGGATCTACCGAAGAACAAGTGGCTGGTCTGTGTTATGCCAAAAAAAACAATACCTGTGTTTCCGGTGGCCCGACCGGCCCTATTTTTAAGGGGCCAACCCTAAAACTTTCAATGAAAAAAAAAATTGTTCTGAACAATGAATTATTGCAATATATCGAGGTAAACTAACATTACAGAGGAACTTTCAGTTGTATCATCAACTTGTTTGGGGTTTATGAGATAAATACATGTAGCATCTCAAAATATCTTGCTCGAAAAACAAACTTATATAAATTTTCTACCTACTGACCCTAATTTTTTAAAGCATGCAATAGGAAACACACTTTTTTTTTTCCTTAACAGCCTACATGGTGGTGGAACATGTTCTTACAAGCTTAAATGAACAAAAGACCGTATGTATGGACAAAGGTTAGCTGTTTTTTTTAAAATGATCACCTTGACGTGCTGTTGAGCCATGTCGAAAACTAATTTGATTCCACATCAAACATGCCCGCCAGACATGGAGTGATATAATAAGGACTTGTATAAAAATTTGTTGCGCCTACTCTGAAACTACTTGGTGGACCTTCATGACACTGCAGAGGGATGTTGCTCCAGTTGAACCTGGCAAATCTTCAGGCTAGGCAAACAATTCAAGACGGCCGGCACTGTTAAAAGTAAGCTTAAAACAAAACAAATTTGTAGCGACAACTTCCTAAAAAGTATAACTGATATTGATATGGGACTTTCTGTAACATGATGTTGGTCATTGTCAAAAATCATTTTGATGAAACATGACTGGGAGCAGCCTTGTCTGTTAACACAGTTAACTATTTAAAAATTGTAACGACCACTCCTGTGAAAGAACTTGACAGATTGTGATGAAGCTTCACAGAAATTTTGCTGATGATGTGTAGTTATTTCCAGCAAAATTTCAGGTCGGATTGAAAATAAAAACGGCGGCCACGGTTAGAAATGGATTTTTAGATGAAACTTACTGACAAAATAATTAGCTGTCAATAAAACTCACAGAAGTTCGCAGTTTTGCGTATTGCCGACGACTCATATTTCGCCCAACATGGATAAAAAACGAAGTCGGTCAAATTAGAGCGAAGTTTAAAGCGACTTCGCCTAATTGCGAGACCTCTGATGTAGTCGGTGACATGAGTATTGATTGTAAACACTTTCTCTATAAGTTACCTATTATTCATGTCTGACACAAACATATCGAAACTGCATGGGTTCAGAAATTCAATTCACGCTAAAATCAATTGGAGTGTGATGCAATATATCGCTAACCAGTCAGACTGTGTTTTTTTTTTATCGACACCGTAAATGGCGGGTGAACGAACATACATGAGGTCGCTGTTCGGAAAGTCTGCGTCCGCGACCGTGCAAGCGGTGTCGGCGAATCTGAAAGGGTATGGCTGAACTACAGGCGTAGTTACCAACCGCTAATAATTAGTTATGGCGTCTATTATTGGTTCAATGGAGACAAAATACTGAAGAGATCAGCAGAGCTTATGCCGTGGTGCTGCGTCCGTCTGTCTGTCCGTAAACCTTTTTTGTAGCGACTACTCCTCTGAAACTACTGAATGGATTTTTATGAAACCTTACCGAAATGTTGCCCATGAAGTCTAGGTGATCCTAGCAAAAATTCATGTTGATGTGAAATCCAAGATGGCCACCAAATATAAAAATAGGTTTTTAAAAAGCAAGTTTGTAGCGACTACTTCTTGAAAACTATAAGTGATATTGATATGGGACTTTTTCTAAAATGATCAGTATGACATGATGTTGGTCCTTGTCGAAAATTGTTTTGATTCCACGTTAAACATGGCTGCCAGCGTCCATCTTTGTTTACATAGAGTTATATAATGAAAACTTGTAGCGACTACTCCTCTGAACTACTTGACGGATTTTCATGAAACTTCACAGGAATGTTGCTCTTGATGTCTCATTGATCCTAGCAAAATTTCAGGTCGGCCGGAAATTCAAGATGGCCGCCACGGCTTAAAATAAATTTTCAAAATACAAGTTTGTAGCGACTACTTCTTGAAAACTATAAGTGATATTGATATGGGACTTTTTCTAAAATGATCAGCGGCCGTCTTTGTTTACATAGAGTTATATAGTAAAAACTTGTAGCGACTACTCCTCTGAAACTACTTGGCGGATATTCATGAAACTTTACAGGAATGTTACTCTTAATGTCTAATCGATCCTAGCAACATTTCAGATCAGCCAGAAATTCAAGATGGCCGCCACAGCTAAAAATAGATTTTTAAAAAAATAAGTTTGTAGCGACTACTTCTTGAAAACTAAAAGTGATATTGATATGGGACTTTTTCTAAAATGATCAGCATGACATGATGGTTATCCGAGTCGAACATTATTTTGATTCGACGTTAAACATGGCTGCCAGTGGCCATCTTTGTTTACATAGAGTTATATAATGAAAACTTGTAGCGACTACTGCTCTGAAACTACTTGGCGGATTTCATGAAACTTCACAGGAATGTTGCTCTTGATGTCTAATTGATCATAGCAAAATTTCAGGTCGGCCGAAAATTCAAGATGGCCGCCATGGCTAAAAATAGATTTTCAAAATACAAGTTTGTAGCGACTACTTCTTGAAAACTATAAGTGATATTGATATGGGACTTTTTCTAAAATGATCAGCATGACAACATGTCCTTGTCAAAAATCGTTTTGATTCGATGTTAAACATGGCTGTCAGCGGCCATGGCTAAAAATAAATTTTCAAAAAACGAGTTTGTACCGACTACTTCTTGAAAACTATAAGTGATATTGATATGGGACTTTTTCTAAAATGATCAGCATGTCATGATGTTGGTCCTTGTCAAAGTCAAAAAATATTTTTGATTCGACGTTAAAGATGGCTGCCTGTGGCAATCTTTGTTTACATAGAGTTATATTATAAAAAACTTGTAGTGACTACTCCTCTGAAACTACTTGGCGGATTTTCATGAAACTTTACAGGAATGTTGCTCTTGATGTCTAATTGATCCTAGCAAAATTTCAGGTCGGTCGAAAATTCAAGATGGCCTCCATGGCTAAAAATAGATTTTCAAAATACAAGTTTGTAGCGACTACTTCTTGAAAACTATAAGTGATATTGATATGGGACTTTTTCTAAAATGATCAGCATGACATGTTGTTGGTCCTTGTCAAAAATCGTTTTGATTCGATGTTAAACATGGCTGTCAGCGGCCATGGCTAAAAATAAATTTTCAAAAAACGAGTTTGTACCGACTACTTCCTGAAATCAAAATCAATCAGTAAAGCTTCAAGGTCATTGACCTCTTGTTTGTTGTTGTTGTAGAAGTTAATTTTCTGCGCTTATTTCTTTTGCCCACTCCCTGACGAATGTCTGCCTGGAAGGGAATAAATCTTAATGACAGTGTACGAGTACAGGTTGCAGACCATAATATTAACTGTGTTGTTAGATAATATGGCACTTTCTTTATATGAATAACAATAAAATATCCACATACTGCCTGTCAGCTACTACAGTGTCTGTGAGTACACAAATGTACTTATTGTAGCTTACTATAGTGGTGAAAATAATGTTCAGGTTAAATGCTGCAGGGCGAGTGGTAAATTGGTAAGGGCGAGTAGCTATTTGGTTTCACTAGTCCTGCAACGCGAGTTGATTTTCCCAAATTTTTACACTCCTGCTTCGGTTAGAATTTAATTTGTCGATAAGGCAAACACGCATTGTTACGAAACCCAGATTATGAACAACTCAGTAAAATATGTATATTGTAATACTCCCCGATGCACCGTATCTTGAGATATCTCAATATATGTCTAATTTATCTTGATACTCCATGTTGAGATATCACATTTTATCTTGAGATATCTCAATTTACATCGATATATTTGTATTGAGATATCTCAATTAATCCCCATAGATCTCAATGTATATCTCAATTTATCTTGAGATAACTGTCTTGAGACATCTTAAGTTGTTTTGAGATAATTATCTTCAGATATCTCAATGAGTCTTGAGTCATTGATATCTCCAAATAAATTGAGATATATTTTACAATTTCTCAAGATGTATCGCAGCTTATCGTGAGATATCTAACTTGTGATATCTCAAGATCCCATGTGTCACGGGTCGGTATATGCAATTTTAGTAGGATTTTCTAAGTTTGAGTTGGGCTTTATGCCATTTAAAAACTAACCATTGATGTAATTCTTGGGTTTGCCTTAGCACTGTTTCATTATATTGACAGTATGCTATCGCTAATGTCCCGTTTAAGTACTGGTTGCTATGGTATTTCGATGTCATAGTAAGATGACGTTAAATATAGAATAGCATGTGGCGTGACGTCATGTCACATGACGTCATTATGTCTCGTCGCGTTAAAAAAAAAATTCGCATAATATAGCGGCTTTATATAAATTGAGTTAAAGGAGGGCAACCTTTTAGAGTGGAAATGACTTCTGATCGCACATTTCGGACCTTTTTTCATGCTATGGAAAAAAAACAGACCGAAAGAAAAAAATTGCAAAAAAGCTGTTAAACGGGCTACTTCAGGGTTATCTTAAAAAGGTGCTGTTAGGCATGGATGACATTTATAATAATTATGAAGCACATGTTTGATGTTTACAGGTTTGAGTAGTTCTAAGTTTATTTTGGTGTATTGGATTATGCATTCTTTGTTTTTTTTGGAGCCCGCAGTTAGTAAAAATCATGTCGGGCATGTAAATTTTACAAGCGGGCATGTTAAAAACAAGACGAAAATGCCAAAATAAATCGGAATGAAATCAGACACAAAAATTAACGACAGCTCGTATACTAAATTAAAAGTCGGTTTTTATTAGCTCGACTGATCAGAGATCAGCAGAGCTTATGCGGTGGTGCGGTGTCCGTCGTCTGTCCGTCTGTCCTAAATTATATTTGTAGCGACTACTCCTCTGAAACTACGGGATGAATAATCATGAAACAGAAATGTTGCCCATGAAGTCTAGTTGATCCTAGCAAAAATGCATGTTGATGTGAAATCCAAGATGGCCACCAAAGCTAAAAATAGATTTTTAAAATACGAGTTTGTAGCGACCACTTCTTGAAAACTATAAGTGATATTGATATGGGACTTTTTCTAAAATGATCAGCATGTCATGATGTTGGTCCTTGTCAAAGTCAAAAAATATTTTTGATTCGACGTTAAACATGGCTGCCTGTGGCAATCTTTGTTTACATAGAGTTATATTGTAAAAACTTGTAGTGACTACTCCTCTGAAACTACTTGGCGGATTTTCATGAAACTTTACAGGAATGTTGCTCTTGATGTCTAATTGATCCTAGCAAAATTTCAGGTCGGCCTGAAATTCAAGATGGCCGCCACAGCTAAAAATATTTTTAAAAGATAAGTTTGTAGTGACTACTTCTTGAAAACTATAAGTGATATTTATGTGGGACTTTTTCTAAAATGATCAACATGACATGATGTTGATCCGAGTCGAACATTATTTTGATTCGACGTTAAACATGGCTGCCAGTGGCCATTTTTGTTTACATAGAGTTATATAGTAAAAACTTGTAGCGACTACTCCTCTGAAACTACTTGACGGATGTTCATGAAACTTCACTAGAATGTTGCACTTGATGTCTAGTTGATCCTAGAAATATTTCAGGCTGGCCCGAAATTCAAGATGAAAACTGTACGTGATATTGATATGGGACTTTTTCTAAAATGATCAGCATGACATGATGTTGATCCTTGTCGAAAATTATTTTGATTCGACATTAAACATGGGCGCCAGTGGCCATCTTTGTTTACATAGAGTTTGTATAGTAAAAGGTTGTAGCGACTACTCCTCTGAAACTACTTGGCGGATTTTCATGAATCTTCACAGGAATGTTGCTCTTGATGTCTAGTTGATCCGAGCAAAATTTCAGGACGACCGGAAATTCAAGATGGCTGCCACGGCTAAAAATAAATTTTCAAGAAACAAGTTTGTAGCGCCTACTTCTTGAAAACTATAAGTGATATTGATCAGCGTCTTTTCCTAAAATGATCAGTATGACATGATGTTGATCCTTGTCGAAAATTATTTTGATTCGACGTTAAACATGGCTGCCAGCGACCATCTTTGTTTACATAGAGTTATATAATGAAAACTGTAGCGACTTCTCCTCTAAAACTACCTGATGGATTTTCATGAAACTTCACACGAATGTTGCTCTTGATGTCTAATTGATCCTAACAAAACTTCAGATCGGCTGGAAATTCAAGATGGCCGCCACGGCTAAAAGTAGATTTTCAAAAAACAAGTTTGTAGCGACTACTTCTTGAAAACTATAAGTGATATTGATATGGGACTTTTTCTAAAATGATCAGTATGACATGATGTTGATCCTTGTCAAAAATTATTTTGATTTGACATTAAACATGGCCGCCAGCGGCCATCTTTGTTTACATAGAGTTATATAATGAAAACTTGTAGCGACTACTCCTATGAAACTACTTGATGGATTTTCATGAAACTTCACAGGAATGTTGACCTAGCTATCAAAAATCTATCAGTAGAGCTTCACGGTCATTGACCTCTTGTTTTGTTTATACATATGTATCGCCGGAAACAACTCTCGGTTTCAGAACAGATTGGTTTTTATTTGCTATTTACGAACGACGTTGGGGACGAATGAGCAATATTTAGTATGAATCAATACCGCAATGTAAACCCGACTGATAATGAACTAAAGATCATTGACTTTTTGTATAATATGTTACCGTCACTTTTGCATTAAACTGATTTAAAATGTATGCTCTTTTAAAAAGGTATACAAGCTTGCTAACTCTTGCGTTTACGTGTTCTAGTAAATTGTGAAACAGATCCGTATTTGATTTTAAAACTTTAAATGCTCGTTAAATCACAAGTTTTTCTTTGTTTTTAGCTCTACTGATCAAAGATCGGCAGAGTCTTACTGTGGTGCGGTGTCCGCCCTTAACTGTTTTGTAGCGACTACTCCTCTGAAACTACTGGATGGATTTTCAAGAAACTTTACAGGAATGTAGCCCATGATGACTAGTTCATCCTAGCAAAAAGTCACATTGATGTAACATCCAATATGGCCACCATAGCT
Organism: Cyrtodaria siliqua; assembly: GCA_037043455.1. Taxonomy (NCBI): domain Eukaryota; kingdom Metazoa; phylum Mollusca; class Bivalvia; order Adapedonta; family Hiatellidae; genus Cyrtodaria; species Cyrtodaria siliqua. Next base: position 99,617 of record JAWPHD010000288.1, read on the forward strand.
AAAAATAGATTTAAAAAAAAAAGTTTGTAGCGACTACTTCTTGAAAACCATAAGTGATATTGATATAGGCCTTTTTCTAAAATAATCAACATATGACATGTTTTTGGTCCTTGTCGAGATGGCACCCAGCGTCCACCTTTGTCTACATAGAGTCATATAGTAAAAACCTGTAGCGACTACTCTTCTGAAACTACTGGACGGATTTTCATGAACCTTCACAGGAATGTTGCTCTTGATGTCTAGTTGATCCTAGCAACATTTTAGGTCGGCTGGAAGTTCAAGATGGCCACCACGAATAAAAATAGATTTAAAAAAAACATTTGGAGCGACTACTTTTTGAAAACTAAAACTGATATTGATACGGCACTTTTTCTAAAATGATCATCATGACATGATGTTGATCCTTGTCGAAAATTATTTTGATTCGACATCAAACATGGCCGCCAACAGCCATCTTTGTTTACATAGAGTAACATAATAAAAACTTGTAGCGACTACTCTGAAACTACTTGACGGATTCTCATGAAACTTCACAGGAATGTTGCACTTGATGTCTAGTTGATCCTAGCTTAATTTCAGGTCGGCCGCTATTTCAAGATGGTCGCCCTGGCTAAAAATATTATTTTGATGTCTAGTCGATCCTACCAAAATTTCAGGTTAGCCGGAATTTCAAAATGGTCGCCATGGCTAAAAATAATTTAAAACATAAATAAATCTGTAACGACTACTTCTTAAAAACTATAACTGATATTTAATCAGATATGGAACTTTTTCTAAAATGACCAGCATGACATGATGTTGGTCCTTGTTGAAAATTATTTTGATTCGATATTAAAAATGGCAGCCAGCGACCATCTTTGTTTACGTAGAGTTATATAGTAAACATTTGTAGCGACTACTCCTCTGAAACTACTTGACAGATTTTCATAAAAATTCACATGAATGCTAATCTATCAACTCTTAATAATAGAGCTTCAGGGTCATTGACCTCTTGTTGTTGTCCGTTTTCAGAGATATAAACAATAATCCAAGCCTTACTTCTCTTTGCCAGATGCATTTCACAAGGTGGCACTCACAACAGCCTAAATGGAGTTCATCAAAACTTCATCAAAATGTGAAACTCATTGAAAGGAAGCACTGCATTGTTATTCAGGTCAGTTGGTCAAAGTTCTAGGATGCTGTTAATTTAAATAAAAAAATGATGTCTTATGAAATTTGGCAGGATTGAGGAGTATCCATTATTTTACGATGTGTGATTTCACATATAGTGGACTTGGTACTTCGCTGAATTTGCTTGTTTTCACTGGGTTTCTTTTTAATGAAGTGTTGGAATTAATTTATAAGCATAACCTGCAGCTTCATCTGGCACATACAAAGGACATACTGTAAGAGTTAAGATCAGTGATTAGAATGGATTATGTAAATATACATAATTTGAAGTAAAATATGTTTAATCTAAATTTAAGTTGGCTGATTAATTTGTTGTACGCTCTGTGCTGTTGGGAACATCTCTGTAGTGTAAGGAAGCATGCTTTTCTTTCGAGAAGAGAGATCCAGGTTTAAGTCCTGGCAGGGAACCTGGCACACTTTCTGAGCTGTACAAACTTAGTTCTGGGATAATCACAACTTTAGAATAAATACATATAACATTGTTCATTACACAATTGTACTAGTGTTAAAAAATCATTCCATAATATTTATTTGCGCTTCCATGAAAGTGAAGCGGCTATACGTAGTTTTACCCTTATCGTGAAATATGGAAATGTTTGTTACTGTATATAATACAATGTTTGTTACTGTATATAATACATTCATCCGAACTGGCATTTTGAAATCAGACAAAACCAAAAGACAAAAGACAATGTAACTATAAGGCTTTGAATACACTTATTATATAACTTCATTGTTTTATTTATAAAGTACTGAAGTCGGCAAACACAGATTATGTCCCCTCCCCAATTTTGGACATGTCTCACTTGACTGATAATCGATCGGTCAAATTCTTGCTAATATGTCATGCTAATCATATCATCCTTTCACTGCCTTTCAAATATGTCCGTACTCCCCATGCTGTAATACATGTATTATAGCTTTTCTTCTTAAAATTAAAGATAATCAATATGAACGTATATGTTTTTATTCTCTACTATAATTACTAATATGAATAGTCGTTTCCTTTCAGCACCGTTCTTGTGTCATGTTTCTGTTTTCAGGTCTGATGTGGTTTTCATAACTGCCATTGGTTAAATGTTGCACGCAATATTTACAATATTGGTTAAAACAAATACATGCTCATTCAAATGATATACAAATAATTTAAGCTGAATAATCTCTAAACATGGTCGGATATCAGTCTGTCTCACGGAAACCATCCATGGAAACCATCCATTAGTATGGAATCCTAAGAATGGCGAAGAATGGCGGGATTGGCCGAATATGCACTTTTGGGAAAGCAAAGAAACGCAGTCGATAGAATCGAAAATACTTTATCATTGGTTTATGATATTTCGTTTATGATGAAGATACGTATTTCATTTTTGTCTTGCCTTTTGAATGTTGGCGGGCTCGACGGCGTCAATATATTGTATAATAACTTTCTTGTCCTTGGCAGTAGAATGTTAAAATTTCATATATAACCTTCTGGTCATTGTATTTCCTAATGTCAGTAACTTCCAGCACTCCAACTGACCATGGTAAGGAGTCTGTGTCATTACTTAAAGACATGTACCGTCACTATTTACAATTTGCGTGATGGTACATGTCTTTAAGTGACATTGCCTCCGATCCATGGTCAGCTGGAGGGCTGGACGTTATTATCATTCGGAAAGGCAATGGCAAAGAGGTTATATATGAATATCTGAACTTCTACTCCCAAGGACAAGAAAGTTATAATACAATATGTACCGTTGTTAAGATGTTGGTTAAGGTTTTTGTTAAAGTTTTGGTAAATATGTGCGTTAACGTTTTAATTAAGGTTTGCGTTAAATTCTTATAATTTTTGTGTTCTTTAGAGTAGAGTGTTCAAATTTCATATGTAAACGTCTTGCCATCGTCATTCTTATTCCAGTGTTTTTAAGCCTCCAACTGACCCTGGGTCAAGGTAAGTGGCCTCTTAAATACATGTACCGTCTTCAAAAACTGTGTTAAAATCTGCATTAATTTCTTATAACTTCTTGTCCTATAGAGTAGAGAGCTCAAATTTCATATATAACTTCAGTGGTCAATTTGTTCTTTTTCCAGTAAATTTCAGCCTCCAACTCTTGTTGTTACAACTTACAGCCACTGAACTGACCGGAAGTCTTGTCCCTGGGCCAAGCAAATAGTCCGATAATATTGATTTATGAATGATATGCTTTGTTCTAAAATGTTCACTACATTTTAATTGTTTATATATACTGCATGAAGGAAATTAAGATTATTACTATTTATTGAAATTATCTGAAGCAGCACGTATTGTCTATTTCATGTAAAAATGCAACTGCATAATTTCTCTTACAACCCTAGATTAAAATGTCATTTTGTGAACTGATAAGTTGACATGTGGTAATTATAGGGAGTGTGATCTAATTAAGCCATGATGATTAAACTGTCACATATAATTACCATTGTAACAGACTGCCAGATAAGGCCAAATAAAATGATATGTGTGGTTCCTATTACAATATTTTCTTTTATATTTTGTCTTTTTTTTTTTTTACAATATACTGTTATACACAATGAATAAATAAAGTTAACTATTTATGTGTAGATATCATCAGATACAGAACTGACAGAAAACATTTTTTTGTGTGTTTTTTTAGAGGTCATAAAATGCTTGATTCAGAATGGAAAATTGGACTTTACTACCTATGGCCATCACAGTAAAATCTAAGTGTGTAGTGAAGGTCTCACTACACTTAGCTCCCTTGCACGTGACTGTAGGCATGTGACTGTAGATGATTCGTACACCCTAAAAAGTAGGGGTGTGTTCTTCGGTTTGAGATATTTTAATAATTGCCCATGGATATTTTCTTTTCTTGTTGCAGGTGAGAAAACAATAGTGTGAGATTGGATGAACAGCGATTAGACGACACTGACAGCAAAATGTGACACATTTGTTGGTGCTCAAAATGCGTATGAATGTAGGTGAAAACTGTTTAGTGAAAGCCGAAAAGAGTACCGTGCCTGACACCACTCGCAATAAAAAACTAAAGTGGGCTATGTACCAGATTTTGTGGATTTTTATGAGCAGCAGTAACTGTATTTTCCCAAAAAGATACTTGCTTGATTCAGAATGGAAAATTGGACTTTACTGCCTATGGCTAACACAGTAAAATCGAAGTGTGTAGTGAGAGCTTGAATATTTACTCATTACAAATAAGATGATTTCAACAGTAGTACAATTATTTTATTTTTTATATTTATCTAAATCAAAAAGAGTTTTTGTCTATGCATGCATTTGATGCATTCTCGTTCAGAAATGACAGATAATACACATTATATAACTAGATATGGGAGAGTTTCAAAACCATGGCCAGATTAAAATTGGAAGTAATTAGTGTGTAATTGGTTCTGTCTGAAACTGTTGCCGTGAACTTTAGATAAACAGCGTGTGTTTATTGTTACAGCTTGTGATTATTTATTACTGAAATTCAGCATTGATGAAATTCATCAATGGAATTCTTCACATACTTTAAAAGGCTGTAACTTGATGTGCATGCATGCCTGTGCCTAGCTTATATAACTGTATACACAGCCCATCACTTAGCCAGTCTCTCATTATTGTTGGGAATCAATCGGAAAAACACTATCTTTTATAGCAGCTTGGTAATAAAACATATAATCTAGAGTAGATCATGTGTGTTGACCTAATTATGAAACCCGAATATAAAGTTTACCTTTAATTTAATAACATGCTACTGTAAATGTGTAACTGTCTGGGGGATTGCTTTCATAATCAATGTATAAACTTGATGGGCATATAGCACCCTCAATTTTATCAACATGAAGTTCACTTGAAACATGTTTGATGGACTTGTCGCTTTAGGCGGAACACCATGTTGCACGCAACTCTTGTTATATTAATTATTATGTATATTTAACATATTATTTGTCATACATACTAAACATTTAATTTTTGTATTGAAGAAACAAAATTTCACACATATCATCATGCATTAGCAGCAGTTAATGAAAATCTACATTTGCGATCAATCATCCCAAAAAACAAGTAAAAATAACACTAGTGATTCGTAGCACGGAGAACAAACTTTGGTTAGAAATTCTAAAAACATAGTTTTTCTAATTTGTAATGGGGCAGAACTTTGAAGTTACAAATAAAAACACCTTTTGCACCGTATTTAGAAAGCTTAATTATATGTAGTGTAAAGCATCCTGTCAATACCAGAGTGGGAACAAATATTAATCATTAACAAATTCGCTGTTTTGCATTGTTGTAATTAGTTGGAAAACATGCTGTATTTGAGACCTAAACACTGTTTAAATATAGATTTAAGAATACGAGATTACATGTAGCTTTGCAAATGTCATTTGTTCAATGTCATTTGTTCCGGATCAAACAATACATACTGTTCAGTGTCAAACATGTTGTCCTGTCGTACCCGTAACGGTTACTTCCCTTGTTGCTCTTGTTCCAAGTCATTAAGTATTTACTTTGTGGCTTTCTAGGCTTTTGTTTTCTTTATATTATATATAGTCATGATCATTTATGTGTTTTACTTATATTGCATATTAATGCTGTCTTGTTTGTCAGGGAATATAACCTGGCGGGAATATTTTTATTCACAATGTCCCGTTTATTGGAATGACAATAGTGTAAGAGTGAGGTTTGATGCACTCTAGAACCTGGTTTAAAGTTTTCCATAATACTTATTTTTACATACAACGTAGTAGCGGTTTTCAATATATGTTTCTCTCCGAGACTATCAAGAAATGTTCATATGATGTTTAAGAGTTAAATTTGTTAATTGATAATACTACAAAAAGGGTGGCCATTCATCGTTAAACTCCCAGAGGCCTTCTTTTGCTACAGACCATTCCAAGGCGGTAGCCCTATTGTCAAACCGTTTGTGATGTCTTACCTTTTATTCATCTGTTTAGCTGTTGTTTGTTTCTGTGAGTGTTTGTGGTTGACTGTGGTCCTTGAATTCTACATTTTCTATTCGACTTTTATTGTGATTCAGTGTAGTATGTAGTTTTTTCACATAACTTACGTTTTGGTAGTGTAATAACACCATTCTATATTTTCGATATACCACTAGTTATATAAGTATGCAAATAAGCCTAGTATGCGCTGTCAAAAAAATCGATAACGACTATGATCCAATTCCCATGGTTTATGTCGGTTTCGCGTGTTAAAGCGACAAGAAAAATGCAATGATTTAAACATACTTTATAGCCAATAAATAATCGCAAAAGGGCTGGGATACAAGTTCTAACAACATTAATTAATGCCCTTCCCGACAAAATAGTATAGGCACAAAGTTAAACAATTACATAGGTACATATACATAACTTGCACATAATATCATGATTAGAGAAAAGGTAGTGAGAAAAAAAAACTAGAAATTTGTGGGAAAAAAAGAAGAAGTATAGAGATTGTGTCATGTTCGAAAGAAGAGCGTGGGCAACAGTAAATCCAAATCTAGACAAACAGCTGTGTTTCTCTTAAATACATATGCAGTGCTTCGATGAGAATTTGATTATCTTCATCCGACAAGTGCTCGCGACCAAAAAGCATTGTATTTAAATTTAATAGGTGAAATGTACGAGTTGACTGAAACAAACGAAGCCGTTGTGTACGAAATAAGTTACAGTTGAAAACAAATTGTTCAGCGTCTTCTACTGCAGAACCACAATCGCAATTGAATGTTTCTCGTAAATGGTTTAAATAAAGATCATTATTAAGGTTACTGCAATAATTTCGTATCCTGGCATGTAAAACAGCAAATAATCGTTGACCAGATAAGCAGTGTGTTGGAACTTTTGAGCTTGGACAAACACAACTTAAAAGCTTTCTCTTGAACATCGAGATAGATTCTGAATTGCTGAATTGGTAAGTTGTTCCAGAGATTAAGAGATGAAGGTACAAACGAGTTATGGAATAGTTCATTCTAAAAGCAGTAGTGGCATAATTATCACTATTTCGAAGGTTGTAGGAGCTGACTTGTCTTACCAATTGTGGGAACAGATTTGAAATATAGTTTGGAGTTGTTCCATATTTAACTTTGTATACTGTAATATGCTTTTGCAGTTTTCTCCTATCGGAAAGGGAGAAATTAATAGAGGATCTTACAGGAGCATGATGAGTACTCATTCTTTATTGAATTTATTAAACGAGTTGAACGAGTCGGTAAAATAATATAATGCGAGGCTCTTGCCGAGCATTATATCAGTTTTTTCTAACGAGTTTAATAAATTCATTAATGAATGAGAACGATTATTAGATTCTATTTATCACATAACTCACATATCGACTTTTATTGCATTATTTCGTTGTTGAGCAGTGTAGTCAAAGTCATGGAAAGAATAGTTTTTAAACATGTTTATAATTGTCTACACATGCTTGCTCTTATTTTCAAGAATCAATCAGGGTTTTTTGCCGGGTCATTCTACAAACTAGCAACTTGTCGATATGTATCATCATATATGTTAGGCATTCGATGCTAAACAATTTACGTGCATTGTCTTTAATGACATATCCAGAGCTTTTGACCGTGTTTGGCATAACGATATTTTATTTTTATTTTAAAGCATCACGATATTGATGGTAAGCTTTTATCATGGATATCAGATTATCTTTCAAGCCGAACGCAAGGAGTGTGTGTAGGAAATTCATCATCAACGTCAAAAACTGTAACTGCCGGGGTTCTCCAAGGGTCTGTTCTGGAGCCGCTTTTATTTCTAATATACGTAAATGATATTGCGGAAAGCATGCTTAGTATTAATCTTTGTTTTGCTGATGATAGATCGTTAGCAATTTCCTCATCCAATATAGATGACATGGAAGGTATTTTAAACCACGACTTCCCTATGGGTACGAATTGAGCACCACTTGTCACAGATTTATTTTTATATTGCTATGAAAGAGATTTCATGTTGAGTCTTTCACCAGATACCCCGGAATATGTTATTGAGGCCTTTAGAGACCTCTCGGTATCTGGATGACATATTTAACATTGACAACCCTTTCTTTTCTACTATGGTTAACAATATATTCCCTAAACAACTTCAACTTAACAAAGCTAATATTTCTGATACTAACGCTTCTTTTCTTGATTTACATCTCTCCATTAAAAATGGTGAAATAATTAGCAAAATTTATGACAAGAGAGTTGGCTTTAATTTTGATATTGTTAATAATCCCCATTTAGATTGGGATGTTCTCCGAGCAACTTCTTATTGGGGCTATGTGTCTCAAATTATTCGTTCTTTTAGAGCTTGTACTCGAGTTGAGGACGTTACTATTCGTTATCTTTATATAACTAAAAAGCTACTCCATCAACTTCGTAAAACCTTTGCAAAATGTTATTATCGTAACCCTGATCTTATTTCCAAATAGAAAAGTAATTTAAGAACTATTCTGCGACAAGGACTATCACAAACTGACTACTGTGTGACGTGATTTACAAACTTCGTAAGATCCTTGGTCTTGATCACTTTCATACTATCTTTGTAAAACTTGTTAAAGGGTTTATCAAAAGAGGTTATGACCCTATCGTTTTGCAGCGCACTGCATGCTTGGTGGTGGACGGTTCGCCACTATCCTTTCCTCTTTGATTGTACAGGCTGTGGACTCTATGCTGACGTCTACCTAAAGTCCAAAAGGACGGTGACGTTTGATGTTTGTCTGCAGTCTTGTCTTGTCGTTTCCTCAATGGTTTATTCTCTTGTTGCTCTGGCTTCTGCCAAGTTACTGAGTACCTTCTTTGTGGCTTTCTAGGCTATTTTTTTTTTTATTTATATATATACACGAGCATATTTGTGTTTTACTTATATTGCCTAATAATGCTGCCTTGTTGGTTAGAGAATAGTTCATGGCGGGGATTTCTTTATTTACACTGTCCCGTTTTATTGGGTTGACAGTAGGGTAAGTGAGATTTTTGGTGCACCCTTGAACCTGGTTTAAACCCACAGAGGACTTTTTTGCCACTGACCGTTCCAAGGCGGTAGCCCTATTGTGAACCCTTTTGAGTATGTGATGTTTAATTTGGCCTTTTATTCATCTTTAAATTTTTTTTTTTTTTTCTGTGTGTGTTTGTGGTTAACTGTCGTCCTTGAATGCTGCTTTTCCTGTTCGATTTTTATATCTATATTTACACATGGTTACTAAATGGTCAAAATAATGGCTTGTCCAGTTTAATCCCAATAAAACAGAAGCAATTTTCGTTTCTTTATCTGAACATGATCGCCGCCCAGTTCTACACCTTAATAATATCCAGTTGACATTTGTTGATCACCATAAACATCTAGATTTAACGCTTTGTCATAATGGAAAATGGCACGAGCACATCAAAAATTTAGTTGCTTCCGCAACAAAGGTATTAGGATTCATGCAAATGCTTAAATGTAAGTATGTCGAAGAACACTTAATCAGATTTATTTATCCTATATGCGTCTAATCTTTGAGTATGCTTCCATTACATGGGATGGTTGTACCTTATAAGAAAATGATACTTTAGAAAAAATACAATATGAAGCAGCCCGCATAGTAACTGGACTAACTCGTTCTGTATCCATACATCATTTATTAGCTGAAATAGGATGGATTATTTAATTATTTACAATTTCGTTTTTAACTGGGATGAAAACAGGGTAAGAGTGTGGTTTTTGCACCCGAGAACCATTACGTGGTATTATTACCTCATCCAACTCCTTCTCCAAGAAGCGAAAACGGAGTTGGCTGGTGTATGGAATAAAACCTTAATTTCGGCTTAAAAAGTTTGTATATTATAAAATTACAACCTTCATTAGGTTATTTTAAACAGGTTATCGGATTTGTTCAGTAAACATTGTTTTTAAACATTATTGCTTATTGTAAATTGTTATGAAATCGTGCTAATATAAGTGTTCCATTGCTTAATGGAATTAAGGCGGCGGGACCACGTAAAGCTATTGCTACTGACTGTTCCAAGACGGTACCCCTGTTGTCAATACTTTTATGTTAGTGATGTCGGATACTTTGCCTCTATTTAACATTATAAGTGTTGTTTGTTTTGAATGCAAATGAGTGTATTTTATATGAGTGATGAACGCGTGCTGTGGATGCAACATTTCCTGTTCAACTTTTAGAACATATTTCTTAGTCAAGTCAAAATAGTCTCTATTTATGACAATGCTTGTATCTCTCGTTTCACGACAAGACAATGGAGCTACGAACTAGCTTTTTGCACAGGTATGGAATTACTAGGACATTCTGAATAGGTTCCTATAAGTAGCTGAATATAATCTCTTTAGATATTGTTGTGAAATACAACACTTTAGGGCCTGGTAAGTTTAATCTTAAACTTATAATGTAAACGCCTACTATCGTTATTATACATGTATTAAGTTTTCAAACAATACTAAAATAGAATAACAATAAAGCAACTGATTTAAATAATAAAAGAATGTATACGTTTCATAGTTGATTACACACCTTTTCCCATTTAAAACAAAACTGACTGATATAGAAAAAAAGAAAGTAAGACGTTTGAACGGTCAGCGGCAAAAGTGGCCACTGTGTGGTTTAAACAACCCGTTATAACATAGCTAGTATGTATTTTTATTTTTCAAACATAATGGTAGGTATTAATAGATAATGATGGTTGATGAATTACAGGTTGATTCGTTATGTTTTCCTGCAGTCTCTATGTAAATTGCCCTATGCAATGATTGACACCTTAATGGTTAAGGGGGAAATGTTTCTTCTTGTACTTACTACTCATACTTATACAGATCACAACATGTCGATCTGCTTTAAAATATTTTATTTGAAAGAACATACAGAAAACAGCCATTTTCAAATATGGAAGGTTGGTTTCATAGAGGCTGGAATTATTCTGCTGTCATTATAACATATTTTTGTTTCTAGCTTTCAGCACGCTTCCATCTCATTGTCTACTCGTACTAGTTTTGGTGTACATCCGTCGGTATCGGCAATTATTTTACACCCTGGTGGTGCAGCAAACACACCGGCATGTATGCCAAACCTGAAAAATACAAAGATTCAAAAGTCAAACAGGACGTGAATCATTCCAGTGAAGTAATAAGAGATTATTAGTTCACTGATCATTCACATAACGCAGGCATCCAAATACACGCAGTTACAATATCAAGAGTATAAGACATTTACATTTTTAAAAACAGTTTCAGACATGAATGGTTGACAAAATGGTTGACACGTCTGTGGTAAATATGAGCCACTGGGTTCTAGGGCAAACCAACCATCACTCTTACTCTATTGCAAACTCCAGTAAAATGTAAAACCGAATGAAACTTTCGGCTAATAAAACTAGGTCAGCACAGCTACACAACCCGAAATATGAGAATATTTAACAAGTCCATGAAAAGGACACTACATAACATTACGAGTGGTGAAAACAGGGTTAACGACTTGGAAGGGTCAGTAGGCAATACGGCCTACAGGTTAGCTTAAATCGATTTTATTTGTATCCAACCTCGTTATTATCCTGTCTTCATCGCTCAAATTAACAAAACAGTGTAAATTAAAGTACAATTATTCCATCAATATTGTACTCAGTGATTTGGCAGAAACTATAGCAACACAAACATGAACCGTTAAACGGTAAAACACAAACATCAAACATTATTTTCCATGATAAGTGGAGGCTAACTGTAAGTGGTTCAACCAGTGAAAAATGCATGGCATTAAGTAATAATAGGTTTCACAATTCCTTGTGATAACTTGTCTAAGATGTTCTATCAATATTGTATGCAAATGATAGTGACGCTGGATCTTACAGAGTGTGTAAATCATGTAATCATGGTCAGGTTATCGGAGAAAGTTCTTCAGCTACTTTAAGTTTTATATATATTAAAAATAAATTAGAGTGACGCTTAAACGATTGTGCAACGGTCTTTCGGCGTCTATAGTAATGGAAAATGAAAATATTTATTCTGAGGGTATGAAGGCTTAACTAAAAACCTTAATTACAAGCATTTGTAAAACGAATAACTTGATAAAGCACATAGTCCATAGCGTGTTGTTCGGGTTACACACCTTCTAAGTGTAGATAATTATATGTGGTTTTGATACGAAACCGACACGACGATCAAACTCCACAAATAAGATGTGGAGGAGTTTTTTGATCATTTCAACTCCATAGACTGGAACTACAAATTCACAGTAGATGGCAAACTCCTATTTCTAGATACATATATACACATATTAGAGAACCGTTCTACGTACTAAGCGAATGTTTAAAGGAATCCGACGCACGTGGACCAATATTTAATTTTCAGATCCACTTACCATAGAACATAAGGCATCAGTGGTCCGAACACTATTGCATCGTGCGGGAAAGATAGTCCCGGACTAATTAGACAACAACTCACCCATGTTGAAGAGGTTACATCGGGCTTTGTTGTTAAACGTGTTTAAACAAATGAAATAACAATAAAATGACCAATTTAAAACAAATGTGAAATGGTGTAGATGGGACATTAACAGTTTCCTATAATAAAGCGCAATAATTAATTATTAAAAATAACAAAAAATCCTATAAGGCCATAGAGGAATCCCCAAGTTATAAATATCTTTCAAGCTGACCACCTCTGCGATGTTTACAAATGTTGCTAACGTTTAACCCCCAAGTTTAACATATACGTTCAGCGTTTGTTCTATTAATGCTGATTTAACATATTTTTATAAATGTAAAACATAAATGATGCAGTTGAACAAATTCCAAATAACAACACAAATTAAAAATCCCGATCTACTCCCTTTAAAGATAAAACATACACTCTCAACACATAAGCTGTGGTCTCCTACAGCAAATATGAAAGCTGTGATAAGCATTAGTTCTAGGATTACGAACAACATGCACATAAAGAAAGATAAAAATATCGGACAGGGAAAGCAGCATTCAAGGACGACATTGAACCACAAAACACAAAAACAAACACGCAAACAGACAAACGAGAAGGCAAAAGTAATAAAGAATGCAAACGACATCACAACCGAAACGACGCATCACAACACAGCGCCAATGCAACAGCGTAATCGATTGTATTTATCAATTATCTGGCAATAGTTGTGCAGCTATACAATTCAGATTTGCCTCATTTACCCGTGCAGTCACCAAGTGGTAAAAGTAGTATCTACGTCATGCAAATAATACTTATTTTTACATACAACTTAACGGTTTTAAATATATGTTTCTCTCCGGAACTATCAATAAATGTTCATATGATGTTTAAGAGTTACATTTGTTAATTGATAATACTACAAAAAGGGTGGCCATTCATCTTTAAACGCAAGCCAGAGCGGATTTGTTTTTGGTGAAAATCTTTAAATAAATACTGAAAATGGTACACATCCAAGAGAAGTAGGTAGAAGACTCGGTTTCATTTATTTGTTTATTATGGAAGATAATGTTACATGCAACATCAGACAGAGCATGAACAAATAACAATAATGTAACAATATGCATTACGTACCCGCAACATCCCATGGTTAAGTTGCCCGAACTCTCTTGCCTGCACGAGCATTTCTCGCACTGTTGATGTAACGTCAAGTCTTCCCCAACCTGCATAACAGCGCCGTGGGACGTCGTGCAATGTTCACCAACTTGTGTATGTAAAATAATAAGCTACACAGAATTATTTTTAAAAAAAAAGACAAAAAAAATAAATAACGTATAACAATCAAAATTTATTGTGATACATATTTGTCACATATGCCTTTTTACTTTTTTATAATATGAAGTTTTCTTTATTTTCATTATTTAATACTTTGTTGAAAAAAGTGATTGTAAATCGATAAGTAACTTTTAGTGTAATACATTTTGCAGATTGTATGTGTCGCATTCCATAATAAAACACATATATTCCTATACGTCCCAAAAGTGAAAAAATAGAAGATATTTTCACTCAGTTGTATACCACTTATACTGTATTGCATTGGAAGTTCATTAAACATACTAAACACATCTACTCACCCTGTTGACTCATGTAACAGTATCCCAAAGATTTTCCAAATGAAAGTAATAAAACACATACTGTAAGCAAATATTTCATCTTTATTGTGTAATTTTCAATATTAACGAAACAAAATTATGTCCCACAAATTCGGGTCCGTTATTTCAAGTGTACAGTACAGCTTATATAGTTACCTTATCGTTCGAAGATAACACACTGCTAAGGTTTGCACTTGACAACACTATGCAACGTCAAGTACGCATTAATATTATAGTATTTCAAAATGTTATCTTTAAAAATATTAAAATAGATATAACCTTAACTTTCTTTGACAAATTATAGTTTTAAAGAGACATGCTCCCAGAAAAGAACCAGACAACCAATAAATAGAGTACGTTCGTCATGACAAATACGGTGTTATCCTCCATGTCCCACACCAAAGTGCACTTTTGGAGAACCGTCGTTAGAGCGTCGACCGGCCTCCTCGTCGATATTTTAATACTATGCTATAGGCGATATTTTAAAACTATGCTATAGGCAATGCTTTAACATTATGCTAGACATTATTGTAAAGCTATGCTTCAACTAGCCGTCAGAAGGTTAATTTTTAAAAGTTGTTAAAACCAAATGTTTCGTAAGACGTAACATGTGTGCATATCATACTATGATGATGTAAAATGCTTTATCACATAACATGGCTTCTGGTAGTGCAATAAAGCCATGACTTATTTCTCGTAATACACTAGTGTTTTACAGATGCAAATGAGGACCGAATCACTGTGTTTGTATACAGTAAAACATTTAATCCCAATTGTTTGCATTGTACATCATACGGTACGTTCAGACGCCTTAATTATTTATCATTATTTGAAATCTTACTTCTTAAAATGAATGTTAATAACGTTAAATTTGGTTTAAGGTGTCGCATTATTTGTAGGGCGTAACGTAGCGACATCATGTAAACAACAAAACGACGTCATGGTTTGTCTTACAAATTGCCGCCGTATATAAGGAAAATTGACAACATTAAAGTGAAACTACCATGTCGAAGTTGTGTTATGTGATAAATAGAATCTTTCATTCGTGACTGTGTATTATTGACTTTAATAAACTCGTTGAATAAAAAGATAGGACTCGGCAAGAGCCTCGTATCCTATCATTTTATCCAACTCGTTTATTATCAATAATACACAGTCACGAATGTAAGATCCTCTATGTTTAACGATGGTTTAAGAATGACACTCCAGAAGTGGAGGAAAATGTAAAAAGTTCGTTTTTATTTTTCTGGACTCCTATATAACATAATAAAAAATACTATGGTGTCGGATATTGGGTTATCAGTGTTTTTTCATGTATAACCAATTTCTTGGTTCAACTAAGCCAACCTAAAATCAAATTTGTGAAGGTTTGCCAGGTTACAATGAGTTCGTGTAGGGTTTAATGAGAAAGAAGCTAATTTAACTGGATGTTATATTCGGAAAATAGTAATGGGGAAATGCATCTCACTCGGTGCACTACTTTCAAGGCTGGTGTAAACGATAAGCAAAATAAACTGCCTACTATGTACTGGATTCCTAAATTACATAAAAATCCGTATAAGGCTCGCTTTATTTCGAATTATAGTGCCTGCACCACAACAAACATCTCCAAACTTTTAACTTCTTGTCTTACTGCCGTTAAAGATCACGTTAAACTATATTGTGATAAAACTTATGAAAACTTGGATTAATTTATTTTGGTCTATAAAAACTTCAGGAGACGTTCTTGATAAAATGTTCAATAAAGGTCAAGTTTCATCAATAAGCACTTATGACTTCTCTACACTATATACAACCTTACCACATCACCTTATTAAAGACAAGCTAATTTCTCTTATTCAACAAACATTCGCTAGAGAAAATACTACATGTTTGGCATGCAATAATATTAAAGCGTTTTTTACTAACGGAAGTTTGGACAATTATAATATGTGGACTTTTTATGGAGTTTGTGATGCACTCATCTTCCTATTAGATAATATTTTCGTCAGGTATGAAACTACCGTTTATAGACAAAAATGTTGATATCCCTATGTGAACGAACTGTGCACCACTTGTCGCAGATTTGTTTTATTTTGCTATGAAAGATATTTCATGTTGAGTCTTTCAGCAGATACCCAGGCAGATGTTATTGAAGCCTTTAATGACACCTCTCGGTATCTGGATGACATATTGAACATTGACAAAAAAATAAATATGATAATGGACCTTTGGAAACGGCCGAGCACGACACATACGAAATATTGCAGTCTCGGTTTGATTGAGACTGTTCATGAGCGGTAGTGAAATATGCTAGCTACCGCTCACGCCCTCTAGCCCCGGGTTGAGCAGAACTCAATATTAATAAAATCAACAGCACAAAATTTTAACCATCCCGAAGGTGGCATGCATATGGCGGTGGACATGGAGTGTATGTCTTCTCCATGTCTTACGGCGTATGGTCCCAGTATCTAATAAAATTAAATGCCCCGAAGAGCGAAATAAACATAATGGAATTTAGTTGGGAGCAGCGGTTATGAAGCCTGCGTATAAAAAGCAGACAACATATCCTATGAGTGGTTAAACAATACCCAGAGCCTTTTATCGGCCGGAGTAGTGGAACCACCGAATCAAAAATTAAGTAAGAAAACAAAAGAAATTGAAAATGTACCATCGATAACTAAATATAAGTATCGGGCTCAGCGATCTCCAAAGATCGAATGAATAACAGTACTGATTGCAAGCGCGGGGAGACGTTTTACTGCCGCCATACTGCACAAGCAACGCCACTGTGCTATAAAAAAGAGTATGATAATGGACCTTTGGAAACGGCCGAGCACGACACATCTATGGTTTATAATATTTATCCTAAAGATCTTCAGCTTAACAAAGCTAATATATCTGATAATATGCATGACATGGAAGGTATTTTAAACCACGACTTCCCTATGGATACGAACTGAGCACCACTTGTCGCAGATTTATTTTTATATTGCTATGAAAGAGATTTCATGTTTAGTCTTTCACCAGGTACCCAGGAATATGTTATTGAGGCCTTTAGACACCTCTCGGTATCTGGATGACATATTAAACATTGGCAACCCTTTCTTTTCTACTATGGTTAACAATATATTCCCTAAATAACTTCAACTTAACAAAACTAATATTTCCGATACTAACGCTTCTCTTCTTGATTTAGATATCTCGATTGAAAATGGTGAAATAATTAGCAAAATCTATGACAAGAGAGATGATTTTAATTTTGACATTGTTAATTATCCCCACTTGGATGGGAATGTTCCCCGAGCAACTTCTTATGGGGTGTATGTGTCTCAACTTATTCGTTTTTCAAGAGCTTGTATTCGAGTTGTGGATTTTAATATTCGTAATCTATGTATAACTAAAAAGCTACTCAATCAGGGTTACCTATGGTGATGTGATTTATAAACTTCGTAAGATTCTCGGTCATGATCACTTTCATACTATCCTTGTTAAACTTGTTAAATTTTTTATCAAAAGAGGTTATGACCCTATCATTTTGCAACGTACTGCATGTTTGGTGGTGGACCCTTTTACAGTTCACCACTATGCTTTCCTCTTTAAGTGTACGATGACCGGACAGGCTATGGACCCTATGATGACGCCTACCTAAAGCCCATTGGGACGGTGGCGTTTGATGTTTGCATATGATCTTTATTGTCGCGCCCTTAATGGTTTATTCTCGTGTTGCTCTGGCTTCTGCCAAATCATTGCGTACCTTCATTGTGGATTTCTAGGCTATTTCTTTTTGCATTATATTTACACGAGCATATTTGTGTTTTACTTATATTGCCTATTAATGCTGCCTTTTTTGGTTAGAGATTAGATCATGGCGGGATGTCTTTATTTACACTGTCCTGTTTTAATGGGATGACAGTAGGGTAAGTGTGAGGTTTGGTTCACCCTAGAACCGGTTTAAACCCCCTGTGGCCTACTTTGCCACCGACCGTTTTAAGGTGGTAGCCCTTTTGTCAACCCTTTTGTGTTTGTGATGTCGTTTGCATTTATTATTACTTTAGTCTTCTTGTTTGTCTGTTTGCGTGCTTGTTTCTGTGTTTTGTGGTTGATTGTCCTCCTTGAATGCTATTTTTCCCTGTCCGATCTGTTTATATTTCTTTATATATTTCACGTGAAATAAAATAGTGTAAAAATGAGATATAGGGTCCTATAGAAACCACAGCGTCCGAACGCTATGGCATCGTAGGTCCGCACTGTACTGCAAACAAGGACTTGATAATACAATGAAAGAGACAAAATAACAACAGAAAGGGTGGTGAAGACAGGGTTACCGAATTGGAACGGTCAGTAGGCAATAAGGCCTACTGGTTAGCTTGAATCTATTTTATATGCGCACAATCCTCGCTATTAGCCTGTCTTCAGCACCCAAATAGACTGTGTAAACAAAACTACATCCCATCAAAAGGAATTATCTAACAATAAAGTCCACATCAAGAGAAACTAACTAAAGAAACACACAGAGAATAATAATCATCTCAGGATGTATCCAGACTACATATATTTACTATTTTTAATTAACATTTTTCACAACTGTAAATAAGCATTAAAATAAATCTATGTATGCAGATGTTTGTACGACTACATTCTTCATGTGTAAATTGGTGCGCGACATTTACCTAAAATATGAATGAGGGTTTTCAACGATATGGGTATTTTTTCAAGAGATTGAAATCATTTATTTTTTTGAAATTGGCATTTAAACCATCATAAAGTTTGGCAATTTATGAACAGATTAACACATATGCTTCTGTGCTTTTAGAAGGGTCAGTTTCAGGCACAAACTTGTATGAAGGCTAATAGTGTTATCTTTACATCCCACAGAAATTGTATGACTTTCACAGATCCAGTTTTATCCTTAAACACATGTATCGCTTATATCATGTTGAAAGTTTTGAGTTCATCGAAATTTGGCGCCTTTTGTATTTCTTTTTTTACCTTGATCTAAAATTAGACACTCGTGTAGAGTTTCGGGCCACCTTTAGCCGTCCGCCATTTATCAAATATTATTCTTACATATCTTTGATACAAGCCTACGTCGTATCTATCTATGCATTTGCTACAAAATGAGTATGTTTGCCAAATGAGAGTAGGAACATAAGAGCGTGACATCTATTTGAAATACGTTACCATTATCATGTTTTGAAAATGTAATTTTCAAAAATTGTTTATATGCAACAAAATGCTATGTCTATTTTATATTATTTATCGAACATGTTAAAAATCAAAATCTAGTGCAATAAAATAAATTTCCAAAAGACCATGTAGTTTACGTTACGTGACATAAACACGAAATTTACGTTACCATTTAAAGTTATTTGTCATACGTATTGAATGTTTCCAGCTATAAAGGCTCTAGTTCCTTAGTAAAACAGTGACATTTTTAATAATAAAATGCTATTCATTAAATTAATATATAAAAGAATAAATAGTAAATAAAACAGATATGAATAAAAGAATAAATAAATGAATAAATAAAATGTATATATATATATAGAGAGAGAGCTGTAAAATGAACACGAACATTACGTTACCATTTAAAGTTACATGTAATATTGGACGTTTCCAGAAATAAAGGTACTAGTATTTTACTTTTAAATGTGATTTTTTAAATAAAATGTAATGTAATTCATTAGCATACGTAAATAAATAAATATAATGTCTAAAAATAAAATAAATATATAATAAACAAATACTTTAAAATGGTTCAAAAATCAGAAAAATAGTAATGACAGTAACTTCACATTAAACTACTGTGAGCTTATCCGTTATTGAAAATGGTATTGTTTACTAGTTATGGCATCTTCCCTTACAATGTATCCTGCTTTTGAGACTAACGCCAAAGACTAATCCAATGCAAGTTAGTAGGAATGGTCTGATTACTAGTATTTGGACACAATACAAATATACTAACTCTTATCAAAGACAGACACAAAGACAAATTACCT
Source organism: Cyrtodaria siliqua (assembly GCA_037043455.1). Lineage (NCBI taxonomy): Eukaryota > Metazoa > Mollusca > Bivalvia > Adapedonta > Hiatellidae > Cyrtodaria > Cyrtodaria siliqua. The sequence continues at coordinate 119,775 of JAWPHD010000288.1, forward strand.
TGACATGCATATATATCAAGACACATTCAAGTAGATTTGATGACACCCTGAGTCTTGACACAACCCATCCCTGAGTCAAATAAACTTCTCCAAAACAAGAGATTCAGTATCCCTCTTCCACAAGTCACATAACTGTTCATAAACTATCAAGCAACATGCAAATATTCAGGGTAACATCATTGGTTTCAGTAGAAAGTATGCAGCATACCGATAATACCACTGGTGCATTACACATTAATGTAGAGCAAAGCTGCTAGAGGCCACTCTCCAGATTGCAAATATGGCATCAGAAGTTATTTCTTCGCGCAAAGAACTGCAGCCATCCCAAACAAAGAACACTGAGAAAGACTTGAGAAGAGCCACGGAATCTATCATGGTTTCACAAACCCCATTCCGAGTTGATATCAATGACTATGAGCTAAATCTCCGATCATCCGGTATTCCAGCATAGACAGATGTTACTGATGATCTATTACAGTATCAGGCTGAGAAGACCATGAAATGTACTATATTTGGTTAATTGGTTCCCTTATTGATCAGGTATAAGACAAATCTTAAGTTAAAGCTATCATATCCTCGAGGCTCAGTACCATGGTCCTTTGCAACAGCTGGTGGCAATTCAGTTAGAACTGACAAAGCCAAATTGCTCTACTGCTTTGATGTATCAGTTGAGCCAGCTACACAGCGACCTACTGAATATACTATGTATCTGTGTGAAGGTAACGCAACACCTCACAGTCAGCCTTCAGTTCAGTTACGTTTGACGATTTGGCAGAACTGGTTTTGACATACTTACCAAAGCACATTGAGTCGACTTTGTGGCAGAAATTTGCGTCACTAGATCTATCAAGTAATTTGAGTACAAGAGGCGATGTGAAACCCCAACTTTCCTGTTGTTTACAAGCTGTTTTACAACCAGTGGCTTTGTAAGGAAAGGCAAGGCTGTCACATTGAAGAACGATAAAAAGCACAGAGAGTTTGTGTCAATTTGGATTGCTCGAACAGCTGCATGAATGTTTGGATGATCTTCAAAAATAAATTACGGAGATCAAGGAAAGGATAGTGTGCTGCCTATATGGCCTCTGTACACGGATGTCAAATACGTTTTTGCGAACATTCAAAGGCCACAAGTAGAGCTGTTTGCCGCCGTGTCAATTTTCTATAATCATGCATTTGAACATACACACTTTCAAGTGTATTATTACTTTTGCCTTCTTGTTTGTCTGTTTGCGTTTTTGTTTCTGTGTTTTGTGGTTAACTGTCCTCATTGAATGCCACTTTCCCTGTCCGATCTTTTTATATTTCTTTTTGTGGCAAAATACTGACCAACTTTAACCAGACCTATCAGACGCAGAAACAAATGAGAGAAGATAATGTTATTGAATTTGACTGGACTATTGGTGATAATGACTCACAATAGTTGGTTGACATCATGTTCAAGGAGCCTGACACTGAAGAAGGAAGCAATAATGGGCGGGAAGAACGGATTGATATTGAGTTTGAAGAAAGTGATGATGATATACAGAGGAATTATGAACTCAACTGATATAATATATTTCCATGAAAATGCGTGCTATCTCACAGAGCTATACATTTATACTTGTTAGTAACGTAAGTAAAGTTCAATTCATTTTGTGCATATGTTGAAATTGCTTAATTTGTTAAGAAAATAGAAAATTGATCTAATAACACAATGCAACAGACATTACAAGAACCAAACATTATTAACGTCATGGACACGTATGTCTGTGATATCTATGGGTTTGGAATGATTTTCGGATGTAATATAATTAATGTAATCTTAATAAAACAAGGTAACGTAAATTACTGTAAAGTAGGCTTAGTAACGCAGTTATCCAAAGTATTAAAAGTAAGTGAAACGAAAGTGTGTATTATAAAAAGGCATGAATAATGAAGACAATCTATACATTTTTGGTCTTCAAAATGCAGTAAAATTAATTATTATTTTATAGGTATCGTATTCTACGTAACACGATAAAGCTCCAACGCTCAGATGGCAGACAATTTGCAAAAAGCTACATACATAATGGGCTTTCAGAAAAATAGTGTCTACAAAATTCCCCCGTGGGGAGGGAGGGGTTTACCTTATTAGCACACGGCCTTTCCCTGGAAGTGACGTTCGCTCATTTTTCACTGCTCTCTTTTTGGTTCTGGAGCGAATGTTTACAATTAACAAATTATTATATACAGTGCATGCAACATATCACCTGGTGCGGCTGGTTAGGCGTCGTCTTCTACATGTATCTGCGTTGGTTCAGGGTTCTAAACATTTTTAAATCCATTGCGTTAAACTATTTCAAAAACGTGTATGCATCTACTAAATTAACCCTGTTAAGATTATGTATGTCGCCTTAAGTTATAATTTGCAGCAAGCGTCGCATTTGTCTTTAGGGTTATAACATCAATATGTAATGCAAACAAAAACTGCATAGTGTTTGAAAATCATTGTAATTCTTTATGATGGACACTTATTGACATAAAACTACTTTAGACTGCTTTTCTATAATCTTGGATAACAAGGACTATTGCATGCACACAAATTCATAGATGGTATGTCGATGTTAATATTGGTGAGATTTTCCGGCCGTAAAAGTGCGGTGTCACAGTAGTTCGGATGGTACATAATATCGTACATAATTGTTTACGTAATTGAATCAGCAAAACGTTTCTTGAGGGAAATAAAAAATTATATTTTAATGAATAAAACAAGATACAAAAAGGTAATTTTTTCTCTATTCATCTTTTATCCATCTTTATTTTTTCTATCAATGTGTAAGGAGTTCCTGGAATCCTACTTTCAAATGAATTCTAGTCTATGCTCATATTTCTTTATCTTGGAGAAAGTGGTGGCGAAAAGGAAAAAAACGTAGCTAGAGGAGACCCTGATTGTCTAATAACACCTGATTAAAAACTGTGCCTCCAGGTTCGGCTCCAGTTTCTCCAATATAATCATTTGGCAAAAATGGTAGCAAAAAGACAAATATATCGAGAGGAGGTTCTGTGTTTGATTAATACACTCTTAATAAAAGTGTAATGTAAAAGAATAAAGACACATATCCAATAACTTAAGAAAAAATATGAGGCCTTTCCAATTTAAATCAGAGACTGTCAATTTTCAGAAGGAACACGACGTGGGACTGTCTCTTCAAATAATTTTCTCTGAGTACACATCCTTTAACCGCGTTAGCCTGCGAAAACAACAGTTGTCTGTTTTTGAAGTTGTTATAATTGATAAGAAGTCTATACAGTAAGTAGGACATTACGGTGGACTATATTGGTAGAGAGATAACCCCGATCATTTAAAGTAACGGCTTTTCGCTATTTACTTATCTTTATGTCACGTGTTGAAGCCATTGTAACCGTTAAGCATAAACTTATTGAATTTAACTCTAACCGTCTCACATCTGGTCATCAAATGCATGACATAGAGTTTAATAACCAGTGTTTTTGAGATACGGGAAATATCTCCGATATAAGAACGAGTGCGGAGTATTTTATTAATATTTCTAATGATTCACGCCTTTTTACACCAGTTTGCACGAGAACGCCAAGACGACGTTACATCAACCAAGACGACGTTACGTCATACAAACGAAACAAGTGGAACCTGAACTCTTCGTTAATTTCCGTAATCGTTATTTCCTAGTGGCGGAATCTGACGAAGACGTCCGTAAAACAATCGGAACGTCATTTGGCATTCCCGACACTGGCGGAAAAGGCCGAGCAATGTTCCGTACTGGGAAATATCCCCACTGGGAAATATTTCACTGTACTGTAGAGCAAACGAGTAGATATAGCTTTTCTATTCCCAGTATTTCCTATACAAATCACAGACAAATATGTAATATCATGCATTACTACACACATTCATCTGACAAATAGCATTACAGTTTTAATTATGTTTTATATGTCAAACTTATAGTGTTAGTTATACTGTCCTTTGGGATCAACGAGCCAGTTGTGCTTTGAAGTAGAATAAACCGTTGCTAGGGGACGTGATAGGTGTTGCTTTCGGAATTACCTCTCATGAACAGACTCAATAAAACCGAGTCTGCTACTTTTTCTTTTTTGTGTTTGTTGCTTTCATGAGATCCCGTTTTCAGTATTTGTATATAGATGTATATCAACAAATACTGGAACATGAAATTGAAACATAAATAAAATACTAATATATCGAACTTCATACACCATACGCTAATAAGAAATATATAAATTTCTATTTGTTAAATGACCGAAGCTAGACTTTATCATATTTGGAACTTTTGACTTCGCAAAAAATGTATTTCCAATAGATGCTGAGCAGATACACGAAATGAATATTCCATAATTGTCTTGTACGAAAACGTGTTTTATTCAAGTTTTTCGTAAAGTCCATATATCAGACACCTGCAGCAATAGAGCATATAGCAGCAGAATGTTCCTAACTAAAGAAGGTTAATATGACTGACCTTGTCCATCTTTTCGGACTTCATTTGTTAACATGAAGTTTTATTTGATGAGACTAACAATGCTAAAGCGGAGCATCCGTGTCCTATGGACACATTTATTTTAATTTTATAATTTTTCATTATGCAACTATTGACTACCTACCGGGTTAGGCACTATATGTTAAATAAATAGTTTAGCTCAGTGGATAAGGTCTTGATATTTATTTCATTACGTGGTCCGAGTATTAACTTTCAATATTAATCAAACCCCTTCTCCAAGAAGCGAAAACGGGTTTGGCTGGGGTATGAAATAAAACCTTAATTTGGCTTAAAAGTTTTGCATATTGTACAATTAAAACATTTAACAGGTAATTTTAAACAGGTTATCGGATTTTTCATTAAAACATTCTTTTTAAACGTGTTTTATTGTCAAAGTATCCGTTTTAAGCTTTCCCATCGCTTAATGGAATTAAGGCGGGATCACGTAATGTAATTTGACCTAAAAACCCATTTCAGTTTATATTAACTGTGACATTAAATGGTCAACGGTAGCAAATAATCACGCTATCGAAGCATGCTGTCAAGAATTATTATTTTCTATCCACAACAACGACACATGCTATACAGTAGGCTTTCGAATTTTTAGGTTTTAGGAAAATATTTCCGTCGAGTTGTAGCAACAACACCACGATGTAATTATTTAGTTTGGCATGTCGGTTTGGCAATGTCTAAATATGTTTCTTGTAGAACTCAATTAATTATAGCCATATTATATCTACAATCATCAACTGACGAGGTTGTCGTTTATCGAGGACGATGTGGGATTGAATATTAATTATTCTATATTTAGGCTATACATACGTGTATAAGTTAATCGTAACATAATAATGAGTTTCTTTTTCTTTTAAAGTTCATTAGTATCTTGTTATTGTAAACATGTATACAAAGTGCTTCAGGGGAGATCCTTAAGATACTTTTATTCATGAATATAAGATTACAGTTATCATTGTTAATCGACGGAAATACATATTGAACTTCTTAGAGGTCTCTAAGAGGTCAAGAGTTGCACGTTATTGGTGTACATTGAAAAAACAATTTTTTGTTAGTCAAACGAAAAGGTATTTTTCCACATAATGCTTATATATTAGCAACAGTTTAAATAGGATTGTTCCCCCAAACCCGATTTAAAGTTGTATGCTGATGGCATCTGAGTTATGAACGTGATAAAAGACAGAGGATTGTTCCCCAAAACCCGATTTAAAGTTGTATGCTGATGGCATCTGAGTTATGAACGTGATAAAAAACAGTTTTAATGTAAAATTTAAATGAAAATTTAGCGATTTGCAAAATGTACGTCAAGGTTATTTATATTGGCCAGCGTTGGTTAGGAATATACTACTGTCATATAGATGTGTGTATGAAGTTTGAAAGCGGTATGGGTTTTGGAATGTAAGTAAGGGGTTTAATATACAAGAACATACTGCTGTCATTTAGATGTAAACATGTGTAAAGTTTAAAAGCATCCGGTATCTAAGAAATAGATTTAACAAAACAAATTGAATGTAAAACATTTACGTACGAATGTACGTACGAACGGACGAACGGACAAGAGTAACACTATGTGCCAACTCGACTTTCGTGGTAAAGCATAAACACGTTATTAGTGTTTACAGAAGAAAATGGCAATTATCCTGCATCTGTTTTAAACTCTACTCGTGGTTGGTCAAATTTTTCTTGCATCCCGGATAAGATTATCCGCATTTTACGTGGGTGATAAAAAGCCTGATCTTACACATGAGGGAATTTAAAAGTCACACGCATCAATAATGACGTCAATAACGTGAACAGGTGCATGACGTCATGTGTAAAAAGCATATAAAACGTTAGTTATTGGCGGCGTCAACGCAAAAAATGTCAGTGATATGTAAGGAAAAAAATCAGTCATGGGTATCCGGTTCAGACATGGAATTCCAATCTTCGGTATAATAGTTTTAATCGGCAGAGGAGCCTCAGTTCCGAGGAAAACAATTATACCGAGGGTTGGAATTCCAGTTCTTTACCGGATAACCATGAAATATTCTTATATCTTATTTGAAAATGAACAATAGGGTCCTATAGAAACCACATCGTCCGAACGCAATGTCATCGTAGGTCCGCACTGTACTGCAAACAAGGACTTGGTAATACAATGAAAGAGACAAAAAACAACAGAAAGGATGGTGAAGACAGGGATACGACGAGTTTTTAATTGTCCGTCCGCTATCCGTCATCAATAACCTTTCACACTAATTTTGCGGTTTAAGATTTTCACAAAATTTAAATATGATGGTTTCTTTTTATAATATCTGTGACACGTTCGACGATGAACGATTTGACGGTTAGTGTCCTTGATTATGTCGAAGGGAAGTTTAGATTTTTTAAAGAATGATTTAATAGACGGTTTTAGATTTTTACACAATTTAAATATCGGGTTCGTTTTCGATACAGTCCTAGAACAATTTGACAAAAACAAACGTGACTCAAATGCATTTTGCTTCTTATTTTTACCAAATTTGAGGTGGTAGATATTGGTTTGACAATTAGCCAAATTGACGTGTGCAGTGCAATTTGTTGCCATGGATTATGTAAAAATAAGTGAATTTCAGTTAATTTAATTAAAGGCTGATGATTATCACCAGATAGGCTTTAAACGTTTGTTTCAATAATATCTTGGATCAGTTTGACAATGAGAAAACTCAACCAATGTATTTATCAACCATGACTAATGTTTTGTGTCCGGTCCATACGTCCAAACCGCTCCTGTTAATGATGTGAACTTTTTCTTGCGTATTTATCATCAACAGATGATGTGTCTGTGAAAAGCTGAGAATGTATGTTTAAAATATAAAAGTAATAAACTTTTCTGCGACAATGAATAAGGTTGAGAATTTAAAATATAAAAGTAATTTAAGAACTCTTCTGCGACAAGGACTTGATTGATTGATTGAATTGGATTGTATAGTCGCACCAACAGCTAAGGTCATATGGCGACTTTCCAGCTTTCACTGGTGGAGGAAGACCCCAGGTGCAACTCCGGGCAATTTTCGTGCACGGGCGGGTACCTGGGTAGAACCACCGACGTTCCGCAAGCCAGCTGGATAGCTTCCTCACATAAAGATTCCTAGCCCCCTGAGGGATCGAACCTACAGCGGTGAGGGGCAAGTGATTTCAAGTCAGAGACGTTAACCACTCGGCCACGCGACAAGGACTGTCTCAACCTTACTTCTATGATGACGTGATTGACAAAGAGCCTTAATGTTGATCACATTATAACAATTTTTATTAAACTTGTTAAAACAAGTTTATCAAAAGAGATCTTTGCAACGCATTGCATGTTTAGGGATTGACCCGATTACAGTTTGCCACTATGCTATCCTCTTTGATGGTGCGATGACCCGATATAGTTTGGGCCCTAAAAAGATCGGACAGTGAAAGTAGCATTCAAGGAGGACAGTCAACCACAAAACACAGAAACAAACACGCAAACAGACAAACAAGAAGGCAAAAGTAATAATAAATGCAAACGACATCACAAACACAAAAGGGTTGACAATAGGGCAATAGGGCTAAACCTGGTTTAGGTATCTTGCATTTATTGCAAATGCTGTTTTGAGATATATCGATCATATTAGCTGTTTTCGAGTTGAAATAAAATATGTTATTCACGAAGAAACATTTTAATTTTATTTTATGCCTTCTAATCAACGTTTATGGCGCGTCATCGGTTCAGTATTGTGAAGTTGGCTATTTCTAACTCCTCGTAACTTCTAAAAATAACTTGATAATGTTTGATAAACTACAAAAGTAGATATAAATTCCATCAGGAAAAATAACATTTACGGACGACAGTGAACCACTACAACTCAATAAAATGCACTATACATGACCTCTAATGAACATACCAAATAAAACGGAGTCTGCTACTTTTATCTCTTGTTTGTGTGTGTTGCTTCCACGGGATCCACTTTTCAGTATTTATTATATTTCACAGTATACAGTTATCACATGTGTGTTTGGGGAACAGTCAAAACTGTTTTCCCGAGGTGGAGGGGATGGCAGTGTGAACTGTTTCCCGAGGCCGATAGGCCGAGGGAAACAGTTCACACTGACATCCCCCGACACCAAGGGAAAACAGTTTTGACTGTTCCCCAAACACACATGTGATAACTGTTTTATTACCTGATTAATGTTACTGTACGAAACAGTGAAAATGAAATCAGCATCACTTAGCGCTTAGACGCTTGTAAATTTTCCCATAATTTCCGTGACAGTTCGGAAATGTTCAATGTGTGGGAAAATTCGGCATTTTCCGCCCGTCACGAAGTGCAGCGGAAAATGCCGAGTTTTTGAGGTTTCTTCTATAAATAGTAATCCGGGAAATTTCAGCACGTGAGGGAAACAGTCGAAACTAAAGCCCGGTAACAGTTCGTTTTCACCGGGAACAGTCTTTTCCTTTGTGAATTAGCAAGAAATGACGATATAGCATTTATATAGGAGATCAGGTAATAATATAAAATAACACTTTTATTTCAATGCTAATCATATATGGATGGCATGACCATTTAAATAAGTGTTTGCATATCTGGTGATATATATTTCAATATTATACATTTATAGGACGACATACAATTTACGGGCTTATTTACACAAATAAGTTTACTACTATTTGCACATCTTGCTTTGATAACTTGCATGATTTAATTGATTATTTCCAGATGTTTATTTGCATGACACGAAAAAGAATGCCAAAATAAATAAATGATGATTTACATCAATTAAGGATATGTTTCCGAATGAATACACTTTATTGGAAGATATGAATAGTTACACGATTAGTTTACATATATTTAGAGATAGATGACGAAATGTTACTGATTACAAATTAATAAGTCTGGATTATTTTTTAACATGACAAGAGTGTAAAGATTAATATTTATATTGAGAATAACAAGCCCATGGTGACATATATCGTTGATCTACGATCATAAAAATAATTTCTCCTCAGAAATGGTTACACTGTTTCCCCATAGATCTATACGTACTTCTATTAATGCTCGCGTTACCATCCTAGTATTAATTAGAATCTTATCTGCCGTATTATCTCCTTAACTGGAAGGTAATCATTAACGAGATTTACGTAAATAGTTTTTAATGAATATGTTTCATAGGCAAGCATAATGTTCCTTATAATTTAACAAAAGCACTGCACCGAGTGTGCAAATAAACGTATTTCTGAAACGAAATATATAATGACTTATTATACTTAATATCAATAGATTTCTTTATTTACACTGACCCGTTTTATTGTGATGACAATAAGGTGAGGTTTGGTGCACCCTAAAACCTGGTTTGAATCCCAAGCGGCCTTTTTGCCACTGATTGTTCCAAGGCGTTAGCCTTATTGTAAACACTTTTCGTGTTTTTGACGTCATATGCCTTTATTCCTTATTAACATTGCCATTCATGTTTGTCCTTTTACGTTATTTTGGGTTTTTGGGTTTACTGTGTTCTGTGAAAGCTGCATTTCCTTTCGACTTTTATACTTATTTCCATTCAAAATGAAACCCTATACAGACCCTATACAGAGCCGGTATGAGAAATCTTAAAATAAAGTTATGCGTCATCAGAGAATCAACGACCAATTCGGTCAAAACATAAACGATATTACTTGACGATCCGACTGAACTCTGTACCATTAATATGGGACTTTTGTAACAAGTATTTGCATGCACTTCTCCTTTTCGAGTTACACTGACGAATAAAGGGAAGAAGAAAGTTTGTCTACCGTCAATCTGTTGATATTAACTGGTGGTCTAACTTTAAATCGATTAAGTACACATATTTTGAGGGGTGTTAATTTAACAGAAGCTACACTTCTTAATACTGAGTTAGCTCCAGGTATATGAACTGCAAGCGCAGAATAAAGATTAATACTTGATAAATTAATCGATAATTTACATGTAAAAATGATACCGTGTCAAAAGCAATCGCAAAGTCAGTCAAGAGTAATAACCCTGGAATATTGTATTTCTCTGCATAAAATAGTATGTCATACAGTAATATTATATTTGTTCCCATAAATCTGTCTAGTAAAATGCCAGTTTGATCTTCATGTATAATAGTACATAACGCATTTTGTTCTATATTCTATGGATGCTGATGCTATTTCATAAGAAACGTTTATAAGAGAGATTGGCCTTTCGGAATACATGTTATAACTCCCGTTTTGTGTTAATGAGAGTTCTCCATTCAAATAATCATAATTTATCGTCCTAACTAAAAGATAACCAATATTGTTAAATAACAACTTTCTACCGTAAATATACAGTTACCTGGGCTTGTATTGTTTGACATTCTTTTTAATGAATTAAGCATTTCTGTTTTATATTTTCACTTAGTTTTGGTATATTAAGTATTTAAGTAAAACATTTATTTATACAAGTTTTACAAAAAAACAACGGACAAACACATATACTTACACAGTTAGTTCACGTCATCCTCCAAATACCTAAAGCATGTCTTGCTTATGGTGTTGGACTAAAGGAGTATGAGAGTGGATCTTTGGAAACGGCCGAATACGACACAGATTGAAAAGAATATGTGTGTAGGAAGAGGATTACTTGAAACATAGACATGAACGTAAGCTACAGCTTAGAAAACGTGGCTATAGCGGGAAAATGATAGAGAACTCTTGAAGGTAGACAAATTAGGCAGGATTGAGCTTTTAAGAGAGATTTCGAAAAAAAGAATAATAGAATGCCTTTGGTATTAAAATTTTCAAGACAATTACCTTACATCCATATGTTCCTAAAAAAAACATGTTTAACAAACAGAATGTCCCAAGTATTCAAAGGCACACCCTTACTAGCGTATCGCAGAGATAAGAAACTGTGTGATGTACTAATCCACCAAAAAACCAACCAGGGGATAAAATGCAAAACATAATCAAATCAATGCTCATGCAAAGTCTGTAGCAGGTTGAGCGAGGAAGATATTCCGGATACTATATTAAATAGAAGATACGTTACAGCCAAGTTCAAGAGATGCACAGACAGAAATAATCTATGGTTTAATATTTAGGCGTTGTTGTGTGACGGTGTATGTTGGTGAGACTGAAAGGTCATTGCGGGTGAGAATAGAAAAATACCTTAGAGATGTAAGCCATCATAACGACAAACCCATAATGAGACATTTTCAAGATCATAAAGACACAGACGTGGAAGTAACGGTATTGCAGCGTATTTTCAACGAAGGTCGAACATACAGACACATGATAGAGGCTGCAACATCAAGATAAACTACTAACAGACAGAAATTAGTGAATAATTACGAAAAACATAATTCAATTTTTGTATCTCTAATTTATGAAATGATTTTATGAGTATTTATTATTTCTAATCTTTAAAGAATACTGAGAGACAATTTTAAATTGAATTTCATACTTCTATGAATATTTAGTGTATACTGTTCATCAAGTCATTCTCTGGCTTCTGCCAAGTCATTGAGAACCTTCATTGTGGCTTTCTAGGCTATTGTTTTTTTGTATTATATTTACCCGAGCATACTTGTGTTTTACTTATATTGCCTATTGATGCTGCCTTGGTGGTTAGAGATTAGATCATGGCGGGGATTTCTTTATTTACACTGTCCTGTTTAATGGGAAGACAGTAGGGTAAGTGTGAGATTTGGTGCACCCTAGAACCGGTTTAAACCCCCAGTGGCCTACTTTGCCACTGACCGTTACAAGGCGGTAGCCCTATTGTCAACCCTTTTGTGTTTGTGATGTCATTTGCATTTATTATTACTTTTGCCTTCTTGTTTGTCTGTTTGCGTGTTTGTTTCTGTGTTTTGTCGTTGAATATCCTCCTTGAATACTACTTTCCCTGTCCGATCTTTTTATATTTCTTTTTGATGAAGTAGAAGGAGTGTTACGGGAAACGACGTAACGTCATTTACCTAACGTCATACAGGAAATGACGTGACGTCGTTATGGTATTTTTTATCATAATATCAGCCATTTAAACAACAAGATGGATTTTATTTAAAAGTTGTATTTCTGTGATTTTTCTTGAAAAAGAACAAGTGTTCGAAACTTCGAAGAAGATTTACTATTTATTGTATATAAAACATTTAAATCTATATCTATTGTTTTTTTTCACTACGTATAATGTTTTATAATGTTTTTTTGTTTCAGTCAAAATTTCTTTCTGAGTTTTCAAAGTAGCCCCTGATTTGCATATTAAATAGTTCTTATATTTTAATAACATAATTTCTGTTTTTCAAATTGCAAAATAAACGTTGCTTAAGATCGCATAATGGCTCCTTCTATTTTTTTTACGAGTTAAATATATATTTCTTTCTGCTCAAGTAAAGTATAATTACGTCTTTTTCTTTTTCAAGATTTTCTACTTCTTTTAAAACAGTCTTCCTTATTTATTTCCCGTTTCGTTTTATATGCTGAGTAGGCAGTCGTTTTTCCTTTAATTTCTAATAGTTACTTCTCAAAAAATAATTGATCAGTTATATTATTTTTTTTATCGGAATTTGACTTATATCCATGTCAGTATCCTGTATATCCGCTACATATTGCCTTTTAACATTATCTATTATTATTTTTATTTCGTCACATATATGTTTGTCTTTTAATAAAGAGTTGTTAAATTTCCAGTATGACTGAAAGAGACTTTATGCTGAGTTCGTCACCTTCTAGCCAAAGTGAAGTTATTTATGAGTTTAATAATACAGCTCGGTATCTAGATGAAATACTCAATATTGATAATCCGTTCTTTGCTCATAGGGTTATTAACATTTATCCACCAGAGCTCACGTTGAAAAAAAGCCAATAGTTCGGATACTAAAGCAGCATTCCTCGATCTTCATCTCTCAGTTTCAAATGATTCCATACAATACTAAAATCTATGATAAGAGAGATGACTTCAAATTTAACATAGTTAACTATCCACACCTGGACGTGACACGCTACATCATAGGTTGTTTATATCTCTCAGTTCATTCGTTTTCCTAGAGCTTATACTGATGTTATAGACTTCAATGATCGAAATCAAGTTATTACAACATCTTCAGCAGGGTGGTCTTTATCACAAACTACGTATATCTTTCTCAAAATTCTACCGCCGCACCGAAAACCTACAGGAGAAGTACAACACCAACCTTAAAACACTTCTGTGACTAGGAATATCACAACCCTTACTTTATGGAGATGTGGTCTATAAATTTCGAAAGGGATCTGGCGGGTTTCCTGACCACTTTACACAATTAATCAGGAAGTTTGTCAGAAAAGGATATGACCCTGACCCCTCTATAGTCAGTCACTACGCTTCACTTTTCCCTTGTGAGATGACTGGACAACCTCTTGGGACTCTATGATTCCACCTACTCAAACTCCGACCAAGGGAGGTAGGTGCATGAGCTTTAGTTCCTCGGGTTTTTTGGTCGTACCCTAGATTAGTTTTCTCTTTGACTGCAACTGCCGTGGTTGTTCAATACAATTCTGGATACATCATGAGATGTTTCTTATTTTGCATTTTATTTAGCTTTACAACATCTTAGTGTTTCTTTTGTTAGTTTCTCTGTGTTAAAGAATACCTTTTGATGGGATGTAGTTTTGCTTACACTGTCTTGTCTATGTGTGCGCTGAAGACAGGATGATAGAGACCAAGGGAGGTAGGTGCATGAGCTTTCTTTCCTCAGGTTTTCTGTTCGTAACTAGATTAGTTTACTCTTTGGCTGCTACTGCCGTGGTTCGTTCAGTACAATTCTGGATACATCCTGAAATGTTTCTTATTTTGTATATTATTTAGCTTTACAAAAACATCTTAGTGATATTTTTGTTAGTTTCTCTGGATGTGTACTTTATTGTTAGAGAATTCCTTTTGATGGGATGTAGTTTTGTTTACACTGTCTTGTTTGTGCGCTGAAGATGGGATAATAGCCAGGATTGTGTACTCATGGATTCAAGCTAACCTATAGGCGTTATTGCCTACTGACCGTTCCAAGTCGGTAACCCTGTCTTCACCAACATTTATGTTGTATTTTATCCTTTTCATTGTATAATTAATTAAATATTGCTCCTTGTTTGTAGTACAGTGCGGACCTACAATGCCATTGCGTTTGGACCCTATATCTCATTTTTGCCTTTTATACATTTTCTGAATTCAAATTTTATATATATCATAGAACGGTATGTACGGTAAAATGGGAGTATTTTTGCGTCATCTAAGTCTGTATATAAATTATCTGTAATTAGAAAGAAATCTAGTCTTGCTTTTTTTAATGGATTTCTACGAAACTATGTATATCATGTATATTGTTGTTGTTTTTCTATATTTTGCTCTCTCCAGCAATATAATACATTATTTTCTACAATAACTTCTAAAAACGTATGGTGTGCATTTGGATTATTTATATTAACGTAATTAAGTGAATCCATATCTGGATTTAAAATCAGGTTAAAGTCGCCAGTAACTATACATGGGTTATCAGATACTTTTTTTCTCCTAGCTTTCAAAAGAAACTATGATTATCTCTATTTGGAGCATATACACTAATAAGGGTACCATGTACATTGATAAGGGTACTATGAATGTGGATGTTACTAAATACCGATAAGGGAGATCCTTTGGAAGCAACAAACACTTCCAAGAGAATAAAGTAGCAGACTCGGGTTTATTGAGTCTGTTCATGAGAGGTAATGTAGAAGCAACACGAACCCTAGCACCAGCATAAGCGGTATTCTACTTCGTTGATCCAAAATACCAGTAAAATAACACTACTGAAGACATAATACAACTTCAGTAACTAAATCTATGTCACTTTTGTCTTATCCAACCCTACCAGAACTGAAGAATAATCACCGCTGGAGAATACAATTATGGCATTCTGGATTAAACCAGAAGCCGGATCCGCGAGAGCAATAATTCAAATACCGTTATGTTTGTACAGAAAAAAGTGGAAATATTCTGTTATAAGATCTCACTTAATGTACCATATTCATCAATAGCACATATTCATCATTACCTCATTTGGCAAGTTTGTTTTGGCTGATCTATTTCAAATTCAGATTACCGCGACCATCCTCTCAAATGTGTCCTGCAAAAGACGCATTAATACATTTGCACTTAACGTACCAGAATTAAGGAAAATACGTATTGCGATTGCTTTTGGTGTGATGCCTAAGATTAATCATAAACAACCAAACAACCTGTGAATAGTATTTCCACAGAAAAATTGAGTAAGTTGTATACATCTATTTTTTTCAGTTATCTTCGGATAACTCATTTATTCAAATTTCTTAATACATATTATATATACATATAAAAAGAACATGCATATTAATATGTCAATATTAACAATTTATATAATAAGTTTTATGCTATTTATATATATATATATATTATAAGCATGTACCAAATAAAAATAAAAATTATATAATAATATATAATATGTATATATGGGAACTAGAAGACTGATTAAGTTTCCTGAAGTAGAATGTGTTCTCTTAGATGGGCAATCTTTTATTCATTTAGTCCATTTTAGAAATATTCAACTGTCAGCAGCTTGGTTTAAAGACTTTCAATTAAGAGTTTGTTGTTGTTTCTTGTGTGCTGTAAGAATTTAAACGATTATTTTCATGTATTTTGCCACATTATTGTAAATAATTGTTTTTATTGTTTTAATTAGGATACAATTAAGAGATGTATACTGGTATCTTAGTCTGTTTTGTAAAGCGATGATTGACATGGGTTTATTTAAGTGCTTTGATGAATATATGTAGTTTCTAGAATAATTAGGCCTTGAGCCAGGACCCAAAATGTTCGATATTGTTACCAACTCAAGGGACAAATTCTACCATCACTTTTTGAAAAGAGCAATGTATATAGATTACATTTTTCCATGATAGCAATCTGGAACAGGTAGCTTATATAAAAAAAATCAAACATTAATAGGTTATCATTGTAGTGCTTTCATATAAGTTTTTGATGATCATTTTTGAATGTCATGCTTGTGTGAATAATTATTGATGTACTTTTTAAAGACGCACTTAAGTTTAACATTCAATGAGTTACATAAAATGTAAATAAGCTCTTTTTTAGCATTGAATTCAGTTTAAAATCTCTATTTTGCTTCAAATTAGAAGTCAATTTACCCCACCCACTATTGACACATTTTTATGCATTTAGTTTAGTTAATATTTTTTTTACAATATATCTGTAAACTTGTCAGAATCAGTAATTTACAACCTTTTCTATGATTTAAATAATATTATAATATGAATAAGGGATTGTTATGATATATTGATAAAATTAAGTACTAAGCAATGTTCAAAGCATTGCACATATGCGTTCAGTATGCCAAACTGGAAGTATAAGCCTTCCTCAAAGTAACTGCAACATAATTGAATTGGGGTTTTAAGGCGTACCAACACATGAAAAGGTTATATGGCGCCTAAAAGGCATGAACATGCCAGGCTCATCTTCCATGTATATCGAGATAAAATATGGAAAATGGGCCAAGAACCTTCTCACGCTGAACTACAACTGCAACATAAATAGTATTAACATGTTCTGATATATACATATATTTCACAGACGACACATAGTCCAAAGGATTCTAGATAAAGGAAATGTGCGGTTTAATGTGTTTTTTTTTTAACAGACAGACAGATATTTTTTTTATTGATTTAAACTTTACAAGTTTATCATCATATACAATATGCAAACATTTATACGTGACAGAATAAACAAAACAAACAAACAACAAAAACATAATTTTGCACACTAGTTTCAAATAAATTGTATTATTGAATAATTTGAAATATTAAATAATTGAATAAAAATGTGAAAATGACACTGAACTTTAACTTAAGCAAATTAAATTAAATATTAAATTAAAAAAACAACAAAAAAACAATTTTGTTCTCATTATCACAAAAGCAGTAACATAAATAATTAATTGATAATAGTTTTCATTCGAGGATAAACCTAGTTTTGATTAAACAATAAACCATTACGAGAATCAAATGCTTCTTTTATAAACCAAGATAAATTAAACAACTCTTTCTTATTACTTGTTTTCATTTGCTCTATGAATTTTAAAACACTTGGACGTTTATAATAGTACTTTTTAATGTATTGTCTTCTTATATTAACATATACAGGACAAATCAAAACAAAATGGTATTCATCTTCAATGTCATTAGAATTACAAATGGTACAATAACGTTGGTTTCTTTCTAATCTGTTCTGTGCGTAGCGCCCAGTTTCGATTCGCAGTGAATGCGACGATAGTCTTAGTTTTGATAAAACAATTCGCAACTTATATGGCAAAATATCGAGATATGGTTCATATTCAAAATTGCCTTTAAAATGTAAATACATTGACAAAACTCTATTATTTACAACATCGCTGTTCCACTTTTGAACAAAACAATCGACTAAACGCTGTTTAAAAACAGTATGAAATGTTTTCAAAGGAACACTATTTGGATTATTCCAAACATAGCCAAAACCATACTCGTTTAGAAGCTTTTTAATATTCCCAGCCCAATTATTACGCCAATTTTCTATGTTATTGACGGAATTATTGTAAATACTAGAAATTATAATATTGTCAGAGTTAACTGTTTTGCACTAATATTTAACGATTCTAACATAGCGCAATATATACAATGGATACCGCCCAAGTTCCCCGTAAATACCCGCATTGCTAGTAGAAGTCTTAACATTTAAAATATATTTACAAAATTTTAAGTGAATCCTTTCAATTTCTTTCGACTTAGAAAACCCCCAGGCTTCGCAACCATAATTCAGAATGGATCCAACAAAGGAGTCGAATAATTGACACATTGTCTTCGGTTTAAAATTAAACTTCTTAGTATTAGCAATTAATATATGTAAAGCCTTTAAACCCTTCCCTGCTAAACTTACTTGATTTTAAAACAAATGTTCCGGTATAATTAAAAATAACTCCCAGATAATTAAAATCGTTCACTATTTCTAAGAAGTTGTCATTATATGTCCATGACTCATTTTGTCTTAATTGGCCCCTTTTCCTAAAAACCATAATTTTGGTTTTGACTGAATTTACTTCTAATCCCCATTTATTACAATAAGCTAGCAATAAATCTAAATTTTGCTGCAAATCATCAGGTGATTTTCCTACTAAAACCATATCATCTGCAAACAGTAGAAGAATAAGAGTAATATCGTCGATAGTAAGACCTGAACTAATATCATTTTGTAAATATAACTCTAAATCTTCAACGAAAAAGGAGAAAATTATCAGGGAAAATACCTCCCCTTGCCTTAGACCGATTGAACATTCGAAAAAATCTGAATAACTATTGCAACTTTTAACACAAGATTTTACTTTAGAGTACATGTCTCTTATTATTCTAAGTAGCTTTCCATTTATGCCTATTTTATAAAGTTTTAGCCACAAGGCATTCCTATAAACGCTATCAAAAGTTTTTTCAAATCAACAAATGCACAATACAATCGACCTTTCTCATTTAATATCTTGTGAATAACAGATTGTAATACAAAAATTGCATCGATAGTTGAACGACCCGACCTAAAACCAAATTGGGCGTCTGATATAATATTATTATCTTCACACCATTTACTTATCCTTTTATTTAAAATACCGGTAAAGATTTTGGACAAACAACTAACAACAGTTATTCCTCTATAATTATTTTTACTTCGTCGGGGTCGTTCTTCTTAAACAAAGGTATAATAATTCCCTCGGTCCATTTTTCTGGAAAATATCCGGAGTTTAGTACAGCATTAAATAAATCAACAAGATGCGAGGAAATGATATCTACTGATTCGAGGAAATATTCATTCATGACAAATTGACTTATTTTGCTTCAAAGAACGAACAACAGATTATACCTCATCAATTGTTATAATTGTATCCAATTCTTCAAACTTACAACTGTTTTCATTAAAATCATGGTGCTGGCAGAAAGATTCTGCTTCATCATTTTCTACTTGAAAAATCTCCGTTGACAACTGAGAAAAATAATTATAAAATCTCTCAAGACTTATGTTTTCACTCTTCGATTTATTTTTTCGTAAGAATAACTTCCAAAAATCTTTAGGCTTCTTATCCTTAAATTCTCAATCTCACTCATCTTCTTATTTTCATACGCACGCCGTTTTTTCTTTATAAGCATCTTATAGGACTTCTTTTTAATATGCAATTCAACTCTATTTACCATCGATTTACACTTATTATATTGATTTAATGACTTGTTATAAATATTTTTAGCAGTAAAACACTTTTTTATCGGCAGTATTTGCAAAACGCACTCGATCATTATATACATATTTTTTGGAGAACAGAGGATCCGCGGCGTCGCGTATAATCTTCACAAAATAATTAATAGAGCTATTAACACTGTCCCTATGATTAGCGTTTATACTGAGCGATATATTATTCAGATCCGTTAATCTACCAATTAATCTACTACGAAACGTGCCGCGGCAATTGTCATCCCATGTAAATGCTTCCCTCTCCGTAGTCGACTTAACGCACATGGGTTTAACACAATTAACTGTAAAGGAAAGCGGTGTATGATCGGACCACTCATTTAAAGGTTCGATTTTAAAATCATTTACACGATTGAAATTACATTCTTTCAATAAAAGATAGTCAATAACACTCGCACCATTTTGATTTGTGTAAGTGTAGGACCCTATCGAGTGATCACTACCGAGCCGTCCGTTAGCCAATCTCATTGTAGACGCTTTACAAAGATCAAGAAGCTTAGTTCCCTGTGCATTACAAACATTATCCATGGACAGTCTCAGTAATGGTAAATCAGGCATATAATCATTATCGTCGAGATCGCTTACAACACTATCACAAACAATATAGTCTTTTTTAATACCACTGCCCACGCGTGCATTCCAATCACCTACAATTAATGGAATACCCCTATTTTCAAAATAGTATATGTCATCTTGCAATATTTGAAAAAGATCTACATTTACAACATTATGTGCCGGAGAATCTGCAGCCCAAATATAAACACCACACAGATATACATCTTGATCAGTTTTAAAGAAAAGCTTATCTAATTTGATCCATATGATAGTATCATGATGGTTTCGCACAATTTCAATTCCACTTTTAATAGCATTTTTACAATACAAAACAATACCTCCGCTACATCTTTTAGCGTTTCTATGCTGAAATTTCCTATAAAAAGTGTAACATTTATAGCCACTTAACTCTATATCGCTACATTTACTAGTCCTAGATTCATATAATAGTATAATATCATAGTTTTTTAAAATATTTAGAAATCCAACACTCTCTGTTTTACTTTTGGTTAAACCATTACAGTTCCAAGATATAACTTTCAGGTTACCCTCGTCGCGTCCCTATGCCATGTCTCCGGAAACTGGTCGACCATTCACGAACAGAGTATCATAGCTTATCCAGGCAGAGTTACCGTTCCTTTTAGCCTCCTTCATTTTGGGTACCAAATTTCGTCTTTTATTCGCAATTTCCCTCGGAAATTGTTCATGAAAATAAAATTCAGTATTGTCTAAATTGCTTCTCAATTTACGAATCATCTCCCGATCTTTGAAAAAACAAAATTTGGCCACTATTTTTCTGGAACGAGCATTTTCACTACGTGCTCCCATTCTATGTACCCTCTCGAATTGGATTCCATCCACAGTAGCTTTCGCCAGCTTAAGTTTATATTCCATAAACTGCCTCAAGGTCCGCTCAGTTTGCTCGGGCACTTCTCGTAGTTCCTCTGGGATATTTCCAAACACTAAATTGTTTCTCATCGATTGAGATTGAACGTATAGGAAGATCATCCCTCAGCGAATTGTTGTCTTTTTCTAGTTGAGTGACTTTGTCTTGAGCAAGACCAATCGAAAAGACATTTTTAACAAAAGTCTTTTTTAGGTGTATGCGTCATGGCAATACTTATTACGATTACTCATTTGGATTATGTATTACACATAAATACATGAATTAAACATTGCATATCTTAAAAGTCTTAAAAGTTGTCTATTTTAATACTTTTTAATTATAATGTTTGCATATTTTAAGGATTTTTACACCCGAATTACCCCACCCATATACAACACAATGAAGTATTCTGCACATGAAATGTAAAAATAGTAGTATATGCATTTGCACGAACCATTTTTGTGTAACTGAAAAAAGAATCGACGAAGATGAATTGATTTGAATTGGGGTTTTACAGCGCACCAACACAAACATGTTATATGGCGCCAACAGGAATGAACATTCGACCCGGCTCACACTTCATTAACATCTAGATAAAAAATTGCAGAATGTGCCTAGAACCTTCTTACCTGAAGAACGGCAGAGTTGCTGCAAATTCTCTAGTAAACAATCCATTTTTCGCTGGAGCCACGATCACTGCCACCACTGAAGTAGCACCTGAAACAATTCAGGTTTCATGATGAAAATAATGAACAAAAATGACATAATTAACATGAATTCGGGGACATTTTACTCCTATGCCTGGATATTCTTGCCCGGGAACCACACGGCGTCGACGAAGAAATATCTTTAGGGTGATACCCAGATCACTGTACTAACTACTTACCATGGCAACTATAGGTTAGTATTGGTGCAGTTGTTACAATATCCCCTGCTTAAGATATGTATCTAAACATATGTTGTAATGTTCTCCGTACTTGATTTAGAGTATGGAATTAACCTAGGATAGTAAGCATCAACCCTACTTTTGTGCATGCAAGTGCAAGTGGAATAATTATTACCTAAAAAGAAGGTGTATTGCCAATGAAGAGAGATAGGCAGTGTGTGTGTGTGTGTGTGTGTGTGTGTGTGTGAGGTGGGTGGGGGGGGGGGTGGTGTTGGATATATAGGCATTTAGGAATCTGCCCTACTGACGAATAGACACCTATGTTTCTTTAACATGATGGGAGAAAAAAACAAGCGATACACGAGATCGCCTGGTTTACGTCCCCATCCGACGGACGAGGGTAAAAGTGTCTTGCCTAAGAACACACCGACAAAATGCACTGGCTCCGGTGAGGCTTGAACAAGAGTCCTTTGAATTTAAAGTTCCCCGTGCTATCCACTGCATCAACAGGCTGTTCGCGCTCAAGCAGGATGACTGCATTAAAATACATACAACTAAAATGTTAATCCGTCATAAAGGTTATATCCAAGAAGCTGGGTTCACAACGGTCACTCTTATCTAGCAAGTTAGCATCAAGTTCATGTATGTCGAGTTGCAATATGCATGCAAGCCTTATATATGCCCAGCTCATTGCTGTTTTGATAAACTTGGCAAGTAATGCCTTGGGATAAAACAGGACAATTAAGAATACTCCGTACATATTATCTGATTTAAATAATATAACTTAATGTGACAATATAACATACATATAAGATATAAATTTTTTTTAAACGCTTCCAGATAAGAATCAGTACCCAGTGCGTCGAGATAGATTACATTTAGTGATCACGGTTAGTTTACTGATGTTTACTCTAAAAGCTATATTCGACATACAGGTGCTACTGCAGTTAAAGTATCTATCCCGTCAACAACAGCCACATGTTACAACCTATGTACATCGTGTCTCAACCTGCTGACCACGAGGTATATACATAACTTACATCGTTTGAGAATCAAAACTCTATAGATACAATATAAAAAGCTTTAACCAGCCAGACAAAAACAAACACCTAAAAATCAACAGTTAAACCGCAAAATGCCTTTTCTTTTTCTTTCTGTTTTTCTTGTAATTTGTCGAAAATGCAGTGTTCTACTTTGTGATTTTAGTTCGTGGATTTATTCAATTTGCGATTTGTAAACATGGTTAAGTCTTCATAATGGAATACCTGATCAAAAGTCACATTCTCTATATATTTCAAAGTGCTCTCATGTTTTAAGAAACAACAACAATTTCTTTACATAAATCTGTAAAACTGTGACCCCCGTAGTGGCCATATTTGACCCTATTGTCGCCATTTGAACAAACTAGGTAGAGGATCATAAGCTTATGGTACATGCGAACTATTATTTAGCTTCTGAAGTATCAGAGAAGCTGTTTGAATATGTTTTCCTATATAATTCAATGTTATAGTGTGACCCCCGGGACAGGGCCAAATTTGATTCCAGGCTTGATTCAAGGGACACCATTTAAATTATTTGGTACAGAACAATAATCTGAAGTTACATGTAGCTTATTACACCTCTAGCTCTTGTAGTTTCAGAGAAGATGTTTATAGACGTTCCTACATAACTCTATGTAAATATTTGACCCCTGGGACCGGGCGAAATTTGACCATAAGATCACCATTTGAGCAAAATAAATTGGTAGAGATCGATACTCTTATGCTACATGCATCGTATTAGACCTCTAGGTCTTCTAGTATCAGAAAAAGAATATTTTTATGGACTTTCCTTTATAACTCTTTGTAAAACCTTAACTCCAGAAAACCTCCCCCACCCCGTGTGGTTGCCGGTGTAGAATAAAACCACTGCAAACACACCGTCACATGCAGAGGGGTAGGACCCCCCCCCCCCCCCACACACACACCACCATTCATATTCATTTTGTCATTTTTTGTTCATGCTCATTAAAGGTCTTCATCATGACCCCTGCATTGTTTCAGATGCCATCTCGCTCACATCACTAAGAGCAGTGACAGAAAAACAATAAACGTGGCTCCAGCGTAAATGGAGTGTCTACAATAGAATTTGCAGCAACTCTGCAGTTCAGGGTAAAAGGTCCTAGGCCCATTCTCCATATTTTATCTCGATGTACATGGAGGATGAGCTGGCATGTTCATGCCTGTTAGGCGCCATATAACCTTTCATGTGTTGGTGCGCCTTAAAACTCAATTCAATTCTATTCAATAACCCCCAGAACCGGGCCATAGTTGGACAAAGTATCGATTTGAAGAAAAGTGGTAGAGAACCATAAGCTTGTACAATATGCAAAATAGTAGACCTCTGGCTCTTGTTTTTTTTAAAGAAGAGATTTTAAAGATGTTTCTATATGACTCTATGTAAATATATGTCCCCTAGGGCGGAGCCAGATATGACCCCAGGTCAGGGTAATATGGGACCTCTAGCTCTTACAGTTTTAGAGAAAATTATTTATTTTTTAAAGATTTCCTATATAACTGTATGAAAAAATGTTACCCCCGGGGCTGAGCCATATTTGACCCTGGGTCACCATTTTATAAATACTTCGTAGAGGATCCTAAATGTATAATACATGCAAAATATTAAACCTGTATCTTTAAATAGATCATTAATATGATTATGAATAATTCCTTTATTATACCATGCTTTATAAAAACAAAAATTCCTCTAATTAAAATCTCATCATTTAGAAATATACAGATTTCAAACAATGCTCTTCAATTGAAGGTTTGTTCATTTTTTGAAATGTATAAAATGATTCTAGTACATCTGCCTAAAACTGATTTGTTATTTATTTCATTAATGAACTTATTTTGTTTGTTGCTCCCAAGGGATCATCTTTATCAGTATTTATTAACATTCACACTAGCGTTCGTTTAGTGCAGTGTGTCGACTGTAAAAAGTCTCCCCGTGCTACGAATCAGTAGTGTTATTTTTACTGGTCCTTTGGACCGACGAGCCCAACATAGGTGGCTTTGAAGTAGAATACCGCTTAAGTCGGTGCTAGTGGGCGTGAGAGGTGTTGCTTCTTTCATTATTTCTCATGAACAGACTCAATAAATCCGAGTCTGCTGCTTTATTCTGTCTTTGTTGCTCCCGAGGGATCACCTTTATCAGTATTTATTAGATGATTGTTTCCTAAGTTTATTATGTCTTTTATGTTCATTTGTTCTTCTATTATTTTTTCCAACTTTCTTCGTTTAAGATCATTCTTATAATCCATGTAACTTTAAGGGCCATATTAAATGCTTTAAGATTTATCATTTGTAGCCCGCCTTCAAAATAATGTTTGACAAGTACTGTATGTTTATTTTTGAAGGTCCTTCCCACAGACATTTATAAAATAATGAGTTTATTTCTTTAGTGATGATTACATTTAGGTTTGATAATGCGATAAATAAATGTTTTAATGTAGGAAGTATATGACAATGATTTTATAACTGGTATTTTTCCAAGTGGTGTTAAGACTCTTCTTGTCCAAATTTTGATTTTTTGTCTTTCTATCTTTAATACATTTTCTTTGTAATTTATGCCAGAAAATTTGTTTAAATCAATATTAAATGTAATTCCCAATAACGTGAACTCATTTTTACCCCATGTCAGTTTCCATCTTGTTTTTATTGTATCGCTACTGTATTTTTTTAAACCAATCCATATAACTTGTGTTTTTATCAAAATTTACTTTAAGACAAGTGTATTTAGCATACTTTGATATGTCCTTGAGGGTTTCATTTAGAGATTGTTGAAATGCATCAAGGAAAGCCGAGGTATCATCAGCATATTGTAACAATTTATATTAGTGTTGCCGGTGGTAATACCCTTAATGTTTTTATTATTTTTGATTTTGATAGCTAGAATTTCAGCGCAAAGTATACAAATATAAGGCGATAAAGAATCCCCTTGAGGGTAGCCACGGCCTAAAGTAAACAATTAAGTTCAATGGTTTATTTTCTTGTTGCTCTGGCTTCCGCCAAGTCATTAAGTACCTTCTTTGTGGCTTACTAGGCTATTGTTTGTTTGTATTCATATATACACAAGCACTTATATTGCCTATTAATGCTGCCTTTTTGGTTAGAAAATAGTTCATGGCGGGGATTTCTTTATTTACACTGTCCAGTTTTATTGGGTTGACAGTAGGGTAAGTATGAGGTTTGGTGCGCCCTAGAACCTGGTTTAAAGCTCCCAGCGTCCTTTTTTGCCACTAACCGTTCCAAGGTGGTAGCCCTATTTTTGTTTGTGATGTCTTATTTGGCCTTTTATTCATTTTTAAATTTCTTCTTTGTTTCTGTGGTTGGCTGTCGTCCTTGAATGCTGCTTTTACTGTTCGATTTTTATATCCATATTTATATAAAAGAGTATGATAATGGACCTTTGGAAACGGCCGAGCACGACACATACGAAATATTGCAGTCTCGGTTTGATTGAGACTGTTCAAGAGCGGTAGTGAAATATGCTAGCTACCGCTCACGCCCTCTAGCCCCGGGTTGAGCAGAACTCAATATTCATAAAATCAACAGCACAAAATGTTAACCATCCCGAAGATGGCATGCATATGGCGGTGGACATGGAGTTATCCTTCTTTAACGTCTTCCCCATGTCGTACGGCGTATGGTCCCAGTATCTAATAAAATGAAATGCCCCGAAGAGCGAAATAAACATAATGGAATTTAGTTGGGAGCAGCGGTTATGAAGCCTGCGTATAAAAAGCAGATAACATATCCTATGAGTTGTTAAACAATACCCAGAGCCTTTTATCGGCCGGAGTAATGGAACCACCGAATCAAAAATTAAGTCAGAAAACAAAAGAAATTGAAAATGTACCACCGATAACTAACTATAAGTATCGGGCTCAGCGATCTCCAAAGATCGAATGAATAACAGTACTGACTGCAAGCGCGGGGAGACGTTTTACTGCCGCCACACTGCACAAGCAACGCCACTGTGCTATAAAAAAGAGTATGATAATGGACCTTTGGAAACGGCCGAGCACGACACATACGAAATATTGATTGAGACTGTTCATGAGCGATAGTGAAATATGCTAGCTACCGCTCACGTCCTCTAGCCCCATAAATCTTGTGAACTTTGCAATTAAGATAAATACTGTTTGTGAATAAAATGTATGTTCCTTGTTTTATTTAGCTGCAATACTTTAATGCTACATTTCCTGTTCGACTTTTATATCTACTTACTAATAGACAATCATACATCATGCGAAAGTATCTAATCCGAACTCATTAGCATAGAACAGTTATCATCTCAAACCAGGTATTTGTTAGGGTTGATGATTCTGCAGATATTGATTTACGTACATTAGATAAATCTACAAAGCGCTCGGGGTTCACAGTAGCTATTCATACAACCAGCTTCCGATACGGAAACGGGCCCAGTGTATGCCTTAACACTACTTACTTATACGACC
Organism: Cyrtodaria siliqua; assembly: GCA_037043455.1. Lineage (NCBI taxonomy): Eukaryota > Metazoa > Mollusca > Bivalvia > Adapedonta > Hiatellidae > Cyrtodaria > Cyrtodaria siliqua. The sequence continues at coordinate 147,385 of JAWPHD010000288.1, forward strand.
GTACTCTGGAAGTCAGTAACACTGTGTTTGATTAACAGTATGAACATTGAAAACCATTGGCTACAACAATAGATAGCAGACTGAAAACACAGCCATTAACAGTGTTCTATGTAAGCTTTCATTTCAAACGTTATTTCACTCGCTAAATAAATCTGCAATGCTGATTTTGGAAATATAAAGAGAAATTTTCCTATTTGTATAGATTTGAACTTGCCATTTTTCTACATATATTACACATTTTCTGTGCTAATTTCACTCCCAAATCATCAGTATATTTTCATTGACGATGTTTAAATCGAAATACTTTGACTATATGGAACATTTTAGCACTACTGGCCAAAGCGAGTCGCCGGGATCGGCGTAAGCAGCACTTTCTCTGAATCATCTCGATCAATTTTGCTGAAATTCTACGCTGATGTTTTTTGTGATGAGTGGTATCTTCTAAAAGAACAATTAGGTCAATCGGACTGTCAAAATGACCCCTGTTTTTTTAATGATATTTTACGTCATTTTTAGCACTTTTTTTAAGCCATATATGACGGTCGATATGTTTGTGGTGGAGGCAGACCACGCACTTATTCCTGGGTAGAACCAGTACTGTATATATCCTGCCATCCGTAAGAATCGACACTTTTTCACTTACAACTTGCTCGCAGTGGGATTCGAACCCACAGAGGCTAGAAGGTTTACAATGCAACGTCGTTAACCCCTTGACTACGGATGCACTTCATCTAAAAGTGGATACTAGTACATTGGAAAATGTAAATGAATGTAAGCAACATTCAACAGGGTCTCTACGAACTATGGATATTTAAAAAAGGTCGAACTCATGTTTTTTGCTGGATATTTCGAGCAACAGAGGTTCAGTTTTACAACGAAAACACTTTTAACAAATTTTAAGGAGTTGTACAGTGGTCCCGAGATGAATAACGTCTTCTGTTGTTTTAAAGAAAAGATCAGTATACCTTAGACTATAAATATTGTTCAAATGTAGTCTCGGCCTGCCAAGACCGTATCATGCATATGTCTTACTTGCAGATATCGGTCTGGGCAGACTAGGCCAATTAAAGTGCTCACTAGCGATTAGCAAAATGTATTGTCGACGCTCCAGTTAAACTTCTTAACGTCACGTGCTGCTTCTCATAAGTTAAAAATACGATATTAATATTAAATAACTTGAAAATATGCGTTTTGAAAGTCTCGTAGAATCTCTCAAAATCTCGACAAAATTGCCCCAAAGTAGGGGTCGATTTCAAATGACCTATTTCTCCCATGCCCTGGTTCTGGATCCGTGTAGCATAACGTAACGAAGAAATCAGAAGCGAACAGGGTGACCGAGGCTAGTTCAAATAAAGTCCTCAGTGTGAAAACTGGCTTTAATGTTTCACGGATGCTTCTGTAATACAGATTACGTTGCCAAATGATTAACGACGTTGCGTTGTAAACCTTCGCCTCTCACCGCTGCGGGTTCGAATCCCACTGGGAGCTCGACTCGTAAGTGAAGAAGTGTCGATTCTTACGGATGGCGAGAGGTGTAGAGTGCTAGTTCTACCCAGAAAAAGTGGATGGTCTGCCTTCACCACAAAAAATCGACCGTCATATATAACCTTACCTTTGTTGAAAGTGACGTAAAACACCATACAAGCAAACAAAACGTTAACGAAAAAGAAAATAGGTCATACGGATTTTCGAATTACTAAAACTAGTCAAAACTGGTGCACACGATGACACCTTTACTTTTGATTAATAAACTATATTAGAATACTTCTCCTTATAAACAGAAGACAACGCAGCCTATATCTCAACAGCCGTTAGCTTATTGATAACGTGCTAAATTTTTTTTTTTTTTTTTTGTAATTCTGCAACATTGTACATATATTGACCATATACGAGAGGTGTTCAACTTATAACGTAACACTTTCATTTTGTAACTGTATCAAATAAAAAAATTTTAATGTCACGTCTAATGATTCCTTCGATATAAAAGTTATAACATAAACGTTTATTTTGCTGTATCCGTACTTTTGAATAAGGGTAGAGAATGATGTTTTGAAGCAAAAAATAAAATAAAGAAATGCTTGTAAATTGTCGTTTAAGGTTATAGTAGTCTGATATGCCATTGTCTGAAGGTAATCATTTGGAATATGCATTTTATTTTGCTATTCGTCGGTTTTCAAGATTTCAACGAACATTAACATGACATATGACTTTGATTTTAAACATTTGACTTTGAAAATGACTGAATCTTTAAAAACTTCTAGTTCGAAACATCAGCTGCAGGCTTTTTTATGATTTCCTCCTCTATAAAAAATAAGTTTCATTTTTTTGTCGTAAAAAATAGGAATAAAACGCTTATTCTGGTTAATTTATAAAGTACGAGAAACTGTTCTATTATTTTTTAATTTCTTAATATTGCGATAAAATTCGAACTTTTAATTCAACATTTATAAAACTCTACGGGAATAGAAACATATTGGCTTAACATTGGAAAATAGCATGCATCTAATTCAAAATGTAATTTAAAACGAACCTCGTGAAATTAGAGATTATTTTTAGATGTATATGTTCTAAATGACAGTTGCACATAATTAAATCACTCATATTTTATGATAATCACTTCCGCTTATAAATAGCATCTTAAACAAAAGTTTTACGTTATAAGTTGAACACCTCTCGTACCAGTAGAACATTCCCAAGCCCTCTGAGCTTCTTTTTATTTATGTTGGGCAGTGATGGATATGATAAGAGCAAAATAGGTAATTAAAGGTGATTGGCATGTCATATGGCTATTAAGATCGAAGGTAGTTAACAACTGTGTTTCCGGACTGTACATTTCTTATGCGTAAAGATGTTTGGTTTATAGTTGGTCTCAGCACCAGAAAATGTGACGTCGACAACACCAATGTCCGTTTTCCGTTTTCCCGCATCTCCTCCTAAACTGCAGAACGGAATTCAACTAAAATTAGGATATGACTTTGCAATATGACGTCGTGCAAAAGTAACATTGTTTTTGGCTCCGAGCCCATGGGCCATTATGTGGGATCTAAAGGACAAATACACTAATAATTCAATTACTGTCATTTTTTTCATATTTTTGCACATAACTTGGTACATGTATATGTAATCGTCTATCAAATATAGATATAAAAATCGAACAGGAAAAGTAGCATTCAGTGACGATTTTATTATTTCGCAAACTCGGACGTCTGTCCGGGGCGAAAGGGGCGGGCGGGGTGGGGTTATTGTTTTGTAATTATATCTCAAATGAAACATTATGTTGATTGGATTACAAAACAGAACAGAACAGAACACATATTTTATTTAACTTGTACATACGTACATCGTTATATATACATACATAAATTTTCATGCATAATAAGTCAAGTGTTTTTAGACAAAAGTACATTTGCTATGAGCAATTATAATGTTGAGTAACTGATAAATGAGACTGAAACTACAACAGAGCTAAACATTGTTTAATTAATAAAGATTGTATTTCTTACAGCTAAAGCTGTACTGATATATTTTGCTAACTTTATAACAATATTCTTATCCTGTGTCTGCAATAATTCTAAGAATTTAAACATACTAGGTCTATTATAATAATATTTTTTAATATAAATCGTCCGGATTCTTGTGTAAAAAGGACAAATCAAAATAAAATGGTTTTCATCTTCCAAATCAATACTGTGACAGCATTGACAATATCTTTCATTTTCAGGTATTCTATTACGAGAGTATCTACTGGTCTGTATTCTTAACGAATGTGCTGATATTCTGAATTTTGTTAAATATTGTCTGAGATTACATGGTAAAATATCAAGGTATGATTCATAATTAAAACTCAATTTACAATTATGATATAATTCAAGTACACCACTTGATTCCTTATCTACAAACCATCAACCACTCTTTGTCTAAACGTAGTTATAAAGTATTGAGCATTAACAGAATTTGGGTCATTCCAGACATTTGTAAAACCATATTCGTTTAACATATTTTTTACATTCGATGCCCATTTTTTATACCCATTATCGCAATCGTTTAGTGACGATATGTAAATGCTTTTAAGTATTATATTATCTGTTTTCAATAATTTAAACCAGTATTTAAGTATTCTTACATAACGCGTTATGAATAAAGGATATCTACCCAATTCACCATATTTTCCTGATGTACAAGAACTGTTTCTTACTTTTAAATTTGTTTACACAATTTTAAATGTATTCTTTCTATTTGCTTTGATTTTGTATATCCCCAAATTTCCGAAGAATAATTCAAAATTGACCACACAAATGAATCAAATAGTTGAAATAATATGTTTGGTTTCAACCTTATTTTTCTACAGTTTACTAAGAGAACATTTAATGCTTTCAAAGATTTTCCAGTAAGTTGTTCTTGGTTCAGAGCAAAATGTCCAGTATAATTAAAAAATGTACCTAAATAGTTGAAATCATTTACTACCTCTTTATTCTCTCCATAATAATGCCAAGATTCATTGTTTAATAAACCACCTCTTTTTCTAAAAACCATAATCTTTGTTTTAACCGTATTCACCTCTAATCTCCATTTGTTACACTGTACACTTCTCAAAACTGCTAACTACACCGCTCACGTTTTGGGTTATATATATCGATGGGTTGAATGTTTTTCAATAAAATAAAAATTTGTCTCATATAGTGCAGATTTGTGTTATTTGTTTATTTAATTACAAACAACTATGAAATAATGATATTAACAAAATTATTCATATTTTAAATCGGTGTAGTTGGCTGTTTTGAAAAGTGTATAAAACGTGAGCGGTGTAGTTAGCAGTTTTGAGAAGTGTATACATATGTTTTCCCCTACGTCAACGGTGGCGTCTGGAGGAAGGGGCATCAAATACACTAATAATTAAATTACGGTGTCATTTTTTCATACGTTTGCACATTAATTGGTATAATAATCGTCTATGAAAGAGATACACAGCATGTCACATGATTTATTATTTAAACCTCTTCCCGGAGTTGGGGTTGGAGGGGCTTGGTGGTGCGTGGAGGTTAACAGGTGACTCTGGGATAGGGGTAAAAAATTCAAATACACAAATACCCTAAACACTTTTTATTTAATTACAGTGTCATAGTATACAGAAATGCATAAATAATACTATTTCTTATCTGAGTATCAAAGAATGATCAAAGCAATTACATATAAAATGGGTACAGGGTTAAAAGCAATTGACCTGTGTGAAGAAAACGTGGGTATTTTGCGATGGCGCGCTCGAATTCGTTCTAGTTCATTCTTGTTATACTTGAATTGGTTTGAATTGTCGCGTTTCAATTTATTCTCGTGAGAATTTGAGTATGCCTTGCTATGCCGCTGCTAAGATTTACTGTTGCGTTTTTTATCATAGTTTAACTGCAAGCAATGCACAGGAAAGCATACAAAGTAACTTACGTTTTCAGCAGGTAGGTGTGTGTAGTTTAATTTCCCGTTTGTGTTCGCCGCTGATTTGTATAAATTTTGCAATATCTTGTATAAAGATACATCTATTCGTTATTTATCAAACCGTTCTGTTTAAATAGATATCAGTGTATAATACCAGAGATTTTTAAGTAATAGAACGTGATTTATTATTCGCTTTTGTGAGCCATTTTATATACTAATAAAAGAATCACAAACAGCTAAGTCTTCAGTCATACATCCTAAACGTTCTATATCTGAAAATCAATTTTAAAAACAAATAGACAATAAATCCCAAACTAATTTTCCCATGCTATACAAAATTTAACCAAATTAAGAACTTTACGTCCTCATTTTCTGTTTTGCATAGTATGTACACAAGTAATGTTTTAATGGAGATGAACTTTTCTTGCTTCTTTGCATGCTTTATTAGATAAATAGTCTTATATGGCGAGTTTTGCAAACTCTGCAGACCAAAAAACCTTTTTAACAAAGACGTGTGCCCATTAGCTTTTAAGGTATCACCCTTGCTGTGATCGTGACACATTACCATATTCCGAGGTGATTAACGATCTCTGTTTGAACAAGAAGCAACACATGTGAAAAACGAATCCATTATTCTCAAGTTTGATAGTAGTTTTGCTATTTTTTAGTCGATACTTGTCAACTCTTTTATTTTTGTTGTTTGGCATACTTTGCTTCTATCTTTCGTTGTAACTGTTGTTGTGTATGCGTGTTTTTCGTTGACCGTGAATGCTAAACTTTACATGGTGCGAGTATTAACTTTCATAACCCATCCAACCCCTTCTCCAAGAAGCGAAAACGGGGTTGGCTTGGGTATGAAATAAAACCCTAATTTCGGCTTAAAATATATACATATTGTAAAATTAAAACATTTAATAGGTAATTTTAAACGGGTTATTGCATTTTTTGCAGTAGAAAAATGATTTTATACGTGTTAACCATTATAAAATACTGCTATTCCCTTCGCTTAATGGAATTAAGTAATCGGTCTGCTTGACTTTATATTATGTACCTCATATATTGTGTATGCTGCTTTTTTAACACTGCATCACTTCGTAAAACACTTTGCTATTAATAAGTATTATGGTTGTGTAAAAGTCTAAAACTTGAAACAAAACTGTTGATTTGGAGTAAATAATTAGCATCGTAATAGAAAGAATACCTGTGCTAAACAGCATTGTACTTATGTACGTTTTATTTAAATAAAGGATATAGGCAATACATGCTGGGTTTTTACACCTTTTGTATAAGAGATCGTCGTTTGTTTTCGTACTGTAGAATGGATTTTCTAAGAATTGATAAAGGTCCAGAAATGTTTCAGTTAACAGCAGTAATTAAATGTATTCTGACTTATCGGTGATCAGGCCAAACACCGAGGCATATTGGTGATCAGGCCATATACCGAGGACTAAGTGGTGATCAGGCCTTATGCCGAGGCCTGAGTGGTGATCAGGCCTTATGCCGAGGCCTGAGTTAGCTTAATAGTGTGATCTGAAGCTAATAAAATTGCAATTACGTACATACGTTTATTTACAAAACACGATTAACTATGTTATTGATGGTTATGCTCTCCAAATGCAATGGTTAAGATTAGATATAAAAGTCGAACAGGAAAAAGTAGAATTCAAGGACCGAAGTCAACTTACAACACACACAGAAACAAACAACAAATACACAATGAATAAAAAGGCAATATATGACTAAGACAGCACAAACACAAAATAGTGTTGGAACGGTCAGTGGCAAACAAGGCCACTGGAGGTTTAAACCAGGTTCTAGGGTAAACCAAACCTCACCCTTACCGTATTTTCATCCCAATAAAACGGGACAGTGTAAATAAAGATATCCCCCAAGGTAATATTCTCTAACAAACAAGGCAGCAGTAATAGGCAATATAAGTATAACACGTAAATGATCATGTATATATAATACAAAAAAGCCTAGAAAACCACAAAGCAAGTACTCAGTGACTTGGCAGAAGCCAGAGCAACAAGAGAACAAACCATTAAGGGTACGACAAGACAAGAGTTCTTGCAAACAGCCTTTTATAGTTCTGATTTATTTGCAATTTGTTTTCAGTGTATTCTTTAGATGTAATTATGTCGAAAACTTGGCAGAACAATATCAGATGTGTGTGTGTGTGTGTGTGTGTGTGTGTGTGTGTGTGCGTCTATGCGTGCGTGTGTGTGAGTGCGCGTGCGTGCGCGTGTGTGCATTATACCACTGAGTATTAAAAAATGGGCAGGTCAATTAATACCCATGTTGTTTGTGTTACAACTAAATAGATTGCTCTCTTAATGTAGTTGTATCATTTATCTAGATAAATCCATGCCTTACATTGTTTGGAATATTTCAACCGTATCTCATTGTCTCTGTCAGCTGAACTGACGACACGCATTAACGAGTAAACAAATCAGCCTGAGATATGGTTGCAATATTCAAAGTATTGCAAGGCTTTGATGTAAATGATGGATTTAACTAGATAGATTTCGTTTTGTTTTTCTTCCGAAGTAGGAACTGTTACCACCTTTTGATACTCGTATACTGCTGTTGATTTTTAGTCATGAAATTACATGTTCAAGAAATATACAATTTCCCCAGATATGCATATATATAGATATATAGCAGACAATGCTAGCGAACAATTAAGCACAGAAAACCTCCAGATGAACTGGGAACGCTTAGATATAAGGAGAGACACAAACAACAAAGTGTGCATGTACTGCTTAAATCGGAAGGTTTCAACTCACATCACAACGCATCCGCCTGGAGGCAAATATAACATATACACGCACACGCACACATAAATACATGTTTGTTATATATGACTGGGATCACAATTAATAACAAGAAATGTTTGTAAAACATATATGGCCCCCTTGAACAACCATGACACAAACATTACTGCCAAGTTGTGAGTGCCAACTGATGGAAGCCAAGTAATTTTTAGTGAGTTTTCACATATACATAATGTAACAATGGCAGTTATCGTTATATATATGGGTATTTTACATTTAGCTTTCACATCTATTGCTTAATTTGCATATTCTACATCAAAATAATGTATTCCATATGTCAAAATTATTCACTAGTTTGAGCTTAAAGAGTGAAAATAAATCATAAATGTATTTTTTTTAATTAGAATCAAATTTAATCTTAATATTCATTCAATAAAGGGAGGTAATTTAAAAAATAATTTTAAATTAATATGGTCTTTAGGTTTAAATACAAAAACATCACAACATACTTGTATATCAAAAACAATAGGCCCAAGAGGGCCTGTATCGTTCTACTGGATACACCCGGGGCGTGGCCAAAATTTGACCCCAGATTCACCATTTGAACAAACTTGGTAGAGGATCCAAAAGCTGATATTAAATAAAATTAAACCTTTATCTGTTGTAGTTTCAGAGAAGATTTTTGAAGTTCTTCCCTATAACTCTATGTAAAACTGATCCAACAAAGGGTAAAAAAAAAAAAAAAAAAAATAGAAAAAAATAAAGAAATTTAAAAAAAAAAATAATAAAAAATTAAAAAAAAATTAAAAAAAAAAAGAAAAGAAAATTTAAAAAAAAAAAAATAGAAAAAAAAAAGAAAAAAAAAGGAACAATTTAAATTAAAAAAAGAAAGAAAAATATATACCCATAAGCCAACATTTCTTATGCGAATCTACCCAAAGGGGGAGGTGTATAACTACACCATGAGACAAACATTCTGCCAAGTTTGGCATTGGTAGTGCCAGCTGTTCTTGAGTATCACGAAGACAAGCGATTTTTAGTGATTTTTTACAAGTTTTGTTACCATGCCAACCACATTTCTTGTGCGAATCTACCCAAAAGGGGAGGTGCACAACTAGATCATGCAACAAACATTCCTGCCGAGTTTGTGGTTTGTAGTGACAGCTGTTCTTGAGTTATCGGAAAGACAAGCGATTTTTAGTGATTTTTTACAAATTCTGTTACCATGGCAACCACATTTCTTATCCGAATCTACCCAAAAGGGGAGGTGCACAACTACACCATGACACAAACATTTCTGCCGAGTTTCGAATTTGTACTTCAAGCTGTTTTTGAGTTAGCACGAAGACAGGCGATTTTTAGTGATTTTTTTTATATGTTTTGTTACCATGCCAACCACATTTCTTATGCGAATCTACCCAAAAGGGGAGGTGCACAGCTACACCATGACACAAACATTCCTGCCAAGTTTCGAGGTTGTAGTTTCAGCCGTTCTTGAGTATCACGAAGATAAGCGATTTTTAGTGATTTTTTACAACTTTTGTTACCATGCCAACCACATTTCTTATCCGAATCTACCCAAAAGGGGAGGTGCACAACTAGACCTTGACACAAACATTCCTGCCGAGTTTCGAGTTTGTAGTTCAAGCTGTTTTTGAGTTAGCGCGAAGACAGACGATTTTCAGTGTTTTTTTACATGTTTTGTTACCATGCCAACCACATTTCTTAAGCGAATCTACCCAAAAGGGGAGGTGCACAGCTACACCATGACACAAACATTACTGCCAAGTTTCGAGTTTGTAGTGCCAGCCGTTCTTGAGTTATCACAAAGACAAAGTGGACCGACCGACCGACCGACATACCGACATACCGACATACCGACATTTTTTTTATATGTTTTGTTACCCTGGCAACCACATTTCTTATGCGAATCTACCCAAAAGGGGAGGTGCACAACTACACCATGACACAAACATTCCTGGCAAGTTTCTAGCTTGTAGTGTCAGCTGTTCTTGAGTTCTCGCAAAGTCAAGAAGATTATGGACCGACCGACGACTGTGCAAAGCCATATGCACCCCTTCGGGTAGGGGGGCATAATAATTCAAGATACAGACAGTTAAATTCAATTCAATTTTATTCATATAAAAGATCCATATACAAGTTATATAACAAACAATTGGTAAGATGAGAATAAATTGCAGATAAACGTGTGATATAATTAATAATCTGACTGATTATTATCAATTTTCTCAGAAATTCTAGCAGTTATCTCATTATCAAAAACAGTTTAATACTGAAAGGAAAAAGAAACGCATAATGAGTATTTCCGCTATATATTCTATGTTTATATGCTACTGCTAGGGCGACATTAGGCCTGTTTTTTTCGGAAAGAAGGTTTAAACAGCACCGAACACGTCAATGGTTACCTTTTAAGGTTTCGTCATCGACATAATGCGGATTTGGCTCAAGCAGTTGAGCAAACTTAGGCTTTAAACGTTGGAATCTCTAAGACATTAAGCACACTACTGAAATGGCTTGACCTTTTCAAGCGAAACTTCAACATTTATGAATTTCATGTAACAAAGTATACTGTGATTAAAAGGTCTTCTGCATAACAGAGTTGTCCTTTCTGTAATTAGCTGTATCCCCTATATGTACAAAACACGTTGAGATATATCTGGAATATTACGTGGAATTAGGTGTATATAATAGTATAGTATAGGCATTTTTTTGATTATGCGTTTCTTTTTCCTTTCAGTATATTATTGCTATATCACAGAAGATATGGTCATGCACTTTCCAGTTTCAATTTAGTTTTAAATTGTGTTGTCACTGATTTTGAAAATAGTATAATATTCATTTACTCCATTGTATAAAGAACACAAAGAAGATTAATAAATAAATAAAAAATATACATTCAAAGGGATATTTTAACCTAAGGATAGCCCATAAAAATGGGGTCCTTTCAACAATATCCTTTCAACACAGTGACAATGAAAGGTGCCTGATCACTAGATTACAATGAATTTAGTAAATAGTACATTAACTGGAGATAATACAGTATGCAGGACCTTTCATACAATCGTGCATCTGAGTTGAGTGTTTTAACCTTCCAGTTGCACCAGCATGTTTCTTAAACTAAGTATACGACGATAACGACCCAGGACAGTGGATCAAAAGCTATAAAAATCGAACAGGAAATGTAGGATTCAATGACCACAGTCAATCAACCAAAAGCACGAATAGAAACAAACATCAATTTTACTGTTGAATCAAATACGCATATAAGACCGGATTTTAAGTCCACCATGCTTTCCAGTTACGCACGCCATCCCTTTAAGCTAATTCTCATATATGTAGCATTGCATGTTGATCTCAGAAATGAATGTTGTTTAACGGCTCATCAACACAGTATAGGTTATTTAGAGCCGCCCCAGAGAGAGGGGAAGGATACATAGGAATCCGGGAACCGTGCCCTACTCTTACTATCGAATAAATTCCTATGGTTCTTTAACGTGCTCGGAGGATAAACCGATACACGGGACCGCCCGGTTTACGTCCCCATCCGACGGACGAGGCTAAGGGAAACACCACGTACATACATAACACACTTTATTTCATAGGTTCATTCACGTTCATAGATTATAAAACACGGCACGACTCAAGCAACAATTATATAGAGAAATATGAGACTGCATTGTATACGTCATTGACAATGAGTCTTGATTTCAAATAGATAATGTGCTGATAACGACGGCGCAACTATCAAAGGTGAACCATTTCATTGCCATTATGACGTTAAGTTAACGTTGACGTCATGTTAGCACGGCAGTTTTAATGGTAGGTTTCCCGAGCCAAGAGAAATATTTCAAATCGACCCTTATTTTGGAGAAAAAAAGCCCTCGGATGGGCTCTCGATTTTGGAATATCTAGGACTGATATATATATATTCTGCCACCTCATCAACCTAGAAAAGGTTTATTTCGTAAACCGTGTGATGCTAAGGTCTTTCTCTTGATATCTTTAGGCGTTTCCGTCGCATAACGACAACCATAGCGTATAGTGATACAATAGAGGATTCGCATTTACATGATTATAACCAAACATTCACCATAGAAAGACGCCGGATCAATACTGATACAATGAATTTGAAATATGTTATATGTTATTTGAGAGAATTAAATCATACTAACGAATTTTCATTAACGTAGGATCTATAAGATATAAAAACAAACATTACATATCATTTGTGGAGAATATTTTTTATTTTAACTCATGAAGTGGTTCCGCCTTAATTCCATTAAGCGACGGGGAAAAGCTTTTGTTAGCATGATTTTATAACGAATATTTTGACAATAAAACACGCTTAAAACATTTTCTACTGACAAAAATCGATAACCGGATTAAAAATACCTATAATATGTTTAAATTGTACAATATGGAAACTTTATCAGCCGAAAATAAGGTTTTATTTCATACACCAACCGACCCTTTTTTCGCTTCTTGGAGAAGGGGTTGAATGTGGTATGAAAGTTAAAACTCGGACCACGTAATGAACCACTTACTCGCAGTCTGATTGGAACCCGCAGCCCTATGGCACCCACCTCAACCTGATAAATATATGTATTATATTATATTATTATTATTATATTATTATATTATTATTATTATATTATAACCTGATAAATATATGTATTATATTATATTATTATTATATTATAAAATTATATTATATTATATTATATTATATTATATTATATTATAATATTATATTATATTATATTATATTATATTATATAATATAATATATTATATTATATTATATTATGATATATTTATTTATTTATTGCATACCTTACTATAAATATTAACAAATTATAAGTCTTAGAAGGAAAAAATCCTGCCAATAACTTATTTTCGGCCCGCGAATGCGTCTGTGTTTATTTTACTAAACTGATAGCCTTTGACATATCAAAAAACACCGCCCAGTCAAACTGTCTAAAGCCATCGTGCCACTATCTCACAAGGTGCGCCAATATCAAGTTTGGGGACACTATTGTCGTTTAATATCTTCCCATTACTGTATATGTTTTTGTAAGCTCCGTTTACATTCAATGTAACAAGAAATGTCAATACGTAAGAAACAAAAATTCCAGCGTTTTTTTTTTGGTTTACTGTGTTCTGTGAAAGCTGCATTTCCTGTTCGACTTTATACTTATTTTTCTATTGTACCAGATAAATATCTGTTGTTTGGGACTTGAGGATTATCAATACCAAGGGCCGTAGGCCCGCGGTTTTGATGTGTTTCAAGTCCCAAACACCAGGTTTTGATCTTGTACAATATAAACCCGATAGAAATAATTATTTCTTTCTGACTTTGATTTTTTATGTATTTAATACACACATATTCGAAAGATTGAACATAAAACAAACAAATTCTCGCAACTTTCATTGTATTACCATCTCTCAACACCAAACGAAGACAATGTACAACATGCATATGTAAATTGTAAAAGGTTAATAGGATTGGTACGAAAGAAAAAAATCGTATAGAGTTCCTCTCCTTGTTTTCTCCCATTTGTTGTTTGAACGTAACGTTGCTTTAAATTAACGTTATAGTTGTTTTGGATGTTTTCATACTTTTAAAATCGTATTAAATGACGTACTTACGGTTTTAGGACGTCAGAGGTCTTGATAGCATTTTTAAAAATCCTCAATAACCAATCAGCATTGAGTATTTTAATAAACCATGTTATTCGATTCACCAATATTTACGTGTTCTTACTGCATGTTGTAAACTCAGTGTACTGGAACTACTATCTTGCACACTCGTTAGGGATTGGTTCAATTCGCAAAGAAACAATCCCTCGATGTTACGATAGAATGCTTAATTCAAATAATGTTTTTTGATGAAAATTAAATGTTAAATGCGCATGCAATAATTGTGCATATATGCCAATACAAATTTAATAACCCATAGATATTACATATTTGAGATTCACACTGCTTGTGTCAAATTATTGATGTGTATAAGTCTATATTTGATAAGGTATATTATCGTGATATCATATAATTTATATAATATTAAGAAATGTCTGTAAGTCGTGTGTCTCATAGGTCGTATTGCGGCCGGGAATACACGGTATGAAATATTCGCATATATCTATATTACATGTGTTACATAGCATATTCACGTCATCAGGACATACAAAATAACCAGAGAACGCTCTGGTTTATCACAACTTAAAGATGAATGGCCACCCTTTTTATAATATTATAAATTAACAAAAATATCTCGAAAACGTCATATGAATATTTCTTGATAGTCACAGAGAGACACGCTACTGAGTTATATGTAAAAATAAGTATTATTTGCATGACGTAGATACTACTTTTACCACTGCATGACCACGTGGAAATGAGGTAAATCTGAACTGTATAGCTGCACAACTGTTTCGAGATAATTGATAAATGCATTACCTGTGGATTAATTAACCTGTGTTCTAAGTTTTCAACGTCATCAAATACAATCTTATTCTCGCTTTTCACAGATGTTGTGTGAATTGTAAAATGTCTTTTGTTGTATATTGATTTCGATTTAAATAAACATAAATATGTTCATGAAGCAAAACATGGCCGGAGAACTTTAAAATGCTCACTTCCATGTGGCTTTGTCATTTTACTGAAAATGTGGGATTGGGTTTTAGAGCCATCCTATTAATTTATTTGCATACAAAAGATGGACATATTAGAAATCGACTTCCAAGTTTAAATGATAAAAACTCCGCGTTGTTCATTTGTTCTGATTAAGTTTTTATTAATTACATTCTTTGATGCCATTGTCAAAAGTGGAACTCATTATTGGAAGTCTGGGAGGTTGTGCAAATCGGCAATGGTTTACACTGTCATGAACCTTTTAGTTTCTTTGAACATGAATCATAATTATAAATTTAATTTGTCCATTTATTGACGTCATTGTTTATCTTGATTGAACGTCTTGTTCGTCGCGGGGCTCAACAACTTTTGACCCCGTCGTTAACGATTTTGTTTCGCGGAAGTAGACATCAGCGAGTTTAGTACCATTCATGTCGATGAAATAAACGGATGAACATGTCTAGCTATGTACACGATATAACGAAGATATAAAGGCAATTAACAGAACACAACACCTACAAACAAACAAAACTTACAAGGACAAAGTAGAGCAAACATAGAAAAACATAAAACGGTTGACAAAAGGGATACCACCATGGAAAAGTCAGTGGAAAACAGATATTTAAGTCTAGTATTATATGTTACATAGGAGATATGTGTTTTTTCGAGCTTATACCACAACACATCGAGATTTGGTAAAACAACAAATACAAACATATAGTAATCTCAGAAAACTGGTATATTCATCGCTTAACAAAATATGTATTTTTATTTTTAATTTGTTTAAGCTCATAAAATTAAAGGTAATGTCGCAAACATATCTACTTCAAAATGTGTTGCATTACACTGTCACTTTTAATTTATTATAATTAATTTGAGTTATTATAGGTCTTTATCCTTTATAAGAAGAAAGTTCTGTTTTATAAAACAACAACAACAACACCAACAAAAACAAAACAATAAATAAATAATGAGATCAAAGATGCATGTATGTTTAAAGCATTTGCTCAATATAATTATATATATGGACACACAACAAAACGCTCAAATTGATTTTCCTATTACTTGTTTGAATATATATTTTTATTGTTAAAAAGTGAATATAGAACTCGAACAGGACATGCAGCATGCAAGGACCAGTATCAATCCAAATTACGCACAGAAACATACAACCTTAATAAAGGTAAAGATATAACATCACACCCACTCTTACCCTATTGTAACCCCAATAAAACCGGAAAGTGTAAATAAAGATATCCCCGCCAGGTTATTATCTCTAATAAACAAGGCAGCATTAATAGGCAATATAAGTAAACACACATACATGAACATGCGTATATATTATAAAAAAGCATTTAAACCTAGAAAGCAACGAAGCAAGTACTCATGACTTGGCAGAAGCAGAGCAACCAGAGAACAAACCGTTAATTGTTTTTTCCAGTTGAAAATAGCCATCGTGATCAATAAATTGATGTATGCAAATGATAAAATGAAAGATATCCTATCCCCCATATGTTTTGTTATGAGGGTTGGAAAGATATATATATAATATATATATAATAAAAATGTTATTAGATTTGTATTAGAATATATGGACTCGTTCTTCTGCGTATAAATATTGCGCTTCTAAAGTCGCGCAATATTATTTTGAAAACGTGAAAGAACGCGTGCATAATATAACCCAATACAAATCTAATAACCCATATAAATTACATATCTGAGATTCATACTGCTTGTGTCAAATTATTTATGTGTATATTTGATAAGGTATATTATCTTGATAATATATTATTTATATAATATTAAAAATATGTCTTTGTATTAGCACTTGGTGGAGGACCCTTTTATAAAATGCTTTCCTCTTTAATTGTACGATGACCGGACATGCTGTGGACCCTATGATGACGCCTACCTAAAGCCCAATAGGACGGTGGCGTTTGATGTTTGTCTATTATCTTTCTTGTCGTGCCCTTAATGATTTATTATCTTGTTGCTCTGGCTTCTGCCAAGTCATTGAGTACCTTCATTGGGGCTTTTTAGGCTATTGCTTTTTTGTATTATATTTACACGAGCATATTTGTGTTTCACTTATATTGCCTATTGATGCTGCCTTGTTGGTTAGAGATTAAATCATGGCGGGGTTTTCTTTATTTACACTGTCCTGTTTTAATAGGATGACAGTAGGGTAAGTGTGAGGTTTGGTGTACCCTAGAACCGGTTTAAACACCCAGTGACCTTTGTTGCCACTGACCGTCCCAAGGCGGTAGCCCTATTGTCAACCCTTTTGTGTTTGTGATGTCGTTTGCATGTGTTATTACTTTTGCCTTCTTGTGTGTCTGTTTAAGTGTTTGTTTTGTATTTTGTGGTTGACTGTCGTCCTTGAATGCTGCTTTCCCTGTCCGTAATTTTTATCTTTCTTTGTCTATGTCTTTAAAGTTGATAAACAGTATAAAATATGAGCGTAAAATCTACTCCAATCTCATCGAGTAAAAAAAGAGAATCTGCCTCACATCTTTTTCCTTGTGATTTGAAGAAAAACAAATACTCATCTGAATCTGACATATCCAATCTGTCCGAAATGTTGTCCAGTAACCTTTCGGATTCAGACATTCGTCAGTTAACAGATGCACTTAAAAGCACATTTGAGAGTCAGTTGACCAACATGATACAGACTATTGTTGACGGTGTAGTTAAAGGTCTTCATACTAAAATTAACGACCTACAATTAGCAAACGAAACATTAAAAACAGAAAATGAGAAACTGAATGTAAGAGTGTCAAGTCTGGAAATTGCAGCAGAAGTGTCCGAACAGTACAGTCGACACAACTGTCTGCGGATCTATGTTGTTGAAGAGCATGCCGGCGAGAACATAGACAACATTGTCCTTACCATAGCGACAGCCCTTGATGCTCACTTAACTATCACTGACACTGATAGAAGCCAACGCGTCGGTCGCCTTTCTGCAGCTAAAAGGGCCAGAGATATTAGTGTCAAGTTTGGAACGTACCGCTCGCGAAAAAAAACACTGTACAAAGGTCGCACCCAGGCTAAACATAGGGGATATGCCGGCGTCTTCATCAACGCAGATCTCACACGAGCAAGAAGATCCAAACGCTTACCTGGTGCTTGGACAACAGACGGAACAGTATTGGTAAAGGACCTGTCCGAAAACATCACCGAGTCACTGTTGAAGAAGATCTGAATCCGTTCCTGATGTGATCTGAGTCTATGACATCTTATTTATTTTGAGCACTATAGCTTGGTTGCGCATTAACATGCACTTAGCCTATTACTGTGACCCGTTACTTGTCGACATTCAGTGTTATATTGTACTAATTGGATACAGTAGTAGTTTGTACGTAATATTGACACTTAAGTTACTTGTTTTAATGTGTAAATTTGACTGTGTAAAAGCTAATGAATCTAATATATAAATAAGCTAATATTCTTTCATAACTGCATTTTGTAAATTTGTTTTTGTTGCGAAATGTATGTGGATATACATGTATATATGTGTATGGCTATGCATGTGTGTGCGTGCGTATTTGTACGTATATAAGTATAGTGTACCACGTTGGCATTTATCACGATACATTTCTCTTACTTGTATTAATGCGGTTCTTGTTATCACTTTGAGTCTCTTGAAGTTCTCACTACACAGTTAGATCCCTTGCATGTGACTGTAGGATGATTCTTGCACCATAAAAAGTAAGGGTGTGTTCTTCGGTTTGAGATATTTTTAATAATTGCCCTTGGATATTTTCTTTTCCTGTTGCAGGTGAGAAAACAATAGTGTGAGATTGGATGAACAGCGATTAGACGACACTGACAGCAAAATGTGACACATTTGTGGGTGCTCAAAATGTGTATGAATTTAGGTGCAAATTGTTTAGTGAAAGCCGAAAAGAGTACCTTGCCTGACACCACTCTCATTTAAAAAATATGCGGGCTATGTACCAGATTATGTGGATTTTTATGATCTGCAGTAACTGCATTTTACCAAAAAAATACTTTTAGACTGTAAATGTTTCATTCAGAAAATTGGACTTTATTCCCAAATGTTATAATTTCATAGATTGTTAAGCTAAGCGCTGTTCATGTACATTTGGTAGCAATTACTGTAATGTGATAATTTCTTACTGAACTGCATGCCGGTGGTTTTCGGTTGTTTTTTCTGCTTTTCGCAAGTTGTGGTGTCATTTGGTGTTTCCGAGTTATCTCCCTTGCTGGTTTTATGTATTTATTCTCCTTTTTAATCACTGTTGGGTATATTTTCTGATTTTTTTCTCTACATTTTGTTTGTACAACAGGTTTTCAAATAGTAGTAGTGACATTATTAACAATACTGTAAACATGTGCTAAGTAAAGGCCATTTTATCTTTTTATACAGGAAGCTTGTAGAAAATGCTCATTTGAGAGTTGAAGGGAGGGCTTGTTTACTGGAGCCATGCCTGTGATAACATCAACTTTAATGGCCCTTAATGACATTGTAGGACAGGTAATATAATAACTATTTTTGACTAGAAAAAAAGTCTCACCACTTCTTCTGTTTCAGAAAGCATAATTTAATAATAATAAAAAAAAAATCATATATGGGCATTATATACATATCCAACACAAATCCTACAGAATTTAAGAACACAATCTTTTAGAACACAAACGTTACTCAATATTTTCTAATCTGGATACAGATTAAAATTCATGATTTATTCGCTCCATGAATATGGCGCGAAGCAAACTGATGCATGTTGCATTTTGAGCCGTAAACGCATGTAATCTATGACAAAAGTACCGATATATTTTTGTTTCAGATAGTCATCTATAGTTGTTGCGGTTATGATTTTGAAGACGCGCACACACATGAGCCCCCCTTGAAGGTCTCACTACACAGTTAGCTCCCTTGCATGTGACTGTAGGATGATTCTTACACCATGAAAAGGAGGGGTGTGTTCATCGGTTTGAGATATTTTTAATAATTGCCCATGGATATTTTCTTTTCCTGTTGCAGGTGAGAAAGCAATAGTGTGAGATTGGATAAATAGCGATTAGACGACACTGACAGCAAAATATGACATATTTTTGAGTGCTCAAATAGGTGCAAACTGTTTAGTGAAAGCCGAAAAGAGTACCTTGCCTGACACCACTCACATTTAAAGAAAACCAAAGTAGGCTATGTACCAGATTTTGTGGATTTTTATGAGCAGCAGTAACTGTATTTTACCAAAAAATTACTTTTAGACTGTAAATGTGTCATTCAGAATGGAAAATTGGACTTTATTCCCAAATGTGACTTTTTTACTTTTAGTTTTACTTTTACACAGTAAAATCGACGCTAATGACTACAAATTTACTCGCTAATCGACTACGTACATTGAGCAATTATAGCTGAGATACTAAAAACAAGATCAAACAATAGGGTATTTACTGGTGTTTTTTATTTTGCTGGTAAATATGACGTGGATGGTTTAAGTGTTAACTACTCCAATTATTCTCTTATATTTATATTTGATGCGTAGTGGTACATTTATTGGGAGTGTTCGTTTTAATATGCGTATGTGTATGGGTGTGCATGATTGTACGTGTGTGCGTATGTGCGTGCACTCATACATGCTTGCGCGCCTGTATATGCGCGTATATTTGTGTATCACGTTGGTACTTATCATGACGTAGCGTTGTATTAATTTGTGTCTCATATTAACGAGCAGTTACTCCATACTCGTCAGAGTACGAAGTGTAGTTCCTTAAATCACGATTTGTTCTTAAAGAATATAGTTGATTCTCCACAATATCGCTGTGGTGGAATTGAAAATAGGCATCACTTTTTCTTCAATTGTCCGATATATCAAACTAGTCGAGACGAACTTATGCATGCTCTAAAACTGTTGTGCACAGTTTCACTTAAAACAAACAATTGAGGAGTTCTGTTAGCTGTTAACATTGTGTCAATTAACTGTTACAAATCGTGGGTCTCATAAGTCCTGATTGCGGTCGGGTATATACGTTCTTTCTTATGAACTATTTGCATATGTCTATATTATATGTTACACAGCATATTCACGTCTTCAGCATATATAAACTAATCCGAGAACTTTCTTGTTAATCACAAAATGCTCACTTTCATAAGGCTTTGTCAGTTACTGAACATGTGGGATTGGGATTTAATTAGTATTGCTTTTGAAAACGTCTAATAGACGACATACCATATACTATTAATTTATTTGCACATAAAAGGTGAACATATTAGAAATCGACTTTAAATGATATAAACTCCCCTGTATGCTCATTTGTTCTAATTATAGTTTTATTATTACATTCTTTGAAGTCATTGTTAAAGGCGTAACTCATTATTGAAAGTCTAGGAGGTTGTGCTAGTCGGCAATGGTTTACACTGTAATGAAACTTTTAGTTTCTTTGAACATAATTCATGATTATAAATTTAATTTGTCCATACCTTGAAGTCATTGTTTATCAAGATTGAACGTTTTGCACATCATGAGGTTCGACAATTTGTGACCCTGTCGTCAGCGTTTTTGTTTAGCAGAAATAGACATCAAAGCGTTTAGTTTAAACTGATTTATTTTGCATCGAGTGTAACGAAATCTCTATAAACTTATTTGAATCACTCGCAATGTCGTCCTATGTAGAATCAGTACTAAGCCAATGCAGAACAGGGCCACAACATATATGGCAATGGCGCGGACTGAACCCACTTCTTTTTGATCATGGGTCCAATGCACTACAGCGCTCCACTGACATAGAGAGTTCAGTACTATTCATCTTAATACATGAATTGATGTACATGTCATTTTAAATTAATTATAAAAGCAATTAACAAAACACAGCCAATAAACAAACATAAAAGGGTTGATAAAAGGGATACCGCATTGGAATGGTCCTTCCAAAACAGGTATTAAGTTTAGTTTTTGTATGTTTATAGGGAATATGTGTTTGTTTCCAGCTTAAACCAAAAACACTTACATCGAGATTTGATAAAATATTGTTCACCGTCGAAACAACAAATACATAGAGGATATTTGTTGTGTTGGAGTGAATAACATATTTTATTTCATCGAGATGTGAAAAAACTTTAATTTCCACGAATTCGAAGCATGAGTGAAAATATAAAAGTTTTCTCACTTTGAGATAATAAAATATGTTATTCACTGACAAAACAACACATTTTGTTTTTATTGAATTATTTTACAAACAATTCTTTAGTAAAACTTCGGTAGAACAACGAGAGAGGCAATTTCAATAAATAAGCCGCTTCACACATCTTTTGCACGTCTACAAAAAATAGTCCAAAGATATATTTATTTATACCCAAATAGAACACTTTTTTTAATATATTTATATTGGCAGTCATTTCCTTTTAACGTTTAAAATCCATTTCAAATCATTGTTTGAATTGACTGTACAATGCGCAGTGTTTTTCTCTTGACATGTTTACATTTGCATAGAAATATCTTGTGAACCGTTTTACTGTGCATACATTTTAAAGTAGTCGCGGCAACTACAGTGGAAATAAAACTCTTTATTTCACAATGTGTAATAACACTTTTATTTCACTGATAAAGTACATAAGCAATGAATGTAATCTCAGTAAATGGGTATATTGATCGCTTACCAAATATATATTTTTATTTTTAATATATGTTGAGCACATACATTTAAAGGTAATATTATTGACTGAATCTACTTCAGAATGTATCGCATTACACTGTCACTTTTAATTTATTATACATCTTTTCAGTTATTATAGGTATTATCCGTTATTAGAAGCAAAGTGCTATTTTTATAAAAAATCAGAAAACAATAAATAAGTAATAAGATCAAAGATGCGTGTACGTTTAAAGTAGTCTTCAATATATATATGGACACACAACAATATGTTAACGCATTGCATTTTCTATTACGTTTATATTGGTAACTCCTTTCAGGCTGAAAAAAAGCCATCGTGATCAATAAATATATAAATATATGTGAATGATAAGATGAAAGATATCCTATCCTTCCTGAGTTTTACTGTGAGGGATGGAACGCATAATATATAGATATATATATTTACGATATTTTTTAATTCTACATTTTATTTGGTTTTCTCTTATTTCATAGACCCTAACCAAAAGAAAAAACAGTACACATATATCATTAGAGATGGTTAAGTCTCTTTAAAAAAACTATGTTATAGATTTAGAGCCAGTTTCGGAGGGAAAAAGGTTTTACTACAGTTAAATAATATTTCAGTCTCATTAAATCAGAAGCTCTATCAAGCTACGATATTCTCGGCTATAATGTCGACCAAGGCGTAATTAATCATTTAAATCAGACCCTCTAAAAAGCTTCGATACCCTCCGCTATAAGGTCGATGCGGAGTGTATCAAAGCCTAATTAATCATTAAAATCAGACCCTCTAACAAGCTCCGTTACCCTCCGCTATAAGGTCGATGCGGAGCGTATCAAAGCATGCTTAATCATTAAAATCCCCTTCGCTATAAGGTAGATGTGGTGGGTATTAAAGCTTCGTTAATTATTAAAATAAGACCCTCTGTCACATTCCGATACCCTCCGCTATAAGGTGGATGTGGAGGTATTAAATGTTAATAATTATTAAAATGAGACCATCAGTCACGTTCCGATAGCTCTCGCTATAAGGTAGATGTGGAGGATATTAAAGCGTCGTTAATGATTACAATGAGACCCTCTGTAACATTCCGATACCCTACGCTATGCGGTAAATGTGGAGGGTACTAAAGCGTCATTAATAATCAGAACCTCTAACTAGCAACGATACCATCCGCTATAAGGTAGAATTGGAGGATTTAATTCTTACAGTCAGACCCTCTGTCACACTCCTTTTATACAATACTTTAGACAATGGCCAAGATACACTAGCAGGAAAACATAGACTCCGAGGATAAAAATAAATAAGAGGTTCATTTTTCAAAATTCTTAGTACTGTAGTGCAAAAATGTTTTTTTGAAGACGATCGCTGCTATACTCCACATAATCTGCCAGATGTCCTCCAAATCTTTGAAGTACTTCTCCAGCCTCAAAATGTGATAATATCTTGTTGTATATTTTCAGTCGTATATAGTTTCCATATATGTCTTTGGTATATGTGCAGACGTTGTTTTCTACAGCTTTGTATTATCTACTATTTTGATTTCATCATCTTGATTTTGTAGATATTCTATTAGAGTTTTTCTATCCAAAGTCCCTGAAAAGTATTTTGTGTAATCATGGTAATCTATCGAATATATATCCATTCCATTTTGATTCACTTGCGCTAGGAATTCTTTCTTTTTTTCTTCTGTTTTCTAATGGGATATCGGCTATATCTATTTTCACTTCGAATACTCCGTGTGCTTCTTTTCCAGGGTTTATTTTCCTACATTCTTTCAATGCCCTATATTTTGTAGCTCCCTCTATATCTGTAACTGTTTTCCAAGTTTGCGATTTTTTTTCCACTGCTGATCTGCATATCTTGACATTGCCATAACTGGCCGATATTCTATGTATACAATTTCTTAAGATGACTACTGCTTGTTTTGCTTTCGGACTTGTGCACAGTACTTTTCCTGTTTTTTCTTGTATGTCATCTTTTTGTAGATACCCGAATATGTATATATCATCATCAAATACGTCAGACATCCCCGGTATTTATCGTAGTTTTGTCATCCCAAGATTACCTTCTCTGTATCGAACTTCTGAAATATCCGGTACCAAGTTACTGTCATATGCATTTACCCTAGCTAGAAATTCAGGTAGATATTTTGATCCGACCATTTCAATTTAACGTTCTGTCACTTGTATATGAGACGTTATTTCTTGATTTTCCATTTTATACTATAGTTTTGATTAAATTTCAAACTTTTTTGCGAAATATTAAAGGAAATTATACCCTCATATTTGCTGAAAATTTGCGCTGAAAAGTAAAAAATGGGTAAATGCATTTGTAAAAACAAATACAATGAAAAAGTTAAGTTGTTGTTTACTCACACTGATTCTCTGTGCTATGAAATTAGAACAAAAGATATGTATGCTGATCTTTACAAAGACAAAGAACTTTTTGATAACAGTGATTATAATCCAAAAGTTTTTACTTTAACGATTGGCAAGATGAAAGACGATGCCTGTGGTACGGTGATCGTAGAGTTTGTTGGATTGAGGAATAAGTCATACTCCTATATTTTGGCTGATAATACTGGGACAAAGAAATGCAAAGGTATCAAAAATGTGTTTTCAAAAAACAGATTACGCATGATAACTACAAAAATATTTTATTCACTGCAGCGGAAGCTCAACATAAAATGAATGTTATCAGATCTAACAAACAGAAGCTGAGCAGCTACGAAATCAATAAATAAAAAGTTTGTCCGCATGTGATGACGAAAGGTACATATTAACCAATGGCCACGATACAATAGCATATAAATAATATTTAAAATCAAATATAATATATTACTTATTATATATGGAACAAAAATTTGCGGAAGAGATATGTGAAAAACTTGAGGAGTTAAAAGACAAATATAGAAAAGCATTGTTAGCATGCAAGCTAGGTCAAGTAGAATATGATGTGATTCGTGCTGATTTTCTAGATACTAAAAAAAGTCAAATTAATAAACGAAAACGATTACTATCGGAAATGGATTATTATCTTAAAAAACTTGATGAAAACAGGGGAAAACTTCTCTATTTGAAATGTGAAATATGCGCATGCAGGAAAATAAAATATTCTATGATGGAGCGTGATATGTGTAGTGATGACGAGGATGATTGTCCTGTTCCTTCCGACTTTGACTGGAAGCGTACGCCTGTTTAGATTTGAATAAAGTAACAAGCCATATTATCAATTATCCTGTGAGTAGTATAGAAACTGGCTGTTCTGGCGGGTTTTTTTCCGATGGGGTGGGGGGAGTGGGGTGTGGGGTGTGGGGGGTGGCTGCAAAACGAGTTTTAAATTTGTTGGTGTGCTTGACAACACAGCATCACCTCGGCTTGTAACTGATTGTTGTTTTCAATCAGTTTCCCGACGATTTTAGCTTGTTTTTCATGCCGTAACAAGCAAATTTATCATCTCGTCATGTAGGGGACCCCGAGGAGAAAACTGTGCCAAAACCGCCAGTTTCTATACTACTACCGTTACATGAGACTGCATGTATTTATTATTATTATTATTATTATTATTTGTTGATACTTATCCTAATTCAATGAAGTTTGGTTTGTTTTAGCCGTATATCGCCACCTAAAACGTCTTTGCAGAAATCCTAATTTTTAGACATTCAAGGGCCGATAACTCTGTCATTCATGATTGAAACTGATTGGTTTTCGAAAGGAATCGAGATCTCATGTATACGTATGTTGTGACCAACTTTCGCTGACCTTTTCATTTCATAATTATACCCCTTTGACACTTATAAACTTTAAACATTTCTACATAACGTCATTGTTTTATCCCCCGCCGATTAGGTGGAGGGATATGGAATTGCCGTTGTCCGTCTTTCCTTCCCTCCGGTCCCATAACTTTGGTAATGTCTCATCCGATTTCAATAATATTTTGCACAAATGTTCACCACCTTAGTACGCAAACCCGTTTTTTTTCGAAATCAATACTTTCTGAGTGGCACCGTCCATAAGCACTTTCAGCGCTTTTTCTAGTAAGTGTGGCATTAATTACCGCACTACACATTGAACAGTGGAGATAAATCTTCGAAAACTCCTCTGTGTCAGAAGTGATGCCAATTGTATACAAATGCTAGTTTTAAGGATAGACGGACGACTCGTACGACAAAACATGTCAAAACAAAACACGTAAAAAGCGTATTTAAGCATATACGCACATATATAAAAGACTTCAGTCAAAACAATGTAGACAAGGGTTATTATTATTATTCTTTTCAAATAACTATTTTATAGTTAAGTTATCCGGCCATGTTTTGTTTCATGAACGTGTTTATGTTTATTTCCGTCGAAATCAATACACAACAATAGATACATTGCAATATCCATTGTTCTCACGGTTTGTATAATATAGTTGTATTACGTTTTCTCCTAGAATCCATTGTTCTCATATGGGTTGTATAGTATATTTGTATTATGCTTACACATAGAATCCATTGTTTTCACGGTTTGTTTAGTATATTTGTATTTTGTTTTCTCCTAGATTCCAATGTTTTCACGGTTTGTATAGTATATTTGTATTATATTTTCTCCTAGATTCCATTGTTATCACGGTTTGTGTAATATATTTGTATTATCCTTTTTCCTAGATTCCATTGTTTTCACGGTTTGTGTAGTATATTTGTATTATATTTTCTCCTAGAATACATTGTTCTCATGGGTTTTATAGTATAGTCTATTATGTTTACACATTGAATCCATTTTACTCACGGTTTGTATAGTATATTTGTATTATCTTTTCTCCTGGAATACATTGTTCTCATGGTTTGTATAGTATATTCGTATTATGTTTCACACTGAATCCATTTTACTCACGGTTTGTATATTAGTATATTTGTATTATGTTTTCTCCTAGAATACATTGATCTCATGGGGATCACCTTTATCAGTACTTATTAACACTCACACTAGCGTTCGTTTAGTGCAGTGTGGCGGCTGTAAAAAGTCTCCCCGTGCTATGAATCAGTAGTGTTATTTTTACTGGTCCTTTGGGACCAACGAGCCCAATATAGGTGACTTTGAAGTAGAATACCGCTTAAGCCGGTGCTAGGGGGCGTGAGAAGTGTTGCTTCTTCCATTACTTCTCATGAACAGACTCAATAAAACCGAGACTGCTGCTTTATTCTCTTAATTGTGTTAATTGCTCTCAAAGGATCACCTTTATCAGTACTTATTGTATAGTATATTCGTATTATGTTCACACAAAGAATCCATTGTTCTCATGGTTTGTATAGCATATTTATATTATGTTTCTACTAGAATCCAATGTTTTCACGGTTTTTATAGTATAATTGTATTATGTTTTCTCCTAGAATACATTGTTCTCATGGGTTGTATGGTGAACTCTAGAACATAGTTTAAACCCCCAGCGGCCTTTTTTGCCACTGACCGTTCCAAGGCGGTAGCCCTATTATCAACCCTTTTCTGTGTGTGATGTTTTTTTTGGCCTTTTGTTCATCTTTAAATTTGTTCTTTGTTTCGGTATGTGTTTGTGGTTGACTGTCTTCCTTGAATGCTGCTTTTCCTGTTCGAATTTTATATCTATATTGTATAGCATATTCGTTTTATATGTTTATTATGTTTTCTCCTAGAACACATTGCTCTCATGGGTTGTATAGTATATTCCTATTATGTTTACACATACAATCCATTGTTCTCACGGTTTGTTCCCGAGGTTTGTATAGTACATTTGTATTATGTGTTCTCATAGAATGCATTGTTCTCATGAGTTGTATAGTGTATGCGTATTATGTTCTCACCTACAATCCATTATTCTCACGGTTGGTGTAGTATATTTGTATTATGTTTACTTCTAGAATCCATTGTTCTCACGGTTTATATAGTATATTTATATTATATTTTTTCCTAGAATACACTGTTCTCTTGCGTTTTATAGTATATTCTTATTATGTTTACACATATAAATTATTGTTCTCACGGTTTGTATAGTATGTTTTTTATTATGTTTTCTCCTAGAATCCATTGTTCTCACGGTTTTATAGTATATTTGTATTATGTTTTATACAGGACTTTATTGTTCTCATTGGGTTGTATAGTATATTCGTATTATGTTTACACATAGAATCCATTGTTCTCATGGGTTGTATGGTATATTCGTATTATGCTTACAAACAGAATCCATAGTTCTCACGCTTTGTATAGTATATTTGTATTATGTTTTCTCCTAGAATCCATTGTTTCACGTTCTAGAATAAACTATAATACAACTATACTATACAAACCCTGAGAACAATGGATTCTAGGAGAAAATATACTACAAATATACTAAACAACCCATGAGAACAATGTATTCTAGGAGGAAATATAATACAAATATACTATACAACCCATGAGAACAATGTATTCTAGGAGAACATATAATACAAATACACTATATAAACCGTTCTGTCACTTAACTATGTGTTGGATTGTGATGAAAAAGTGAAAAAGGCAGTGAGATGTATTTCAGAGGATGACTACTTGTGTAGAAAGTGTGTACGGTATAGAAAGAAAACAATACCATGTTTGTACTATCAAGAAAATGATGTTCCAGTTTTTGGGTACTATCTGGAGAAAGAAATGAAGGAAGTTACAGAAGAAACGAAATACCACTGGTATTGAATCTGAGGGGGTTGATGGCATTTCTAGTACACCATTATCGCATATCATAGTCGTTTCAATTCTCGCTTTTGTCTTTTTCGGCGTTGTTTTTTCTCTGCCTAAATGGAATAGAATTGGTGCTTTCAAATCATCTTTGATTTCCAGTAATCTTTCTAATTCTTTTCCCAGAAAATAACCCTGTATGCATATTTCTTCATCCTCAACTAGTCGACAAGGTAGAGATTTTTTCTTGTATTCCTTGTATTCTCTGCAGATATAGTCTCCTTCGGGAATATCTTTTATTTTGCTTTTCGTGTCTCCAGACAGGCGCAATGTATCCATATTATCCCATTTTACAAAATCAATATTCGATAGTTCTCTATTTTCTGGTTTGTCTGGCATTTCGACTATTTCTATCGGATACCACCGTACTTTCTTTCCGCGAGGTTCGAAAACCTTTTTTGGGAAATATTTCTACTACGATTTTGTCCGCAAATGTATGAATACATTTGGTTGGGTTATACGAGAATGCTTCTAGTTTTTCTATTATCTTTTGTAAACCAGTTCTACTCCAAACTAGATTGTTTGCCAACAGTACTACGAATTTTGAAAATGAACCTCTTATTTCTTTGTATCCTCGGAGTCTGTGTTTTCATGTTGATATATCTCCTATTTTTATTGTTTTCTTTCAAAGAATACATGGTATCCTCCATTTTTTCACAGGCAACTTCTGCTTTGTCTCTTTTCTCCTCTAGGTCTTTAGATATTTTTTGTATTTCGAAAATATTTTCTTTCCATAGTTTTTCTTGTACATCCTTTATTTTTTTCTTTCCATTATTGTTATTGTTTTCATCTAGCATATCTAGCAACATCTTTTCTCAAATATACTAAACAACCCATGAGAACAATGTATTCTAGGAGGAAATATAATACAAATATACTATACAACCCATGAGAACAATGTATTCTAGGAGAAAATATAATACAAATACACTATATAAACCGTTCTGTCACTTAACTATGTGTTGGATTGTGATGAAAAAGTGAAAAAGGCAGTGAGATGTATTTCAGAGGATGACTACTTGTGTAGAAAGTGTGTACGGTATAGAAAGAAAACAATACCATGTTTGTACTATCAAGAAAATGATGTTCCAGTTTTTGGGTACTATCTGGAGAAAGAAATGAAGGAAGTTACAGAAGAAACGAAATACCACTGGTATTGAATCTGAGGGGGTTGATGGCATTTCTAGTACACCATTATCGCATATCATAGTCGTTTCAATTCTCGCTTTTGTCTTTTTCGGCGTTGTTTTTTCTCTGCCTAAATGGAATAGAATTGGTGCTTTCAAATCATCTTTGATTTCCAGTAATCTTTCTAATTCTTTTCCCAGAAAATAACCCTGTATGCATATTTCTTCATCCTCAACTAGTCGACAAGGTAGAGATTTTTTCTTGTATTCCTTGTATTCTCTGCAGATATAGTCTCCTTCGGGAATATCTTTTATTTTGCTTTTCGTGTCTCCAGACAGGCGCAATGTATCCATATTATCCCATTTTACAAAATCAATATTCGATAGTTCTCTATTTTCTGGTTTGTCTGGCATTTCGACTATTTCTATCGGATACCACCGTACTTTCTTTCCGCGAGGTTCGAAAACCTTTTTTGGGAAATATTTCTACTACGATTTTGTCCGCAAATGTATGAATACATTTGGTTGGGTTATACGAGAATGGTTCTAGTTTTTCTATTATCTTTTGTAAACCAGTTCTACTCCAAACTAGATTGTTTGCCAACAGTACTACGAATTTTGAAAATGAACCTCTTATTTCTTTGTATCCTCGGAGTCTGTGTTTTCATGTTGATATATCTCCTATTTTTATTGTTTTCTTTCAAAGAATACATGGTATCCTCCATTTTTTCACAGGCAACTTCTGCTTTGTCTCTTTTCTCCTCTAGGTCTTTAGATATTTTTTGTATTTCGAAAATATTTTCTTTCCATAGTTTTTCTTGTACATCCTTTATTTTTTTCTTTCCATTATTGTTATTGTTTTCATCTAGCATATCTAGCAACATCTTTTCTCGTTTCAATTTGGAGTTGGAAGAGATTTGTCATTCCGTTTCTTGTCGAAATATTGGAAATGTTGTTTTTTCCATTTCCTATCGATTTTTTTCTGGTTTCTATTCCATATCCATGCTACATGTTTCGTAACTGGTAGGTTCTATTTTTGTTTATCTACATTTCGTCGGTTTATTGTCGACTAGAATAGTTTGGCTATCATTATTTTTCACATAGCATTCCAATGGAGCTAGTAGAAATGTATTGTCTTTTTCATCTATTCTCTCGATCGATAGCACAAATATTGGACAACTTCGGAATCTGTATGCTGATATCAAATATTCTTTCACTTTTTCCCACGAAATTTTCAGTTGGAAAGTCGTGCCCGCTATTCTTTCTATACTATATGAGTATTACAATACCATGCTACGAATATCGTTTTGTGTATTTTGTCGAGTATCACTAGAGATCAATCTATTTTTTCTGCAAGTTGGAGCCATTGTTTTTTCGCTGGTTGAATACAGAATAAAGGTTGTTTGTTATACTTTTGCACAGTCTCAAGGAGACGTTTCGGCCGCGATATATGATCGTGTTTTCCGTTTATTTTTACTTCTACTCTAGTATATCCTCTATCTTGCACATCTTGGTGCAAAAATGTTTTTTGAAGACGATCGTTGCTAGAATCCACATAATTTGCCATATGTCCTCCGAATCTTTGAAGTACTTCTCCAGCCTCAAAATTTGATACTATCTTGTTGTATATTTTCAGTTGTATATAGTTTCCATCTATGATTTTGGTATATGTGCAGACGTTGTTTTCTACAGCTTTTGAATTATCTACTATTTTGATTTTATCATCTTGATTTTGCAGATATTCTACTAGAGATTTTCTATCCAAAGTCCCTGAAAAGACTTTTGTGTAATCTATCGAATATATATCCATTCCATTTTTATTCACTTGCGCTAGGAATGATTTCTTCTTTTCTTCTATTTATGCTAATGGGATATCGGCTATATCTATTTTCACTACGAATACTCCGTGTACTTCTTTTCCAGGGTTTATTTTCTTCCATGCTTTCAATACCCTATATTTTGTAGCTCCCTCGATATCTGCAATTGTTTTCCAATTTTGCGATTTTGTTCTCATTGCTGATGTGCATATCTTTACATTGCCATAACTGTCCGATATTCTATGCATACAATTTCTCAAGATGCCTACTTCTTGTTTTGCTTTCGGACTTGTGCACAGTACTTTTCCTGTTTTGTTCTTGTATGTCATCTTTTTGTAGATACCCGAATATGTATATATCATCAACGAATACCACACACATCCCCGGTATTTCTCGTAGTTTTGTCATCCCAAGATTACGGTAGCCCTATTGTCAACCCTTTTGTGTTTGTGATGTCGTTTGCATTTTTTATTGCTTTTGCCTTTTCGTTTGTCTGTTTGCGTGTTTGTTTTTGTGTTTTGTGGTTGACTGTCGTCCTTGAATGCTGCTTTCCCAGTCCGATATTTTTATCCTTCTTTCTATGTATCGAACTTCTGAAATATCCGGTACCAAGTTACTGTCATATGCATTTTCCCTAGCTAGAAATTCAGGTAGATATTTTGATCCGACCATTCCAATTTCACGTTCTGTCACTTGTATATATTTTCGCTGAGAAGTTATGTCTTGATATTCCATTATATACTATAGTTTAGATTAAATTTCAAACTGTTTTGAGAAATATAGGAAAGTATACCCTGATATTCGCTGAAGAGTTTGCGCTGAAAATTAAAAAATGTGTAAATGGCGCACTAGTAAAAGAAAGACTTTCTGCGACAAGGACTATCACAACCTGAATTCTATTGTGATGTGATTTATAAACTTCGTAAGATTCTTGGTCATGATCACTTTCATACTATCTTCGTTAAACTTGTTAAAAAGTTTATCAAAAGAGGTTATGACCCTATCATTTTTCAACGTACTGCATGCTTGGTGGTGGACCCTTTTACAGTTCGCCACTATGCTTTCCTCTTTAATTGTACGATGACCGGACAGGCTGTGGACCCTATGATCACGCCTACCTAAAGCACATTGTGACGTTGGCGTTTGGTATTTGTCTATGATCTTTCTTGTTGTGCCCTTAATGGTTTATTCTCTTGTTGCACTGGCTTCTGCCAAGTCACTGAGTACCTTCATTGTGGCTTCATAAGCTATTGTTTTTTTTGTATTATATTTACACGAGCATATTTGTGTTTTGTATTATATTTAAATGAGCATATTTGGTTGTTGGTATTGCTATGGGTACTAACTGTGCGCCACTTGTTGCAGATTTGTTTTTTTACTGCTATGGAAGAGATTTTATGTTGAGTTTGTCACCTGCTAGCCAGGGTGAAATTATTGATGCCTTTAATAATACTTCTCATTATCTTGATGACATACTCAATATTGATAATCCGTTGTTTGCTCATATGGTTATTAACATTTATCCACCAGAGCTCACGTTGAATAAAGCCAACAGTTCGGATACAGTAGCAGCATTACTCGATCTTCATCTCTCGATTTCAAATGATAGTATTCATAATAAAATCTATGATAAATGAGATGATTTCAATTTTAACATCGTTAACTATCCACATCTGGATGGAGATGTACCTCGTTCTACCTCATACGGGGTGTATATCTCCAAGCTCATTCGATTTGCTAGAGCGTGTAATAATGTTATAGACTTCAATGATCGACAAGTAAACTTCTTTAGCAGGGTTTTAGTTATCACAAACTACGTATATCTTTCTCTAAATTCTACCGCCGTAACGATGGCCTGCTGGAAAAGTACAACACCAATCTTAAAACACTTCTGCGACTGAGCATATCACAACCCTCCTTTTATGGAGATGTGGTCTATAAACTTCAAAAATTAAAGGGGTCTGACGGGTTTCCTGACCGCTTTACAAATTTAATCAGGAAGTTCGTCAGGAAAGGATATAAACCTTTGGTTTTACAGCGCACTGCATGCTAATTGATTGAGTATCTACAGTCAGTCATTACGCTTCCCTTTTCACTTGTGCGATGACTGGACTACCTCTTGAGACTCTATGAGTGTACCTACTGAAACCCCAACTAAGGGAGGTGGGAGCACGAGCTTTCGTCCCTCGGGTTTTCTGGTCGTACCCTAGATTGGTTTTCTCTTTAGCTGCAACTACTATTGTCGTTCAGTACGATTCTGGATACATCATGAGATGTTTATTATTTTGTATGTGTTTCTTTAGTTAGTTTCTCTGGATATGGACTTTATTGTTAGAGAATTCCTTTTGATGGGATGTAGTTTTGTTTACACTGTCTTGTCTATTTGGGTGCTAAAGACAGGATAAAATCGATTCATGCTAACCAGTAGGCATAATTGCCTACTGACCGTTCAGAGTCGGTAATCCTGTTTTCACCACCCTTTCTGTTGTTTTTTGTCTCATTGTATTATCAAGTCCTTGTTTGCAGTAAAGACCTACGATGCCATTGCGTTCGGACGCTTTGGTTTCTATAGGACCCTATATCTCATTTTTACTTATATTGCCTATTGATGCTGCCTTGTTGGTTAGAGATTAGATCATAGCGGGGATTTCTTTATTTACACTGTCCTGTTTTAATGGGATGACAGTAGGGTAAGTGTGAGGTTAAGTGCACCCTAGAACCGGTTTAAACACCCAGTTGCCTACTTTGCCACTGACCTTTCCATGGCGGTAGCCCTATTGTCAACCCTTTTGTGTTTGTGATGTCGTTTGTATTTATTATTATTTTTGCCTTCTTGTTTATCTGTTTGCGTGTTTGTGTCTGTGTTTTGTGGTTGACTGTCCTCTTTGAATGCTGCTTTCCTTGTCCGATCTTTTTATATTTCTTTGTCTTAAAGCGCATTTGTTATGTTGGTATGTGTAATTTAGACTTATCAAAATACTTGATGTATGATTTCCATTACAATTATGCTAAAAACAAATACAATGAAAAAGTTAAGTTGTTGTTTACTGACACTGATACTCTGTGTTATGAAATTAGAACAAAATATGTGTATGCTGATCTTTACAAAGACAAAGAACTTTTTGATAACAGTGATTATAATCAAAAAAGTGAGTTTTAACTTAACGATAACAAAAAGGTTATTGGCAAGATGAAAGACAAAGCCTGTGGTGCGGTGATCGTAGAGTTTGTTGGATTGAGGAATAAGTCATACTCCTACAGTTTGGCTGATAATACTGGGACAAAGAAATGCAAAGGTATCAAAAAACGTGTTTCCAAAAAATAGATAACGCATGATAACTACAAAAATATTTTATTCACAGCAGCGGAAGCACACCATAAAATGAAAGTTATCAGGTCTAACAAACACAAGCTGAGAAGCTATGAAATTAATAAAAACAGCTTGTCCGCATATGATGGCAAAAGGTACATATTAGACAATGGCCAAGATACACTAGCATAATAATTAAAATCAAATATAATATATTACTTATTATATATGGAACAAAAATTTGCGGAAGAGATATGCGAAAAACTTGAGGAGTTAAAAGACAAATATAGGAAAGCATTGTTAGCATGCACGCTAGGTGAAGTAGAATATGATGTGATTCGTGCTGATTTTCTAGATACTAAAAAAAGTCAAATTAATAAACGAAAACGATTACTATCGGAAATGGATTATTATCTTAAAAAACGTTATGAAAACAGGGTAAAACTTCTCTATTTGAAATGTGAAATATGCGCGTGCAGGAAAATAAAATATTCTATGATGGAGCGTGATATGTATTTTTATGACGAGGATGATTGTCCTGTTCCTTCCGAATTGTTTGATTGTATTAAAACCATTTTACCGCTTATTTTGAAATCTGGTTAGCCATTTGACTGGATGATTCCAACAAGCAATACAAACGTGTACACAGTTGGTACATGTAAATGCTGTCAACCTTACAGTGTTATGTAATGTAATATCACACATTACATATTAATTACAAACACACAACATACATTGTAGAATAGATACATGTGAAGTATATCATTTTAAAAAACATGCAAGAAAATATAGTTTTATCAAATAAAATAAAATAATTTACCTACCTACCTACCCAGTGATTTTTTGCTGGGTAGGTAAAGAGCAAACAAACACTATTTTAATTTAGGCCTTATCTACAATATCTGTCTAAATATGACAATTGGTGTGCATATTTTGTTCTCAAGCATATGCAATACTTGTTGTAGAAGTTAAATTTTATTTTATTTGATTTCAGTAGTAACTGCATTCCCTCCAAGAAGAAATTCTACCATTACCGACCTTGCTTGTAGGTGCAGGTGTTGAATTGTTTTAAGGCATCGTTGTCGATTTATGGTTATAATTCCGTAGTTAAGATTCACAGAAATAGAATGGTAGAAATACTAATTAAAAAAGCAACATGCTTTCATAAGCTTTTAACACCATTTGTTTTGGCCCACAGTCACAGCCAATAGCCAACGACGGAGTAAAATAATTTGAACCTTTTTGCATGCCTTTACAACTTTTGGTTCCGCGAACCCGCCAAATAACGGCAAAATTACACTACAAAACCATTTATCAAAACTGTCCAGGTAATATAATAATGTAATAATGTATATGTGCAATTTAAAAATAAAGGATTTTTCACGGGTTTTTAAAATAACCGTGATAAAATATGCGTAACCTGAATTATGTGTTGGTAACTTAATGCAACACTCCAGCTTTGGGGTTTAGCCTATATATACTCGTCGTCCGTACATTTATACACAGTGTACACATGTTGTAAACTTTTAGCTACTTCAAACTTAATTTATTAAGTTGAAATTGATATTTTAACAAGCTAAGGAAATAAGGAAATTCAACACAATTCAATCGTGTTTTGTCAAGGAAGGAGGTATAGTTACTTTAAGTTTTCTACTTAGAAACAATAAGGACGCATGTCTGTGATGTATTTACTACACATTTCCATAAACGTGCGTATTTGCCGAGAATGTCAAGCATTGGAGTTATTGCTAACAATGCAATATCGTCCACTAAAGCAGTGATCTTATATGAGCAAATTTGTATGTTAATAATCATTAAAATAAGCCGTTTATGTAAACTAGATACAAGAAAGAACTTAGAACCCTCCCATTGAAGCCCACCTCGTTGCACTTTGAATCTGTAAGAGTAAACCCCATTTACGTCAACTTAGCTTTACATTTTCTTTTAAACAAAACATACTTGATAACGTTAATAATTTTGTTTTCTTTTTAATGTAAAATGTTTCATTTACTAATTGTGCAAAAGTATGTACGTCTATTAATTCGATTATTCAAAAGCATTTAAATGCCATAGAATTTCTATGTATAGAAATAATTTGATTAAAGTAACTATTCCGCCAATAACAGCCAAATTTAAAATTCCCCGCCATGTTTTGTTTCATGAACAAATTTATGTTTATTTAAATCGAAATCGATAAACAACAATAGATATTTACAATTCACACATTGCAATATCTTAGAAAAGCGAGAATAAGATTTTATTTTATGACGTAGAAAACTTTGAACAGGTAAATTAATTCACAGGTAAATGTATTTATCAATTATCTGGCAATAGTTGTACAGCTATACAATTCAGATTTACCTCATTTCCCCGCGCAGTCACGCAGTGGTAAAAGTAGTATCTACGTCATGCAAATAATACTTATTTTTACATACAACTTAGTAGCGGTTTTAAATATATGTTTCTCTCTGGACTATCAAGAACTGTTCATATGATGTTTTAGAGTTATTTTTGTTAATTGATAATACTACAAAAAGGGTGGCCATTCATCTTTAACGTACATTAATATATTTTAATGTTTTAAAGGAACAACTGTTCCGTTTAAATGGAAATATAAAAAGATCGGACAGGTAAAGTAGCATTCAAGGAGGACAGTCAACCACAAAACACAGAAACAAACACGCAAACAGACAAACAAGAAGGCAAAAGTAATAATAAATGCAAACGACATCACAAACACAAAAGAGTTGACAATAGGGCTACCGCCTTGAAACGGTCAGTGGCAAAGTAGGCCACTGGGGGTTTAATCCGGTTCTAGGGTGCACCAAACCTCACACTTACCCTACTGTCATCCCATTAAAACAGGACAGTGTAAATAAAGAAATCCCCGCCAGGAAGTTGTATGACAATATTAGACACATGCTTGGAACAATTTTCATCATGTAAATATTGGATAAACTGTTCCTCAGGACAATACATAGAAATATAATACTCATGATATTTTTAAAAGGTTTCGAGTATTTGTAGTAAGTTGAGGAGTAATGATACTCACGACTTTAAGAAACTGAAGGTAGTTTTTTTGAAAAACAATGTAAGTAAAATACTCTAAAACTCAGCTTATCAACCCCTTTGACATGTAAATATAAACATCCCGGCCAGGCTGTATTCTCTTACAAATTCGGCAACATTAATAGTTATTTTAGTAAACCGCAAAGACGATAATGCATATATGAGTACGAGTATAATAAACAAAATCCTAAAAAGCCACAAAGCAAACACTCACTGAATTGGCAGAAACCAAACTAACAAAATAATGCAGCGTTAAGATCATGGCAGGATAAGATGAAGACAAACATTAAACGTTACCTTCTTTTTCAGGATTTAGATAGACGTCATCATAGGGTACTCGACCTGTCCAGTCATCATAAAATCGAAGAGGAAAGCATAGTGGCGAACTGTAAATTGGTCCTGCATGATCATAAACTCTATTGACAAAGTGCCTTATACCTTTAATAAATATTGTATCTCGTGAACGTTGTGAAAGTCCTTGTTCTAGAATAGTTCTTACATTACTGCTATATTTTAAATGGTTAAAATCCACGAAAAGCGAAGGTTTTTCGAAATGTATGATATCGGTAGCCCTGATGAAGTAGCGTTTTATTTTTACAAAAGTTACGAACTTTAATGTCGTTTTCATGACCACAAGGTTTTCAGAAAAGAATATGTAAAGAAAGATTATACCATCCCAATCTAAATTGGGATAAGTAATTGCAATCATCTGTTTTGTCATAGAGTTGTCTTGTTTTTGCTCCTTGTTCAATATAGAGAGCCAAATCGTCTTTTGAGTACGGTAAAGTTATCGGAAATCCAACAAAGTAAAGTCCCATTATCGTAAGGTAAACTAAATGCAGGCCTTTCATACAGGTCTTCAATTCAATCCCCGGCCGTGTTATACCAAAGGCATTATACAAAGTGGTAGCTCTCTTGCTGGCCGTGTTATACCAAAGGTACTATACAAATTGGTAGCTCTCTTGCCGGCCGTGTTATACCAAAGACATTATACAAACTGGTAGCTCTCTTGCCGGCCGTGTTATACCAAAGGCATTATACAAACTGGTAGCTCTCTTCCCGGCCGTGTTATACCAAAGACATTATACAAACTGGTAGCTCCCTTGTTTGACGTTCAGCATTTTAGGGGTAGATCTAGGTCTGGTCTGCCCGTTATCAGTATAATGCGAGTGGGTAGGGTATCATGTCATGTGTCAACCGCGTGGCATTCCAGTGTGATACCACTATACAATTGAACATAGTCGTGATATGGTTGGAAAATTATTGAAAGTGACGTTAAACACCATACGTTCTTATCTTTCATTGTAAAGTCCACAAAGTACGGTTATGTCATCCTAATGCCAATAGGGTGCAGGTCGTTTATTGTAAATTCATTTAAGTACTCTACCTACATCGTAAAACTAACTGACTACCGTCAGCACCAAAAGTGTAAAAATAGTATGAAAGGTTAAAGTCAACTAAGTAACGTATTTTTATTGTAAGATAACTAAATATAGTTTATCTGTTATTAAGTCAGCTGAGTAGATAGCTATTGTGTAAGCCAACTGAGAACATTACCTGTACCGTCAAGTACAAGTAACTGAGAATAGTGTAGAACATATTAGATTGTTAATGATTTTGGTTGGACAAGTGTTGACATTTTCCTGTCTAGGAATATTGTTTTTGAAATCATAGATTTTTTTGATAACATAATGGGTCCATGTATTTGCATCATATTAGATATGCATATAATGTAGCATTTAAGATAGAAAAATATCAAATTTAAAGCAAATATTTATTTTCCATGTGTTTCCCGTCCATTGCGGCTATTTTTGTTTTATCAAAGCAATATGGGCTATGGGTAGCTCTGAGTAAAATGTATCCGTTTATTATAAACAATCTAAGAAAATAGGCTTTTTGTTTTTAAATAGTGAAACAATTACATATAAGTGAATGCTCGATGTGTGTGTGCGTGTGTGTAAATATTTAAATTAATATCTTGAAAATTAATCGTTGTTTTTTAAT
Source organism: Cyrtodaria siliqua (assembly GCA_037043455.1). Taxonomy (NCBI): domain Eukaryota; kingdom Metazoa; phylum Mollusca; class Bivalvia; order Adapedonta; family Hiatellidae; genus Cyrtodaria; species Cyrtodaria siliqua. The sequence continues at coordinate 187,919 of JAWPHD010000288.1, forward strand.
AAGTGTGATGCTATGATAAAAAATTTGAAACCATAAAAAATGTACAATGACTTTATTTTTCTCTTTTGAGTGACATTTTGGATTTAGAAATACAAATTTTCTTAAAAAACGTCTATAAATGTTAAATAAGTAGTAACACATGTCTCTGTGACTTTTGCAATAAGCATGTTGAAACAACTGAACATCTCTTTTGGGAATGTCGATATACTAGAGCCTTTTGGACTGAATTACATCATTTTTAAATTAGAGAAATGTTCCTCTTGAATTGACTTTCAATACAATCTCCTTTGGTATTATTCAAGAAAAAACGTATAAAGAAAGATACAAATATTGCACAGGGAAAGCAGCATTCAAGGACGACAGTCAACCACAAAACACAAAAACAAACAAACAAACGAGAAGGCAAAAGTAATAAAAAATGCAAACGACATCAAACACAAAAGGGTTGACAATAGGGCTACCGCCTTGGAACGGTCAGTGGCAACAGAGGCCACTGGGGGGATTAAACTGGTTCTAGGGTCACCAAACCTCACACTTACCCTACTGTCATCCCATTAAAACAGGACAGTGTAAATAAAGAAATCCCCGCCATGATCTAATCTCTAACCAACAAGGCAGCATCAAAAGGCAATATAAGTAAAACACAAATATGCTCGTGTAAATATAATACAAAAAAACCCACAATAGCCTAGAAAGCCACAATGAAGGTACTCGATGACGTGGCAGAAGCCAGAGCAACAAGAGAATAAACTATTAAGGGCACGACAAGAAAGATCATAGACAAACATCAAACGCCACCGTCCCATTGGGCTTTAGGTAGGCGTCCTCATAATGTCCACAGCCAGTCCGGTCATCGTACAATTAAAGAGGAAAGCATAGTGGCGAACTGTAAAAGGGTCCACCACCAGCATGCAGTACGTTGCAAAATGATAGGGTCATAACCTCTTTTGATAAACTTTTTAACAAGTTTAACAAAGATAGTATGAAAGTGATCATGACCAAGAATCTTACGAAGTTTATAAATCACATCACCATAGAAGTCAGGTTGTGATAGTCCTTGTCGCAAATAAGTCTTAAATTACTTTTTTATTTTGGAAAGAAGATCAAGGTTTTACGAAGTTTATGGTAACGGTAACCCTGACTGAGTAGCTTTTTAGTTATACAAAAATTACGAATATTAAAGTCCACAACTCGAGTAAAAGCTCTTGAAAAACGAATAAGTTGAGACACATACACCCCATAAGAAGTTGCTCGGGGAACATCCACATCCAAGTGGGGATAATTAACAATGTCAAAATTAAAATCATCTCTCTTGTCATAGATTTTGCTAATTCTTTCACCATTTTCAATCGAGAGATCTAAATCAAGAAAATAAGCGTTGTTATCAGATATATTAGCTTTGCTAAGATGAAGATCTTTAGGATAAATATTATTAACCATAGTTGGAAAGAAAGGGTTGTCAATGTTCAATATGTCATTGAGATACCGAGTGGTGTCATTAAAGGCTTCAATAACATCCGCCTGGGTATCTGGTGAATGACCCAACATGACATCTCTTTCATAGCAAAATAAAAACAAATCTGCGACAAGTGGTGCACAGTTCGTACCCATAGGGATACCTATATTATTGTCTATAAAGGTTGGTTCCATACCTGACGAAAATATTATCTAATAGGAAGATGCGTGCTTCACAAACTTCATAGCAAGTCCACATAGTATAATTGTCTAAACTGCCGTTAGTAAAAAACGCTTTAATATTATTGCAGGCCAAAAATGTAGTATTTTCTCTAGCAAATGTTTTTTGAATAAGAGAAATTAGCTTGTCTTTGATAAGATGATGTGGTAAAGTTGTATATAGTGTAGAGAAATAATAAGTGCTTATAGATCAAACATGACGTTTATTGAAACTTTTACTCCCACTTGTACGTTTTCTTATACTTTATATGTCTCTCCTTTTGTTACTTGTGTACTGTAAGAAACCATCTGTTGGTATTATAAGAAATAAAAATATTGAAAAAAAACACAAAAAAAACGACATTGCGGTGAATTAACCTTTTTTGTTGATAAATTTGTATTACTAAAGAAGCTTAACATATCAATTGAAAAAGCACACTCAGTATTGCGTTCTTTTCCAGTCATTCTCCTTAATGAGAGGCGCAGGTGAAGAACATCAACTATTTAAAAAAAATCGTCTTTCAATCATTCTCCTTAATGAGAGGCACAGGTGAAGAATGTCAACTATTTAAAAAAGAATCGTTAACATGACAAATCTAAAAGGTAGATACAAAACTCGGCCAGGAAACTTCAAACTTTTTTTTTTTTTCAGCCAACTTAAGGTGACCCATATAATCTCCCCGTCTTAGGTGGGACAAGGGTCGGGGAGGGCCACCTCTTGCTTCACCTTACAAGTAAACATTTAATATATCAATGTAATATAAGATAATTTATATCAATATGGATCAATGTTAACCTACTGCATGTAGTAATGTTTTATATCAATACCAAGTCATTGTAACTCTTGTCCTTAAAGTAACTGAAGAAAAAAAATCCTACGAAAAAACAAAACAGAAAAACAACAACAACAATAACGTATTCTCTCCACCTAGGATGTTCACTAATCTCTGTGTGAGGGTACTTGTATAATTTCTTAATTACAATGTACTTTAGCTGCCGAGTGCCTTAATTGACAACTGTAATTTCTTTCTTATGCAGATATCTCCTTAAACATGTATTTAATAATATTTGCATATTCCTTCCAATGTTTTTTAAATGCATTTTTTTTATTATTACCTACAAAAATGCATTCAAGACAGGCGTATGATTTCTTAAGTCTATTCTTGAGGGCTTCTATGCTTAATGGACTTTCCAAACGCTTGGCCGAAAATATGTAGTATTTAGTTTCAAGTATTATATGTAGTTCTGTTTTAGATAATTTATTTCCGATATTAAATACAAATGATTCCTCCACAAGTGTTATTTCAATGTTTTTTGAAGACAGCCAAATTTTAAGTTTGTTAAGAAGAGACTGTGTTTCTGGACATGACCATTGCATATGGGTTAAGGTTTCTTCATGATCGCAATATTTACAAGTAGGATTGTCTGCGATATTAATCTTATGTAAAAATATTCTTGTTGGGAGAATTCTATGGTTAATTCTTATTTGAAACCATTGTAATAGTGTATTTTTTGTGCATTTGAATGGTGCTATACATTTCTTCCCATTTTGTCCTTGAAGTTGGTTTACTGCGGTTTTGGTTGAGGATATTATAAAGGTCTTGAGATCCTTTTTTATTTTTTATAAATACGTAAATGTTAAATGGTATTACTGGATGTATTAACTTTTTTGTACTTTGTTTGATATTAAATTTATTTGCGAAAGATTTTGTAGCAGCAATTATGCCATTAAACTGTATAAAATTAGCTTTCAGATTATACAGTTTATTAAAGGGACACACGGCAATCTTGAAGTGTTTGAAATGGTTGTCTCGTTTTATATATCCAGTATCATTTTTACTTTTACCCTGGTCACATTTAAATAAATCAAATTTTAAGTATTCACTATTTTGTCTTATTATACTATAAGTTTTAATGTATTATTGGTGCAATAATATCAAAAAATAATAATATGCAATAACAAATTGCTTAATACTATTCTTATAATTACTATTAATGATTGAAAAATGCAAGTTATGCAGAAAAACTAGCGGGACGCCGTGAGTTTTTCAAAAAATAAAGATTGCCATGTGTCCCTTTAAATTCTTCACGAGTATAGTAATATCCTGTTTCCTTAATTAGATCATTGATTAAAATAACTCCTTTGTCATACCATTGCTTATAAAATATACCATGCCCACCAAAGAATATTATGGTTTAAAAACAGTGAGCTGGATAAGAATGGACTTTCTTCTGTTGGGTTCTTACTGTCCAATATCATTGTGTAAGCTGAATGAAAGTCTTTTCAAAAAGGGTTTGTTATTTTTTCTATCACTGATTTTGCATAGAGTTTTCCAAGATTTATAATATCTTTTAATTGTATAGTACGTTTTATTGCATGCCGCCATTCTCCATCTTTAAGAGAGAGTCTTTTTATCCATGTTGATTTTAATCCATTTATAAATGCCTTAAGGTTTATCATTTTTAGTCCACCCTCATTATATTGTTTTTAATCATTATACTTATTTTTATTTTAGCTGGTCCTTCCCATAAAAAGTCATAAAGCATGTCATTGATTTTTTGGATAATAGAATCTCCTGGGTTTGCAACTGAAATAAATAAATGGTTAAGAGTTGGTATCAATATATATTTAATCACTGTTATCTTGTCTAATGGAGTTAAATATCTACGTTTCCAAAGTTTAATAAGATTTTGAATCTTTAATATTCTATCATGACAGACTTAACATACTTTTCAATCTCACTTTAAGCATCTCATAAGATACACAGATACATAATATACCTCACTTTATAGTAAAGAGTATGAGAGTGGACCTTTGGAAACGGCCGAACACTACACATGCGAAATATTGCAGTCTCGGTTTGATTGAGACTGTTCATGAACGATAGTGAAATATGCTAGCTACCGCTCATGCCCTCTAGCCCCGGGTTGAACTCAGTATTCATAAAATCAATAGAACATAATTTTAACAAGTTTAAATGAACATATTTATTCAAAGATTTAACAAAATCAGATCAAAAACTGATAATTCATTGTAACGATCATTGCTTTTGTATACGTGTTTTCGGTTGAATGTTTTCTGTAAATGCTAATATTCCTGTTTGACTTGTATACTTACTTTGAGTGTGAAATAGACACGGATTGGAGTGTTTACAGAATTTATGCATTTAAACGCCGCATTAAAATCAACTTTCACAAGTAAAATGTTTATTTCTCAATCGATTTCAAAATGTAAAGTACTTTATTCACCACAAATAGTTCCCGTTTCACTGATATATAACTTATTTAGATACTAGTTAAAGCTTATCTATTATCAGGTTGTACTCGATAATATATATTAACACGGAAAAGTTGACACTTGATTCATAACATAGTGTATAACCCGATTAATGTAAAGATATACTATGATCTGCAAACTATGCTAATAGGAGGATCTGGCAGGTCATTGCATTTGGGTGCTGTACGTAATGTAACTGCCTGAACCAAAATGGCAAAATGAAGAGGTCTTACAATTTTTTGAACAGGTTATTTAATTAACTCAGTGATAGGTACCCCCGAATTATGCTTTATCTACAGAGTATGTTCGTTTTCAAGTAGTAATCTCTTCAATTTCATTGAACAATGCAATGCCACATACAATGTTAACTGTTACAAATGGTGACCTTTATTGTTATGTTTTCTCCTCTATAACAAATAAGTTTCATTACTTTCTTATAAGAAAGAAAGAACAAATATATACCTTAAGATTTATGGGTAAAACACACATATTTGCAAATAATGATGAAAAAATATATATTTTGACCAAATATATCTTTATATGGTATGTGATATTACAGCAACAATAACTATTAATTATTTGTCTTACAAAATATGAATTAAATGCTTATTTTGGTTAATTTATCAAATCATCGGTAACATACGAGCAAACTGTCCTATTATTAGTCAATAATTTCTTTTTGTCTTAAACTAAGACATACGATCACATGTAAATTGCAAACACAGTTTTGAACAATTATGATATGCATTTAGTGGAATTATTTGGATTAAGGTAAAACTCTACCTCAATAGAAATACATAGGTTTAAAATTGCAAAATTGTATATACCTAATTCAAAATATTTATTTAAAGCGAACCGCGTGAAATTGTCGGTTATTTTGAAATGCATACGCTCTAAATGACAGTTTCACATAAATAAATCACGCATTTATTATGATAATCATGTTCTTTGAAAAATAACATCATAAACAAAAGTGTTACGCTATAAGTTGAATACCTCTTGTACCTCGTGTTGGAATTCCCTATCTATATATTTTAGTATTTCGTGCTAGACATAATTGTTCTGGTGTATGGTATGCAAAGCGTCACCACTTCCATATAACATTACACTATAAAACAAAACATCTGTTTGGATATACTGTATAAGGGACACAGGTGATGAAAAACAAGTTTGTTTTATATTTATTTCATTGAACCAAATCGCTGACACAATATAATTCCAGTTTTGCCGTTTTGTTATTACAACTTAAATTTCTATGACGTGTCCATGCTTTGCTGTATAAAGGATCGTAACACATGGTTCAGTAAAGTAGATTAGTAACATTATTTTCCCAAGAATTCAACATAGCGTTTTCGAGTTTGCCTTTGTGAATTGTGCGAATTGAATCGTTTCCCTAAAAATTCAATGTATCGCTTATCTCCCGGCATCAACACGTCGTCTTTCCTTTTACCCACAAACTCTAACCATTTCTTAACCATGTCCACATCAGCTTTCATGTGTACCTTAGCTTCGGAATGATTCCTCTTTCCAAGAAATTCGTGATATCTTTTAACAGGTTGGGGAGCAGAATATGGGTAATCAGTTTCGTACGAATCGTCGCTTGAAGCGAGATAGGAATCACCGCGTTTTCCTGGCCATTCCATGTACCTTTTATCAGGTTCGGTTCTATAGTATTGACCAGAATCGAACCCGTAGCTGTTGTCTCCAAAGCCACCGTGCTTTTCGACGTCATCCATTATTTCTTCCTCAGTCGGATCTTGACCAACGCCAGGCATAGACAACCGCATTGCTGTGGCAAGGTACGAGGGTTTGTAGGAATCGTCCACATCTGCAAATATAGTATTATTTAAGCCAATTATACCAGCCATTAAACTAATTAGTATCCTAAATCAGCCAAACAAACAATACTGTAACACAAGCATTATTACTTTTTTAAATTAATGTTTGCTTGTTTTATACGTCATTAACGTTTCATATCTGTCTCCAGACTTGTTGTTTCGTGCTCTTAATGATTGATTCTTTTGTTGATTTAACTTATGCCAAGTCATTGAGTATAAACTTTGTGTCTTTCTATGCTTTTTTATATTCATATGTATGCATGATCTCCTTTGTGTTATAATCCGTATGTTGCCTATTATAACGCACTTGCCAAACTCCAGTCCGATTAGATGACGTTCAAAACGTTGCGACTATTAGATACTAGTAAAGCATATCCAGCAGCAAATTCAGTCATGTGACGTTAAACCGTCATAAACTTGACGTCATTTGGAATTATTGCAATGCGTTTGTGAGTAAACCTGTCAAAAGCAATTAAATGCGTTGGAAACGAGTTAACAAGTATTGTAATTCTGATTTTACGATAGTATATCGGTCGTATAACGGTCGCAAAGCGTGTTTAACGGCTCCGTTAACGCGTCGCCGTTAAACACAATTTGCGATTATTAAACTAAATTAAATACCCTATATTAATACTGCCTAGTTTGTTAGAACATATATCCTCGTTTTATTGGGATGACTATACGGTAATAGTAAAGTTTAGTGAACGTGGTTTAACGCGGCAGCGACCTTTTTTGCTACTGACCGCTCGAAAGCGGTAGCCCTATCGTCAACCCTTTTTCATTTGTGATGTCATATATCTTACCTTATATTTATTCTTGTGATTATTATTTCTTTCGATGCGTGTTTTTGGGTGACTGTTGTTCTTGAATGCTACATTTCCTGTTCAACTTTTAAATCTACTTTTACTATAATCTACCCTCGATAATTATGTCAACGATTTTCTTATTTTCAGTAGCAGTTTTAGTCATTTTTCTCATATTGTTATTGTGATTGATATCCCGTTATACGAGGGTTGTTCCAGAAGTCCTTTTCCTGTAATTTTAGTATTTTGATTTATATGGTGTTGATATTTTGGCTACTTATAATGTCATATTATGTTCTTAAGTAGTCCAATCTAAAATCGAACATTGTTGTCGTATTTATTTAAAAAAACGCTATACAAGCAAGATTGATTGCGTTGCACGGAGCAGCACATTTTTATACTGTAAATCATTTTCTCTTTTCACATTCGTTAATAATTATTACTATTTAAACCACAGCATTTGAGCACCATTTCGTATCTTGCTGTAAGATGTTGTTGACGTTATTTCCGGACATGTTAAATGTCATAACTATAACGGTTGCGGATCAATAAAAAAACCATTGACGTGTTGCGAAACAAAAACAACCAACAAACATGTCGTCGGATGGCGACACGGAATAGCAAACGGTTATGACATATTGTGTGAGTCATCAAGGCAGTCATATTTAGTATTAATTAACTACTTAATATCTGCCGTGGTTTTCAGGAAACTGCACGCATCATATGGTAAAAACAAGGCCAATATGGAGAGAAACTCGGCCTGTATGAAAAAAACTCGGCCAATATAAAATTCAAGCAATCTGATTGGATAAGCCAATACGACCAAGGCTTTGTTTTCTTTAAGGACGCCATTTTTAAGGAAAAACACAACGTCGCAGCTTTTCGATGATAAACTAGTTCGCCTATATAATGTAGACATTCAAAATAATTAAGGTTTGATTATTTGTAAATTCGGTTGCATCGACTTCGCTGAAATACAGCTATTATCAAGTTCGTGTGTGATTTTCCCACGCGCCATCGAGCGGTAACAGTGGAAGATTTATTTGAATCAGATACTTGTTATTAAATGTTATATTGAACATATATCTTCTTTTTTTTCTTACCTGTAAATGGTATTTAAAACATAGAAATAAAGAGAGATATTAAGTAGTTATTTAATAAAAATGTCATTAATTAAGTGTTTTCATACTGGCCGAGTTATTGGTCCTCGGACTGTCATATGGCCGCCGCTTCGGCCTTGGGCCAATATGACAGTCCTGGGACCAATAACTCGGCCAATATGAAAACACTTAATTAATAACATCATAACACCGAAGCTAGCATTTAAGTTTATAGAAAACGCTGGAATGGAACAGATAATTTATAAAACTTGTGGCACAAGCGATTTCGCGAAGGGCGTTAGTCAATTGAAGACAATCAGAGATGTGGGAGGACAATAAGTGTCAGCAAATTATTGTCCGAGTCAGAGCGTTAACTTATGGAAATAAGGATAAAAGTCGAACAGGAAATGCAGCTTCCACACAGCACAGTAAACAGTTGTCTGTGCGTGATATTTCCAGTACGTTACAAGTGAAAAATGCTACAGTTCATATAATATTAAAGAAGGACTTAAACATGTAAAAAGTCAGTTCCAACTGGATGCCTATATTTTTAACGGAGGAAGAAACAGGTAAACTTATCAGCGCTACATCAACTCGACGTCACGAACGTTGCGTTCTGCTCCGTGCGCCTGCCACACATGATACGAGAATACTCCTCATCAGGACAATCTTGCTATGAGCATTGTGAAATTATACGAGTACAATTTGTAGTTCCTGGTGATGTGTGTTTTTATTTTGATCTGCATGAGATTATAAGATGAGAATACGGACTTCTGTAACAGCCCTCGTATGTCCGACGTGACAATATAAAAAATCTTCCAGGTTACTTCTTGCTTTGCATAGTTCCTGTTAGGCTATTATTTATCGAAGGAACAGTGAGAATATTGTTACAGAAATTGAATCCGGTATGGAAAGATTCGAGAAGTTTATTATTTATACAGATGCATATCTGCAAAGTAATTTCATAAATTAATAAAATAAAATATCCTACACAGGAAAAATATCTAGGTACGAAATTCATATGTTTTACATATGTGCCACATATGTATTCTACATAATTATGTATTTAATATTAAAAGAACACATAAGGAATAAATATGAAAAGAATACATATGTAATACATATTTATATAACAAGAAATTCATATGCAAAGAAGTCTATATATATAAATACATGTAGTGCTATTTATTGATATTTATTGAGCCAAACAATGATTTATGCTGCACAAACTTAACAATTTTCATATTCAATCTAATAAAACGACTTTTTGTTTACAAATGAAGTTTAAACTTTAATCTTGTTTAATTTAGTATATTAAATTGTATTTATGCAACATAATTCATTGGTTTTATATACCCTGCAATTTATACCGTTAACTTTGAGAGCAATCTAGTTTCGGACAATCGAAACAAAAACAAAATGTGTTAATCCAGTTACTCTGTTTACATTATTACTAACTTTATTTTCGGTTATAGTCATCTCTGAAGTTCGGGGGGTCTCTCTCCACATACACACACATACACACTCACACTTAGTTGTTTGATATGAAATTAATTATTTCCATAAAATAAAAACACATTGCGGATGTTGCTCCAATGTTTATCTATTTTTGTTTCGCCCACAGTTTTGAAATTGGGACCATAATTATTTCGCTGATCGTGGAATTATATGACAAAACATAGGCATAAGAGCCGGGTGGGGTCGGGGGTGCCCCCCACCCCCCACCTATATTCAGTATATCTCTTGTGAGTTCGAGTCCCAGTGGGACCTGGAATCTTTATGTGAGAATTTGAGAAAGCCATCCAGCTGGCTTGGGGAACGTCGGTGGTTCTACGCAGGTACACCCGCACATGAACATTGCCCGGAGAGCAACGTAAGCTGGAAAGGTCACCAAATGACCTTATAGCCGGTGGTGCGACTATAAAATCCAATTCATTTATCAGTAACGTTTAATTTGGTCGGTTTTTATTAAAGTCATACACAGTCATTAGTAAGATCCTTTATGTACTATTGACATATAAATGAGTTCTGTTCAAGCAGGGGATAGAGGTAGGTTCATGAACAGTTGCAACGCGTTATGAAATATGATCTTACTGAAATACTTGATATGTTGATTAAAAACCTTATTCCTAATTATTTTGTTATACCTTTGTTACTATATATGTCTAATGTCTTATACCTGTATACATGTGTTATTATGTCCAATGTCGTATACGTGAGTTACTACGCTCAATGTCTTATATTTGTGTTACTATGCCCCAATGTCTTATACCTGTGTCCAATGTCTTATACTTGTGTTACAATGTCCAATGTTACTATGTCCAATGTTTTATATCTGTATTCCTGTGTAACTATGTCCAATGTCTTGCACCTTTGTTAATATGTTCAATGTCTTATATTATTCTGTATACATGTGTTACTATGTCCAATGTCTCATATATGTGTTCCTATGTCCAATGTATTATATATGTGTTAATATATCCAATGTCTTATACCTATGTTACTATGCCCAATGCCTTATACTTGTGTTACTATGTCCAATGTCTTTTACTTGTGTTACTATGTCCAATGTCTTATACTATGTCCAGTGTCTTATACTTATGTTAATTGAAAATGGTAAAATAATTATCTATGACAAGAGAGATGATTTTAATTTTGACATTGTTAATTATCCCCACTTGAATGGGGATGTTCCCCGAGCAACTTCTTATGGGGTGTATCTGTCTCAACTTATTCGTTTTTTAGAGCTTGTACTCGAGTTGAGGACTTAAATATTCGTAATCTTTGTATAACTAAAAAGTTACTCAATCAGGGTTACCGTTATCTCGATTGAAAATGGGAAAATAATTAGCAAAATCTATGACAAGAGAGATGATTTTAAATTTGACATTGTTAATTATCCCCAATTGGATGGGGATGTTCCCCGAGCAACTTCTTATGGGGTGTATCTGTCTCAACTTATTCGTTTTTCTAGAGCTTGTACTCGAGTTAAGGACTTTAATATTCGTAATCTTTGTATAACTAAAAAGTTACTCAATCAGGGTTACCGTTACCCATAAACTTCGTAAAACCTTTGCAAAATTTTATTATCGTAACCCTGATCTTCTTTGACATCATCTTAAATGTGTTATACAATATTTTGGCCAAACTGGTCCATGAAAGTTCGTTTTCGTGAACATTTGTATAAACTGCGTCAATCGAAACTATTAAAAAAATTCTTTATCCACACTTTAGGGATTCGGGGCATTCCACAGATGATGTTAGCATTCAACCTGTGGAACTTATTGAATTTGATAAAACTGCTGCCAAAGGTAACAAGATACGAGCTAGACATATCGCTGAACTCAAAAAGATAAAGCAATTACAAACTCCGTATCCATTGGGGGCTAAACAATAACATTTATCAAGAAAACGTTCCAATCAATATAGATATACAAATCGAAAGGAAAAGCAGCATTCAAGGACGACAGTCAACAACAAATACACACAAAAACAAAAAAAACTAATTTAAAATGAATAAAAGGCCAAAAAAGACATCGCAGACAAAAAAAGGGTTGACAATAGGGCTACCGCCTTGGAACGGTCAGAGGCAAAAAAGGCCGCTGGGGGTTTAAACCAGGTTCTAGGGTGCACCAAACCTCACACTTAGCCTACTGCCAACCCAATAAAACGGGACAGTGTAAATAAAGAAATCCCCGCCATGAACTATTCTCTAACCAACAAGGCAGCATTAATAGGCAATATAAGTAAACACAAAGATGCTCGTGTACACTTCTCAAAACTGCTAACTACACCGCTACGTTTTGGGTTATATATATCGATGGGTTGAATGTTTTTCAATAAAATAAAAAGGAAATACCAATTCAATCATTTTTACATCATTTCATTTTATTTTTTTCATGGGCAATGCTAGAACTAAACCACAATAAGCAATTACAAACGACCCATGTAAACACTAAAGTCACACTTTTCATTTCTTGTTCATAAAAGTGTGACTTTAGTGTTTACATGGGTCGTTTGTAATTGCTTATTGTGGTTTAGTTCTAGCATTGCCCATGAAAAAAATAAAATGAAATGATGTAAAAATGATTGAATTGGTATTTCCTTTTTATTTTATTGAAAAACATTCAACCCATCGATATATATAACCCAAAACGTGAGCGGTGTAGTTAGCAGTTTTGAGAAGTGTATATATAAATACAAAAAAACAACAATAGCCTAGAAAATGATATATAGGGTCCTATAGAAACCACAGCGTCCGAACGCAATGGCACATTGCTATTATTGTAAAGCTGATCTTCTTTCCAAATATGCAAGTAATTTAAGAACTCTAATGTGACAAGGACTATAAAGCCACACAGAAGGTACTCATTGACTTGGCAGAAGCCAGAGCAACAATAGAATAAACCATTGAGGGGACGACAAGACAAGACTGCAGACAAACATCAAACGTCACCGTCCTCTTGGGCTTAGGTAGACGTCGTCATAGGGTCCACAGCCCGTCCGGTCATCGCACAATCAAAGAGGGAAGCATAGTGGCGAACTGTAAATGGGTCGACCGCCATGCATGCAGTGCGTTACAAAATGATAGGGTCATAACCTCTTTTGATAAACCTTTTAACAAGTTTAACAAAGATAGTATGAAAGTGATCATGACCAAGGATTTTACGAAGTTTGTAGATCACGTCACCATAGAAGTCAGGCTGTGATAGTCCTTGTCACATTAGAGTTCTTAAATTACTTGCATATTTGGAAAGAAGATCAGGGTTACAATAATAGCATTGTGCAAAGGTTGTACGAAGTTTATGTTAAGGTAACGGTTACCCTGATGGAGAAGCTATTTAGTTATACAAAGATTACGAATATTAAAGTCCTCAACTCGAGTACAAGCTCTTGAAAAACGAATAAGTTGAGACACATAGACCCCATAAGAAGTTGCTCGGGGAACACCCGGATATAGATCCTTTTAGCATAATGTCTATTCGTAAACGTAACCGACGGTCGCATGGTCTCAGAATGAACCATAATCTTAAACGAGAATTTAAGAAAGTATTTACTGTTGCAGACCTTTATACTATGTATAACAGTTCGGGTAGACAAAGTAGTCAGTCTATCTTTTTATTGCTTACAGAAACTTGACAAAGAAGCGGATGACATTTACTTTCGTAGTAATTATATGAGGCTGTATCTATTATTCAAATTTACACGCAGCATATTTTGCTTTCGCATTTAGATTCTCCATCTGACCATAAAAGTCATTTAGGGCATCTTGTGTTAATAAAGGCATCGATTTCATTAATTTAACCGGAGTATTTAATGACATGCGGGTGACTGACAAAATTCCCAAGTATTTCAAGAATATTGAGACTCCTGTTATATACTGAAATGGAAAAGAAACGCATAAACACAAAATTGCCTATACTGCATTACTGTACACACATAATTTCACGTAATTATTATTCCAGATATATCTCAATGTGTTTTGTACAACAAGGGGCTACAACTAATTACAGAAAGAACAACTCTGCCATGTAGTAGACCTTTTAATCAAAGTATACTTTGTTATACGAAATGCATACATGCTAACGTTTTGCTTGAAAAAGTCAAGCCATTTCAGTAATATGTTTAATGTTAATAGATTGCAACATTTAAAACCTAAGTTTGCTAACCGGCGCATTCTGTCGATAATGAAACTTTAAAGGGGTAACTATTGTTGTGTTCGGTGCTGTTTAAACCTTCTTTCCGAAAGGACAGTCCTAATGTCGCCCTGTACCATTCGATTAGCAGTATCATATTATACATACAATATATAGCGGAAATATCCATTATGCGTTTCTTTTTCCTTTCAGTATATGTTACAAGTATAAGAAATCAACTAGAAATCTTATTTTCAATTATATAATAGGATAGTTTCTGATCGTGAAATCGAGACATCTAATCCTACTGATTGTCAACATTCTAAATTGTGTTACGAACCTGCCGGTCACATTCTCACTGGCAATCTTGATGTTATTGAGGATAAAATGATCCGGCAATTAATGCCAAAGGTCCTAAGTATCGCCTTTTATCAGATATTGATTTTAATACCTGTCGCACTGAAATTGCGGGTTCTTCAATGGATTTCTGTACTCAGTGGTTTAGGCGCGAAAACGCAGATAGCATGCACTTAGATGAAAACTATTTCTGAAATTATTGAATTACGTATATTATTTTATGAATCAAATCCAGCCCTGCTTCCACGGCCGTCTACCTACAATTTATGACACCTTAATAAGGGTATTCAGAATCTGCATACTAAAGTTGTCCTAGTTCCTGCAGACAAAACTTCCAACAATATAATTATTGTCTGACGATTACATTATATCAATACCTTGAATGCTGAGCTAGCGAGCTCTTCTGCTTATCTAACCACACCTTTACTGGAGAAGGACAGTATATCCCAGCATGTGACCTTTATGGAGACTATAAAATAGAGTATGAGAGTTGACCTTTGGAAACGGCCGAACACGACATATACGAAATATTGCATATATATAAATATTTATACCGCATAATTTTATAAAGGTTTCTGTTAATAGTAAGCAGACGAGGCTCCCTACAATAACTCTACAAAGTTCCACACACGCACGCTTTAATGCTAATTCAAGTTAATGTACCACGACCAATATATCAAAACTATTGACTTCCTGACTTTCCGCGATTAAACATGTTAAAGTATATATTATTAAGTATTGCGGAAAGGCTTTCGAAAACTCAGGAATCTATCTGTTTTGGTCTATCAAAAACTCTGGAGAAGTCCTTGATAAATTACACATTTTCATGCCTCTTCTCTAAGCACCTACGACGGTTCCACACTATATACTTTTCTACCACATTATTCAGAAGACATTTGCTAGAGAAGGTACAACTTGTCTAGTTTGTAATAATGTCAGGGCTTTCTTTACAAACGACCCTTAGGCTATTGATAATTATAAGAGTGAAGTTATTGATGGGTTTAATAATACATCTCGGTATCTAGATGACATACTCAGTATTGATAATCCTTACTTTGCTCATATCGTTACTAACATTTATCCACCAGAGCTCACGTTGAATACAGTCAGAAGTTCGGATATTGAAGCAGCATTCCTCGATCTGCATCTCACAATTAATTTCTAATGATTTTATACATACTAAAATCTATGATAAGAGAGATGACTTCAACTTTAACATCGTTAACTATCCACACCTGGATGGGGTATGTATCTCGTGCTACATCATACGGGGTTTATATCTCCCAGCTCATTCGTTTTGCTAGAGCTTGTAATGATGTTACAGACGTCAATGATCGAAATCAAGTTACTAAATGTAAACTTCTTCAGCAGGGTTTTCGTTATCATAAACTACGTGAATCTTTTTTCAAAATGCTATCGCCCAAACGAAAGCCTACCGGAGAAGTACAACACCAACCTTAAAACACTTCTGCGACTAGGAATATCACAACCCTTATTTTATGGAGATGTGATCTATAAACTTCGAAAGTTAAAGTGATCTGGCGGGTTTCCTGATCACTTTACAAAATTATTCTGGAAGTCCGTCAGAAAAGGATACGACTCTTTAGTATTACAACGCACTGCATGTTTAGTGATTGACCCCTCTACAGTCAGTCACTACGCTTCACCTTTCCCTTGCAATCGGACAACCTCTTGGGACTCTGTGATTGCACCTACTGAAACCCCGACCAAGGGAGGTAGGTGCATGAGCTTTCATCCCTCGGGTTTTCTGGTCGTACTCTAGATTGGTTTTCTCTTTGGCTGCAACTGCTGTGGTTGTTCAGTACAATTCTGGATACATCCTGAGATGGTTCTTATTTTGTATTTTATATAGCTTTACAACAACATATTAGTGTTTCTTTTGTTAGTTTCTCTGGATGTGGACTTTATTGTTAGAGAATTCCTGTAGTTTTGTTTACACTGTCTTGTCTATTTGGGTGCTGAAGACAGGGGAAAATAGCGAGGATTGTTTACACATAAAATCGATTCAAGCTAACCTGTAGGCCTTATTGCCTACTGACCGTTCCATGTCGGTAAACATGTCTTCACCACCTATTCTGTTGTATTTTGTCCTTTTCATTGTATAATTAATTACATATTGCCCCTTGTTTGTAGTACAGTGCGGACCCACCATGCCATTGTGTTTGGACGCTGTGGTTTCTATAGGACCCTGTATATCATTTTTAGATTATCTATGCGTATTTCCTACAAGTGACAACCCTTGTCTTCTAAACTCCTCTTTGTGGATGATTACGGATTTCTGAGAAACATTGTACACTGATTCACAATCTTGCCAAGATGTGCAACTGACAACATAATTTGAAAACACGGAATTGTTGTCCGACAATCTCTCGCAGAGTTTTGGGCCTATCTTGACGCATTCGTGTTTAAAGCCTAAACTCCTCTTACAGTTGTTCATGAATTGCTTGCGAACATTTCTCATTTTTGTAACCGGAGGCCACGGGTTCATTCCTCCGTGGTGTCACTGAGTTTTGTCGGTGTGTTCTTGGGCAAGACACTTTCCCTTAGCCTCGTCCGTCGGATGGGGACGTAAACCGGGCGGTCCCGTGTATCGGTCTATCCTCCGAGCACGTTAAAGAACCATAGGAATCTATTCGATAATAAGAGTAGGGCACGGTTCCCGGATTTCTATGTATCCTTCCCCTCTCTCTCTGGGGCGGCTCTAAATAACCTGTACTGTGTTGATGAGCCGTTAAACAACATTCAATTCAATTCAAATATCCGGTAATATTTTGTTAAGTTATATCTTTAATTTCTTAATTTCTACAATTAAATTCGACTTCGCTTCTTTTTTTTCTCCGCAATTCTCGAAAGTAATCAAGTGACAACTTATATCATGTTTTGTATTACCATGCTTTGTGAAATTGTATGTTGTATCCTCGCGGACCTTTAAGTCTACTGGAAATAAAATTATCTATCATATAAACATAACTTACACACATTTTAACACACTTATTATGTATATTATTACGATTGTATGGTAGCACAAAGGAAACACGCGGTCATTACGTACAATATAATCAACACTATCAACCGTAGAAGGTAAACAATGGAGTTTGAGACCAAAAGATATGTATTGATGAATTTTCTGACAGAAAACAACCTGTGCTTTCTAACACACAACATCTACGATCAAAACGATATGTGTTTACCGTTTACAATGTGAAAAAACATACCATCGTCTCAACGTTATTGATCTGTAGTTACGGTAACAAATGTATGTACATATTTAATTGTTTTGCATTTTAAGGACATTTCCTTTTTTTCATATGAATAAACATTTTAAAGCCTTTGCTACATAGCTAGAACTGTCTATTCTAAGTATATGTTAGCTTTAAAAATAATAGGTCACCAACTTCGTCTCTTTGCTTATCTTAAGATAAATATATGTCATATATTCCATTTTTGACAAATTTCCTGCAAGTGCTGCAGTACAATCTAAATAATAATAATAATAATAATAATAATAGTAAAATAATAATAACAATAAAATAATAATAAAAATAGTAATAATAATAATAAAATAATAAAATAACAAGAAATGTCACTGTAAGTGACCAATGACTCCGAAGTGGTTTTGACCTTTGACCTCTAAGTGTGACGTAGACCTTGGAGCCACGGACCTCGATTTTGAGCGCATCGCGTCGTCTTGTTGTGGTGAGCACTTGTGCCAATATTGAAAATTCGTCCACAAATGTCAGAGTTATTAACCGGACACGAAAGCACTTCTTTTTTTTGACCTTTTGACGATTGGACGGACGAACGGACGGACGTACTGACTGACGGACGGTGCGACTACTATATGCCGCCCTTCGGGGGCATAATAAAAAATAAATAATAATAGTAGTTTTAATAATAATAAATTAATGATAATAATAAAAATAGTCAATCAATAATAATAATAATAATAAGAAATCAATCTTAATATGTATGATTCTGTGCTAAGTTATATATGAAGAAAAATGCATGATATGTACGGATTAAACGGGTATATTACCTTTATTGCGCTGAAGGTCCTCGGACGCAATGGCAGCTTTTGAGTTTAAAGGAGATATTTCGATAAACAAGTATTTTCTACCGAAGTTTCTTTTTTAAACTGCTAATACAGCAGTTTAAAAAAGAAACGATTCATAGAAAATACTTTGTTTTACCAGATTGTGTGCACTTCAAGAAAATGAAGTAAACGACATGTCATCATACTTATTTCGAGAAAAAAGTATTTCTTTAAAATATGTATTTGGAGCAAAAACACACCAATACCTTGATTTCTGCATACCCCCTTTTATTCATGTGTAAAATAGTATACAGTCATCAAGTCAGTAATATTTAATGTTTTAAGTTAATTCTAACGTTTCAGACACATTTATCTGCTTAGCATACAAAAAGCTATAGCGGCTAAACCAATAAATCTCTCCGTGGTCGGTATCATATACTGAAACTATACTTAATTGTAGTGAGTCAGCAAATGTCTTCACAATTTAAACAGTTTATTATGTTCATAATAACGAAAACTAGTGAACAATATAAACAATTGAAAAAGTATGGTATTTGTGTACATACGCTAAACAGAATTCCTAATTACTCACTTTGTAGCTTAACTAATTTTCTTATTTTAAATATATTTTAGAATAGTTGTATGATAAGTATTTTGTTTTGACCAATAGTTTCTAAAATATATTCTTTTATTTAAATTGTTACATCTTTTGAGAGTTACCCTCCTTTTATATAAAAACATGGTCGTGAAATGTGCTGTTAAAACACATAACATGAATCGATGTCCACTTAAAGATATAAAATTCCTAAAATTGTTTGGACGTTACATAAAAAACGTAACTGTTTTACCCATTTATTGCAAATGTTTCTTCTATAATAAAATGAAACATGGATTATTCTAAATTACCTCCCTTTTAATTGAATTTAGAGGTGTCATTCATCGTTAATATTAAATATTTCGAAAATTTCTTTTGCAAACACATTTGTAGTGGTACGCCTAGTAAAATAACCTTAGTTGGCATATTTTAGAAGTAGGAACATCGAAGGCAGCACTAATTTGAAGAACTTAACAAAATCCTATGCTCCCAGTTATATGTGCTATAATTTATTTCTTAGAAAAGATATAGAGACTTGAAAGCTTTAAAATGTATTCATGCAATCAGAGAAGACTATTTAATCTCGTTTTTCCTTTGCAGTTCAATCGTATCTCTAATTAAGCGTGAAATACATAAAACAATGAGAACATTATTGACATATTCTTAGGTGGGTACTTGTTTGACCCTATTAGGTAAAAATGGTTGTGTAGAGAACTTATATTAGACCTATCCGTGTTTTGCTTTAAATGGCAGCAGGAAAGGTTAGCTGGTTCAACGTTTTGAATTACTCTCTTTTAATAAATACATAAGCTGCCTATTATATGGAATGGGTACACTGACTTGATCTAACGGTTAATTGTCGTGTTGCTCTGGCTTCTGTCAAGACACTTAGTAATTTATTGGAGGATTTCTGCGCTTACTGTTTTCCATATTCAGATATGCACTATCATCTCTGTGTTTTACCTATATTTAGTTTCACATTTACTTCATAATTAATTTTCATATTTTTATTTCTTTTATTTATTTGCGATTGGTTGCTACCTTTTTTTGTCAATTTAACTTTTTAAGTTATGCTAGCTCCAAATGATACATACTATTATATTAACATTTAATACTTCTTAATTAAACTTGCCAGAAACCTGAACTAACGTAAACACTTTTAATAAGAATCGAATTCTAAATATTTTCAAAACGTTTAAAATAGTGACAATACATCCCTGGAACAGTCAGGAGGAAGAAGGACCGCTGATTGCTTACACAGGGTTCTAGGCGACATCAAGACTCAGTCTTACCCTTACCCTAAACGTGCGTGTGTAAATATAGGAATCCAAATATGGGTATCCTCAAAGGAACTAAGCAGCATTAACAGGCGAGTTAAGTGACTCCGAAAGATGATCATGAATATGTGGCGCCTGTAGAAACCGACTTCGAATCAGTAGCGTTATAACTTACTATTCCTTTGGATCATCAATCCAATTTGTGTGATTTTAAAGTATACAGAAACGAAAATAAAAAGCAACTCGGGAATTTACGCTATATACTGTATATACTGCACACATAATATTCCAAAGAAATCCCAAGATGTTTTGTAGAAAGAAAGCTGCAGTTAGTTAGAGAAAGGACACAACTGTGACGAAAAGCTGAGCGATTTCAATACTGTATTTAACCTAAAGAGTTTGCAAACAATTGCATCCTAAGTTTGCTCACATGCTTGAGCCAAACGCTTACTCTGTCAATAATGAAACTTTGAAGGAATATTATTTGCTGTGTTATGTGTTGTTCAAAGGAAAGGTCTTACGTAGCCATGCACCATCGATTAACAGCAGCATATCGTACATACTATATATAACGGAAATTCCCGAGTTGCCTTTATTTTTCGCTTCAGTATAGACAGTAAAGTAGCTTAAGCCAATGCTAGGTGGTCTTCAGAGGTGTTGCACCTTGTATATCGTCCATGAACTGACTAAATAAAACTGAGTCTGCTACTTTTATCGTTGTTTGTGTTTTTGGGGATTCCCGTTTCAGTACTTAAACATATTGGTGCGAATATTGATGCAAAACTGTTTCTGCAGTCTTAAAATGACATAACTGCCTTACTTAAAAAGGCAAATTAAAGAAAAGTAAATTGAAGATAGTAATATTTGAACGCGATCATACATTGAAAAAAAATATATAGTTCCAGGTTAACTATCACCGTGTTATTAATTAAACTTTCATTATATTGTAAGACTTCTTATTTGTTTGTTTGTTTCACAGAATTAAATGGTAATTTCTGACCTCTAACATAGTTCGCTTTAGTACTTGATTGAATTTCGAACAATACAATTCCACATACAATCGTAACTGTTACAGATGATGACGTTGAATGCTTGTCTTTAATATTGTCGTGTGCACTAAACGGTTTATTCTCTCTGTAAAGTCATTGAATACTTGCTTTGTGGCTTTCAATGCGTTTTTTTATATTCATGCGTCATACATATATGTTTTTAGAGGATATAGAATGACGATGCTTTCTTTATTAAGTTCTACACTCGTGTTTGTGTTTACTGCTTCCAAAGGATCTCCAGTATCAGTAATTATTTAAAGTAGAATGCCGCGTAGGCCGGTGTTAGGTTGCGTGAGAGGTGTTGCATGTTATATTAAGTCAATACGCCAAGTCTACTACTTTACTCCCCTGTTTGTGTGTGTTGCTTCCAAGAGATACTCTTGTCAGTATTTATTTTAAGACAATTCAATTTTGTTTTTCAAGTCAATACTCGTTTCTATCAATAAGGTAGCAAAATAAACAATGTGTTAAACGCACTTGCTAGAGGTTGTGCCTAAAACAAACAAAAAGAGTATGAACCTGATGAAAGGAGAAATTTGGAAATCGCCGAAAACGGTAAATACAAACCATGTTGCAGTCTCGGTTTGATTGAGACTGTCCATGAGCGGTAGTGAACATTTTTTGCTTCCGCTCACTCCCTCTATCCCCGGTTTGAGCCAAACTCAATAGCTAAAATTTTAATAATACGAAAATTTGAGCCATCCCGAAGATGGAATTCGTACTATAAACCCTATTGCAGATTTTAAAAACTAGTTCGAAACTCTAACTAGCCAGTTTAGATAACACCATGACTAAAATATCTGAACATTTAGATTCTGTATTGCACGTAGAATATTTGTATTAACTGAATAGTACGTGTTCCACATATGGCCTATATGAGCATATTCTGAAATCAAGCTGCACGCAGAGAGAATATTAAATGGGTATTTTCATATCACACCCAATACAACGCCATATCAGCCGGAGATATGGTGTAATACGAAAACAAAATGTTTCATTCGAATTATCCTATACATGCATATAGATACGTCTTTTAACAAATCAATTAAAAAAAGCCTTATTTTACAACTGGAAAATGTTTTATTTTGCGACTGAATAGTGAACCCACGAGCAGATTTCTATGCTCGAAATGGGGCGACTCTCCTTTTACGGAATAAACCAGAATATACTGATGATTGGAAATGAGCACAAACTAATCAGAAAACCATTCGGTTCATTCCGTAATACTGTTCGTTTTACCATAATAAGCCGAAAATCATGTAGTTATAAATAGACTCGAGAATTTTCAAATTGATATGATACTTGTTCACCATTTGTTTCACCCGTGTGATAAAGCTTTATTATCCGCTTGATTGATATGACTAGCTACGTCTGTGTTGTATCGTATATTTCAAAACAACGTATTTATTAGCAAGTATGGGTCTTACCAATGACGTTTTACACAATATTAAAACCAACCCAAATATTCCGGACAACATATTTACTGATAAGTAAAAACACTGCTTGTCACTGATAGTTAGTAATGCTTCAGTAGAGAAACATGAATCATGAATTTAAGTATTAGTGTCTGATATAAAAAATATATAAAGATATGACATCTGTTAATTGGAATCAGTGTTAGGCCCAGATTTATTGAAAATAGAAATGTCTTATTGTGCCACTCTCAAAATATCCGGAAAGTCTTCAATGTTACCGTAGGAATAAATGAAAATGTTTGGATGTTTTGTACAAAACGATAATCAATTTCTAGAATACAAGACCAAAGCTTTATATGCAACTGTTCTGTTAATTTACTTTTTGACTTGTTTTAAATATTGTCTTGAAAGAAACAGATAAACACATAATTTCGACCATGTATTCAACAGGATCTGATGTTTTGCCATTAAAATTGTTTTCATAAAGATAATTCAAAATCAGCTTTCTGATTGATCTTATTTTTACAGGTACAGCTATTAATAGATGCACCGACATTTAAAATTTGACAGTTAGGAATAAAAGTTTTGTTCTCGAAAGTATAGAAAATAAATACATTATATAATTGTTTTGATATATCTGTATAGAGTAATGTTTAGTGTATTAATATGCCAAATGTTATGGTTTAAAAATGCTTTATTATTTAGAAATTTGTGATTAAACCTCTCTGAGCAGTATAATGCTTCAACTGATCAGAAAAGTTTCTCTGAAGCCATTCTGTTTTTGTTTGTACTCTACCCTGGCCTTGAAAGTAGAACACGGACCTTTATAATGCATTTTAAAGCAGTATTTATGGTTAACATCAAACTATGCGGCCCAGATATGTAATATTGAATTACTATTTGTTTTACCCAAACTTCTGCTCTAAAGTGTCGTCTGCAGTTAATTAATTGATTCGTTACATGTGACAAATTCGAATGACACTAGAGAGGTAACTACATTAAGGTTTCACATTTCTAACTCGTTCTGCCGGAAGCAGCGTATCAGGATACAGAGAAGGTATTTGACTCGCAATAAAAGCAGCTAACAAACATACGACATTTGAAAACGCGCAGATAATTCCAATAATGATTAACCCTCTAAATAAACAGTCAATGCAGTCATGATGGAATTTGAACTGTATATTGTACATGATGTAAATGTACGAGGGATGATCAAGAAGTACGTGGACTTTTCTTATAACTTTTTAACGGTTTGGAATATCGCATTTGATTTTTTTCCTACTAGTAGCTTGATTTCATGTTGACAATTCCTGTAAATATTTCATCTTCACGTTTACAAATAATTAATTGTCGTTTTAAATACCTCTATTTTGGAAACTCGGAACACGGTCCAAATCACGCCATTTTTACGTAAGGTCTATCCCAGGCTTTCCTTTATTTTTTCATTACACATGCGCAAAATGCCGCCAACATTTGTCTGCTTCTAGAATGACGTCATTTGAACAGGTGGACGTTTTTTCCGACGTCATTTCCGCCCAGATTTAACAACAGTAACTAAAAAACAACGACGTATTTATGACGTCAGCTGAAACTACGGAAACACGCGCAGTCATCAAGTTTTGCGTAAATCTAGGTATGACCCCAACGCAGACAATGACAAATATGAAGAAGGCGACCATGAAGACAAATCCAAGCCGGTCGCTGGTTTTCAAGTGGCACAAACGTTTTAGAGATGTACGGGAATGGATTTTAGACGACAAGGGAAGAGGTCGACCACCAATTATCGGGCCGGCGTTAGTGACGTCAGTTGAAGTACGCGTCAATCAAGACAGACGCGTGGCAATTAGGGAGCTTTCAGATGAAGTAGGGGTCAGCTATGGATCGATCAGTTTGGAATATGAGAGTATGCGCCCGTTCGGTGCCCCGCATATTGACTGATAAGCAAAGAGAGTGCCGGGTAGTAGACTCAAAGAAATTCCTTAGAAGATACAGCCGTGAAGGTGATGCATTGTTATACCGTATCATTACTACGGAACATATGAAACATAGTTGTGGATGTTTGACCCAGAGGCGAAACATCATCTGTCTGATAATGTTTGATAAATAATGTATTGAAATTTACCCTAATACTATTAATACTATCAAAAGTGTATATGATAAAATAACTAGGTTATTTAGTACTACTTTCAGGAAAAATCACAATTGAAGGGTAGCCGTTTTACATCACTGGTAGAACTACGATCGGCTATTCAGATGATACTCCTAGAGTACAGCGAAGAATGGTATAGGAACGTATATGATCGATGGCACCGCCTGTGTGTGGAGGCAGAGGGGCGATACTTCGAGAAATATTTTTTAACGTAAACACTCTCTGACGTCATGACGTCGACGGACTGCTCCGCGATTGCGAGATGACTGTATTTCATCGTCTATAACTTTTGAAAGGCTGAAGATTGTGCGATGAAATTGTATACACATACGCCGAATATATTGAAATAATTTATATTTAAAATTCAAATAAATTGAATACAGCGATCAAAAGTTATAAGAAAAGTCTACGTAGTTTTTGATCATCCCTCGTATATTATGTATTCGAAATGTTTCGTTGTGTGCGTATGTGTGTGATCGCTCGAGTGTTCACTATAAGCATGTATTACAGGGGAAGTAGTATTACTCACTAACTCATAAAACGGGTACATACACAACCATCAAGGCAGATCACAATGCTTTAATGAATGAGTGAATATATAATTTTACACACTCAATCTTAGGGCGTAAAACTGTTCAAATCGTCTGCGTTACCTTTGCGTGTTTGTCCTTGCTACACAAAAAGGAACAATTTAACGTGGAGTAAAACGTCGGAAAGACAACTGTAGACCTTCCAGATAAAGTGAAATTTGATTTTAAAATGATTCAGCCTTCATTTGCATATTTGTAGCATGGTCGCTGACATTTACTTTGTAATTGTACAGTTGTAGATCATTACAAACAACACCTGTCAGAATTACTGGTGTACTCTAACTACAAGAAATCGGAAGTAAGAGTATGGCAGACAGAATTAATGGATATGCAACAATACAAATATTGTCTTATCTCGTCCGTTGATTTAAACACCACGTTGGGATATGCCCATCTCGATGTATAAACCAACAACTCGACACTAATGCATTATGATACGTATGTCATGAAATTATTGCACTCCCACATAAATTTATATATAGTCACAAGTTTGGATTTTCTATTCAGATTAAATTCCCCAGCTTAAAATAATGTTGTTTACAAGTTCAAATCAAACAAGTCGTCGCCACTCATCTTCCTGCTCCGTTAAAAGAACAAACGGAAATCGTGTTGGTGATATGTCACATTTTCAAGCATCAAGATAAAAATAATGTTGGAGATCTGTCACATATTGCACGCATTAAGATAAGACAAACACTTGCAAAG
This sequence comes from Cyrtodaria siliqua, assembly GCA_037043455.1. Classification (NCBI taxonomy): domain Eukaryota; kingdom Metazoa; phylum Mollusca; class Bivalvia; order Adapedonta; family Hiatellidae; genus Cyrtodaria; species Cyrtodaria siliqua. The sequence goes on from JAWPHD010000288.1 coordinate 214,438, forward strand.
GTGTCGTATTTTTAATAAAACTATCCCTACTTAGCATCATCTCAAAATAGGTTGACATGTTTCTAAAGAAAACCCGTAACGTCACGCTATTTAGGATTATTTTTTAGATTTTTTATTGATACACTTTAGCCTATTTTATTGGTCTGTTCATGAAATATATACAAGGTGAGCTACCTCTAACGACCATCCAGCATTGGCTGAAGCTGTATTCTACTTTAAAATCACACATATTGCATTGATGATCCCAATGGAATAGTATTTGATACTGAATAATTATAATAATTCTACCGATTGGTTCATATCTATGTATATTCCGTAGCTGTTAATACATACTTGATTTGTAAACACGTTTTCCAGGGAGAGAAACTTTATAACTTTTCTTTCGTTCCAATTATTTACTTAATATACTGTTAAATGTTAAAAGCACTAATTCGAAATAAAATATGATTCAACCAAAGCCATAGTAAGTTATGACACTACTGACGTGTAGTCGGTTTCTACACCCGCCATACAGCACTTAATAAACACTAGAGTGAATGTCAATAAATACTGAACAGGGAATATTTTGTAAGAAACAGATAGTTAGTTAAAAATTAAATAAGTCAACCAATTTCTAACACACTCTGAATTTAATGGTTAATTTCGAACATTTATTTCATGCCTACTAGGTTCCACGTATTCATCATTTGCAGAACATTCAATAACTAACGATTCGGCGCTTTTCAAAACGTGTCACTTAGTTTCTTTCAGACTATAAATCGGCGTTAAATCATACACAAGGAAGTTGACTATGTCCTGTGAATGCTACTTTTCCTGTTCGACTATTAAAACTACTTTTTATTACAACCATTCGACTCTGTTCAGGCAAGAAAATGCACGTGCTCTCTAAATATTTGCATTACAAATAAGTGCAATCCGTCCCCTTGCCTTCACCACCCCCCATTAAAGCGAAATATAAATGAAAATATCTAATATGAATAGACATCTCTATATTTGATGTACTACTGTTAAATATCATAAATTCATCTGAACTGTTTCAAACTGATGCTGTGTTATACAAAGAATGAGAAGTCATGAATCAAAGATAGTTGAAAATCATTGGAAATTCGGTTTTCAGACAAAACTAAAATCTATTGTGATTATGTTGAATTAACAAGAATTAGTTTTTAACTTTAAGATTACGATGAATCATGAATGTTTGTTTTTCGAGAACAGCATTTACTTTTATTATAGGCCATATTTCCAATACATAGACGTAGATGGCAAATTCCAGCTGAATATGTACGTCTCTCACCACAATTCATTTTTCATAGGGTCCCATTATAATGTTTGTATTTCTGACAAAGTGTTACACAAAATGTATAACGTGTATGCATGTTTAATTTTTTCATTGATCCAATATCTGCAATTTAATAAATACTGGTAAAGGTGATCCTTTGGGAGCAACGAACACAATTAAGAGAATAAAGCGGCAGACTCGGTTTTATTGAGTCTGTTCATGAGAAGTAATGAAAGAAGCAACGCCTCTCACAATTAACAAAGATTTAACAGGTTTTTTTTTTTAGATTAGACCTATTAGGAGTACAATGAGGCAGAATCAGCTAGGCATCTTATATCAACATGAACATTTCTGTGATCTCTTTCTAAAATACTCTAGATTATAAACTGGTAAGTATAAATCAATGGAAAGTCCTGTAAAAATACAGTGAGGAACTATTTTGCATCCCCCTCCTTCATCTGTAGGGCACGAGTATTCAATGGCAGATAATAGTGTTGTGAGACATCCAGCATTCGCGTAACACAGCCAGCAAAAACACTCATTGAACAAATATATCAAATTACAGTATAATGCGAGACATCACAAACATATAACTTGAGGGTTACCAATAGGGTTACCGCTTTAAAACGGTCACTGGCAAAAAGAGTCACAGGCGGTTTAACTCGATTCTAGGGTGGACCAAACCTCACTGTTACCACTGATAACATAAATGGTTAATAGGTAATAATTAAAAGTTTCAATCACAGTCCTTTAGATGGTTAGAATATATGTTAATGTTGAAAACAGTGTGTTGAAGGTTTCTTATTATGTTCCTAAAAGCCACGTATTCAAAACTTTTTTTTAATAAGTTTGAAGGTTTTCTTAATCTAACAACTTCCTTTGAACATTTTGTTTTATTTAAAAAAGAGATATATGGTCCTATAGAAACCACAGTGTCCGAACGCAATGACATCGTAGGTCCGCACAGTACTGCAAACAAGGACTTGAAAATACAATGAAAGAGACAAAAAACAACAGAAAGACAGAGTTACAGACTTGGAACGGTCAGTAGGCAATAAGGCCTACTGGTTAGCTTGAATCGATTTTATATGCGCACGATCCTCGCTCTTATCCTGGCTTCAGCGCTCAAATAGACAAGACAGTGTAAACAAAACTACATCCCATCAAAAGGAATTCTCTAACAATTAAGTCCAGAGAAACTAACTAAAGAAACACATACAAAATAATAAACATCTCAGGATGTATCCAGAATCGTACTGAACAACCATAGTAGTTGCAACTAAAGAGAAAACCAATCTAGGGTACGACCAGAAAACCCGAGGGACGAAAGCTCATGCATCCACTTCCCTTAGTTGGGGTTTCAGTAGGTACAATCATAGAGTCCAAAGAGGTAGTCCAGTCATCGCACAAGACAATCACTAAACATGCAGTGCGCTGTAAAACCAAAGTGTTATATCCTTTCTGACGAACTTTCTAATTTGTAAAGCGGTCAGGAAACCCGTCAGACCCCTTTAACTTTCGAAGTTTATAGACCACGTCTCCATTCAATGAGGGTTGTGATATGCCTAGTCGCAGAAGTGTTTTAAGGAAGTTGCATAATAGTACGTTTACCTAAAGTAAATTTATCTTAATTGTTAACAAATATAATTATGTGGTAAAATATGCTATACTTAGTTTGTGAAATAAGAATAAAACGTGCACAATTTGAATGATTTAGTGTTTGGTTTGAGTTATTTACCTTTATGTAAATCAGTTATTTGAAATTTATCTTTCTCATTAACATAGATATGTGGCTATAATATGCTATACATCGTTTGTAGAATAAGAATACGGGGCAAAGAATAGAGCCACTGCAGATCCCGTTCGAGGGAAAGGCAGAGGGATAGAACCCCCACCCCCCACAAATTCATGTTCATTTTATCATTTTTTGTTCATGCTCAATAAAGGTCTTCATCATGACCCCTGCATTGTTTCAGGTGCCATCTCGCTCATATCACTAGAGCAGTGGCAGAAAAACTATAACGTGGCTCCAGCGTAAATGGAGTGTCTACAATAGAATTTGCAGCAACTTTGCAGTTCAGGGAGAGAAGGCTTTAGGCCCATTCTCCATATTTTATCTCGATGTTCATGGAGGATGAGCCTGGCATGTTCATTCCTGTTTGGCGCCATATAACCTTTCATGTGTTGATGCGCCTTAAAACCCCAATTCAATTCATTCTGTATAGGACATTTTGCTTGGAGAATGACTATATGCAGCCAAGCATACTGTTGACATGAGATATATGGTCCTATAGAATCCACAGCTACAACCGCAATGGCATCGTACGTCCACTGAACTACAAACAAGGAGCAATATTTAATTAATTATACAATAAAAAAGACAAAATACAACTTAAAGGGTGGTGATGACAGGATTACCGACATGGAACGGTCAGTAGGCAATAAGGCCTACAAGTTAGCTTGAATCGATTTTATGTGTACACAATCCTCTCGCTATTATCCTGTCTTCAGCGCCCAAATAGATAAGACAGTGTAAATATAACTACATCCCATCAAAAGGAATTCTCTAAGACAATAAAGTTCACATCCAGAGAAACTAACCAAAGAAACACGAGGATGTTGTTGTAATGCTAAATAAAATACAAAATAAGAAACATCTCAGGATGTATCCAGAATTATACTGAACAACCACCACAGTTGCAGACAAAGAGAAAACCAATCCAGGATACGACCAGAAATGTTGAAGAGCTGTTTTCTATTGTTTATATTAATTTTGGTAATCATCGAGGTACATATTTCCGCAACGTTTTATATAATATATTTTTTATACAATCGCCAGGCAATACATTGTTGTTTGGAGATAGCAAAATGCGCAAGCATTAAACAGTTTTCTACCAGGGAAGACTAAACAGACCTCCGCATTTAAACAATGGCAGGCAACAACCTTACTTGCCATTCCTTTGACACATTTGTGAGTTCTAATCATTTTGTTGTCTGTTTTACATTAATGCTTTTATGTATATATTAAAAACCATAGAAACCTCAAGATTTGCAACACGATACATTCCGAAAATTGATCACAAAATATAATAATGACATGCCACCGTATTTAAATACACAACAGTGGTAAGTAAGGTGTATATTAAGCATACCAAACACATATTTGTTTAAGTTACACGTATAAACCAGACAAATGACGCAAACATGACCTAACTTCTTGAAACATAATCCTTAAAGTAATTGGTAATTGCGGCAACGCAATAAATATAGCACGGAAATCATCGTATTTTCGAACGCTCGCCTCCTTAAATATTGTAAATTTCCGTCAAATTAGTTATTGAATACAATGTTTTAGTGTAAAAGTGCAATAACAGTTTTACTCGAATTTTACCCAAATTGCTCGATTAGTAGAGCAATCGCTTAATATGACATTGCTTTCGAAAATAGTGTATTTATCAACCTATATTAATTGCTTCAATTGTTAAAATACTATTTTAGTTCTTCGTTTGTTATATTTCCACTGCAGGGAATCGACTGAAGTCACGTGTTTTTTTATGATAAGTACCACGGTTTTTTACGGTGTTTTGGCCTCGCTTCAGGTAAGACAAATCTTAATTACTCATTCCATTGTGCGTCAATTTTGGCTAAATCCACGACTATAAAGTTCATAAACGAGTCTGATGCCGTTTTGAAGATTACTTCAGAAACATTTTCAAAACAACACAATAATTCAGTGATAACAACCACGCTCTACTGCCAAAGTATCTCCGTTTACCATTGTTTCAAGTTTTCTTGTGTTCATAGCTTTTATTTAGATATAGCATTTCAATATTAAACGAGTTATACATTGATTTAAAACAAAAGCAGATAATCTGAGAAGAAAAGAAGGAAATGAAAGATGATATCGCCCACGCATAATACTTTATATGATATCGCCCACTTCAAGTGTATTGTTATATTTTAAGCAAGGTTTCTTAAATGTATTTGTTTTAAGCAAGGTTTCTTAAATGTATTTGTTATATGCAATGGTTCTTAATTGTTTATTTTTAATGTAGTTTATCATACACTTAGGAAATAGAGGTTATTTCCCTTATATCGGGACCCTCCATTTGCATATATACATGTAATAAGAAGAACAGACGATATTGAAATGGAAATATTTCCGACTTCTTCAATTTAATAATTTTAAATCGTAATTGGTGTGAAACGAGGACAAGTGGCTTTCTACTTGCATTAATTACAATAATTTTTCATCGTACTGCCGTTTAAATGTCACGTTAATTTATTTATTTATAACATTCAGATACTAATACAATCAACTATACAAACAATAAGAGGGACATGTAATGTATTTATATATTTTTAGATGAAAAAGACCATGTGTGCACTGATATGTAGGCACTGTGGTATCTCCTTGACTAGCAAAGGAGGGCTTCGAACACACGAGCTTCGGCATGTGGGTCAAGGAACGTATACCTGCTGTGACAAGATGTTCTTTAGTGCAGCAAACATACAACGCCACCAGTAAGTAAATATTGTTAATAGTTGAGTCTACCTTTTGTTTTGTACAAACATATTACGTTTTGACATAGTTTACGAGTACTTCATTTGATACGGCGAAAACGGAACGTCAAATCAATGAGAGGCGCGCCAGTCTCCTGAATAATATTACGGGTCCGACAAATCCTGCATTTTCGTGGTAGCTACCAGAAATTGAACTTGGTGGCCCGGAATGCGTGAGGCGGTCTCAATCTTCATTGGGTAAGTGTCGAGTGGTTTATTTTGAGTTTTTAAATCATTATTCGAGTTATCTGGGTAATGAAACCATTCTTCTATTGTGGATGCGTGGATTTAAATCTCAACTTGATTAATTAGCTATAAAAACAGTGGTGACAAGAGCACTACACATGCAAATTTGTAGTAGCCTGACTGACTCTCAATAGAAATCTCTGGTAGCCCGGGTATCAACTTTTGGTAGCCCGCGAATTCCGGGCATGTGATATGTCGGACCCTGTTTAATATGATATTAATGTAAAATCGATAATTATTGACGAGGTTTAGTAAACTTCGCTATTAAAACAAACTGAGCGCTTGACCTAGTTACTTATGAAAAATAAATATCACATCCACACGGTCACGAGAAAAACCCTGTTCTGTTAACTTAAATATTACTATGGGCGCATTTTCTGTAACCGTTCATCAATCTCTCTCTGTCTCTCTCTTCTGTCTCTCTCTGTCTCCTCTGTCTCTCTCTCTCTCTCTCAATACCAAACGATACATGACCGCGTGTGCGATGATGATATTGTAAGATATCTATGAAGTATGTATACTCCACACACAATTTGTTTTTATAATTTTTAGAAATTAAATAAATCTAAGTCCTCATCTTTTATTTTACTTTAAGGTATGCAGTACATAAAGCGGAGAAAAACCACGTGTGTGTCAAGTGTGGTAAGGCATTTGCCACGAATGCATATTCCAAAAGACACTCCAATGATTTTACATCAAATGGCTTTGAAGCGTAAGTGTTATTGTCATTTCCACATGTTGCTGAACTGAACTGTCCAATCAACTATATATCTTTACATTTAGATTCCATTTCTTTCTTTGTGAAAAAAATGAGATATAGGGTCCTATAGAAACCACAGCGTCCGAACGCAATGGCATCGTAGGTCCGCACTGTACTGCAAACAAGGACTCGCACCTCCGTGTCCAGTTTGGTTAGCTTTTTAGGTTCAGCGGTACCGTAGAGGGAGTATGCGAGTTTCATGGCTCTCTTAAAAATATCTAAATCTCTGTGTCCAGCTTACATATAAGACTGTCTACACTTAAACTTTCAATCTCAGCCAAACACTGAAGCAGATACCATGGTGGAAACTTAGTGTGAACTTGTCGCACAGGACACTTAATCTCAACAGCCACATATGTGCTATCTAGTCGATTATCTACTCTCAAGCTTCCGTCCGGAGAAACTACCATAAAGGTTTTGTTATTTGTGTCTTTTATCTCAACACAGCCTTCCTCGCAGAATATCAGATCTGGATGAATGACAGGCAAAACCTTTCCAACAATGGTAGCAACTGCATTAGGTTCATTGTCAGTTCCATATTTCATTGCATCTAGTACAACTTGTGTATGTTCTGCTTCTGGAATTCCGCAAATTACTTGTTCAAAATATTCATTTTGTCTGTTTTAAGCCATCAAAGCCTAGCGCTTTGTACATTGTGCTGCCTGTCACCCATGCACTGTGTCGTAACTCAAACCATTTTTGACTTCGTTGATGAATAAATCTAGTATCTGTTTCGACCTGTTCCTGAAGACCTATGTATACTCGACTTTCATTTAAATTCACGGTTGATCCACTTACATACTCAGCATTGTTCAAATAAATTATGCATTCGCAAATACTGTCAAGCGCAGAAATGGCATGTTTCAGAAATTGATCGATATCGTACAGGAAGGCTATAATAGTACTTATAGCGTAAACATATTTTCCTTTTCGCCATTTTGTGTCTCCACCTCTTTCTATGAATTTTGCTTTACAATACTCTTTTTTACTTCCAGTTCTTTAACTGAATGAATGTTTTCAGAAATCTCCTTTAATGCCTTGTGTAAAATCTTACACAGATTTTGTTTTAATTCTGTTGTTAGTTGAATGGTTTTAAGTTGATTGTCAAGCTGTGTAGTTGTTTTAAAATATGTTTATTTCATCGATACTATTATCAAGAAATTCCTTTCTTTCCTTCAATGTGACCCCATTTTCAAAACCTAACAAATCAACATCGCCAGAACTCTCAGTTAGTCCTTACTTCAGTTTTTTTCTATCATACGTAAGGCATGATGATTGGTGCTCTGCATTGCTGCTTAACGTGGGCATAATATCTTGGAATATTCCTGGTTTTCGATCTCCGCTCTCGCCGTACGGGCAGAACGATCGCAAAACCTTTTGGTCTGGGATTGCAAAACTTATTGATGATTCTGCAGGGCAATATTTCCCCTTCTCTGTCAAACCCTGCACCACATCTGAATCATTTTTCTAACCCCCAAGGACATTGACAAATCGGCCTCCAATTAAGCTCCATCCTAACTTCCAGAGTGTTTTGTCTCTCCCGAGTTTCTCATTTGTGTAGTATTCTTCAAATTAAACCAGCGTACAACATCAGTCCAAAGGAAAAACGAGATACTGTTTAATGGAAATTGTCCAGATACAACCTGTTTGAAGAATACGTACATAACATCTTCGACCCCATCCACTTCTGCCACTGTTTTCATTACCTCCGGCAACAGACGTTGCATTTCTTCCATCATTTTCTGTTGTCAGTATTTTCAGATGTCTTCAAGCATGTCTCGTCGGCTTCGGCTTCTTGTCTAACGGCTGGCATTTCTAATTGTTCACATCCATTTGTCTCTGTTTCCTGTTCAATTGAAATAAGGTCATCAAATTCATTTTCGTTTTCGTTTTCCTGATCAAATAAAGTACGAGACGATTTTACCTTTATTCGTTTTCGTATTGGAGAACTTATGAATGCGGGAGAATGAAATTTCCTAGTAGTCGGGGATTTGAATGGTGTCATTTTTCTTTTCTTTGGTTTGTACTTTGAAGTTGTAACGGTCGCTGGAGATGAACCTGAGGTTGGTGCCTGCAATAACTCTTCCATTTGAAACCAACGTACGCGTTCTTGTATGCATCGTGCTGGGCTGTTTTTTCTTTTGGAGCGATGTAGCCTTAGAGAACGCTTCCTTCTTGCCATTAGTTGTATTTCTGTCTTAGATTTAGAACAGTCCGGAACAAATCGACGGGGGCGATAAAACAAGAAAACAGCGCAGCTCGACTGTTCGCTTTTTCAAAAAACAACACAATAAACACCTGACAGCGATGTAGCCATAGAGAACGCTTCCTTCTTGCCAATGGTTGTATTTCTTAGATTTAGAACAGTCCGGAACCAATCGACGGGGGCGATAAAACAAGAAAACAGCGCAGCTCGACTGTTCGCTATTTCAGTAAACAACACATTTAACACCTGACATACAGTCAGCAAAAGAGAAATATCTCTTCATATAACCAATTTGCCCAATAAATAGCAGAGATGTACCCAGGAATAGATATCAACAAATGGGAAATAGGACATTTAATGAAATGAAAAGGGAGGAGCGGAGCTAGTAAGAGGGTGGAAAAGTGTAGTGATGATTGCCATGCGAAAAGATATGTCCTGTTAAACAATTCAAATTAACAAAGAAGACAATTGTGGAACTGTACTATATACAAGGTATTATTTATTATTTCGAGTGAGAGTGAACAATATCAACAACAAAAGTTGTGAGCAAAAACGAGGGAATGGAGTGTACGAACGCCCGCCCCAAAAACCAGCCCCCACCACCCACCCCTAGTGACATGATATATGCACTTTGTAACGTCAATATATACACACTATATTATTTAGTTCCTTCTAACTGTAATCTATCTAACAATTGTTTACCGACCACCAAGAGTTCCACTGTATGTCATCTAATTCTCATCGTTCTTAAGGAAACTACACCGTCAAATAACGGCAAAATTACAATACAAAACCGTTTATCAAAACTCTATCCACGTACTAGTGTATATGTGCTGAATAAAATTATAGGATGTTCCCGGGTTTTTAAAATACCCGTGATGGAATATGCGTAAAATGTTTTTGGGTTTGGCCTGGCTGCTTAAAACCGTTTATATTGTGTCTATAGAGTTTGGATTTTCAAAATATGTAAGTTATGTATATATATATACATCGTCATCAGTAGGTGTACATCTCTTGTCGAATTTACCCTTGATGGTTACTTTAATAGTTTCTGCATGACACTACGGTGTACTGTTAGGGCCCTAATACCATCGCATCTTACCATCGACCATCGCATCTTACCATCGCATCTTACCATCGACCATAGCATCTTACCATCGCATCTTACCATCGATCATCGCATCTTACCATCGACCATCGCATCTTACCGTCGAACATCGCATCTTATCATCGCATCTTACCATCGACCATCGCATCTTACCATCAACCACGCATCTTACCATCGACCATCGACCTAGGTCGATGGTCGATGGTAAGATGCGATGTTAACATGGCCCTAACAGTAAACCGTATGACACTGTTCTTTTCAGTATGTATTTATAATTTTCGAGTAAATCCTTCACATCATACCCAGATATATGTAACTGTTCAGATTTCAGAGGAAAATGTATGTTTTGCAGTATTTTCATTACCGTCAAACACTTATTAAACATATTATAAATTGCATAAAAATCCTTGTCTAAATAATTATACGGCGCTTCAACACATTATAGTTATTTAGAACTATTTTATTTTGACTTACAATACACATTATCGTAGGTTGTTTCATAAAACAGGTCCCTGAACATCACTTTATTAAACGTAAATCAGTAATACAGGAATATACAGTAAAGAAGGATAAAAAGATCGGACAGGGAAAGCAGCATTCAACGACGACAGTCAACCACAAAACACAAAAACAAACACGCAAACAGACAAACGAAAAGTCAAAAGTAATAAGAAATGCAAACGACATCACAAACACAAAAGGGTTGACAATAGGGCTACTGCCTTGGAACGGTCAGTGGCAAAGTAGGCCACTGGGGGTTTAAACCGGTTCTAGGGTGCACCAAACCTCACACTTACCCTACTGTCAACCCATTAAAACAGGACAGTGTAAATAAAGAAATCCCCGCCATGATTAAATCTCTAACCAACAAGGCAGCATCAATAGGCAATATAAGTAAAACACAAATATGCTCGTGTAAATATAATACAAAAAAACAATAGCCTAGAAATCCACAATGAAGGTACTAAATGACTTGGCAGAAGCCAGAGCAACAAGAGAATAAACCATTAAGGGCACGACAGGAAATATTATAGACAAACATCAAACGCCACCGTCCCAATGGGCTTTAGGTAGGCGTCATCATGTAATAATACACATGACATGGTGTTTTTTAAGATGAATTTCTCTTCTGTATACATGCAACCGTAATTTAACTTAATTGCTCTAGTTAAGAGTAGATAACAAAAACAATTAATATGTAACTTTGCATATAAAAGCACAGATTGAAGTAGAACAAATATGCGACTCATATGTGTACTATACTATTTAATTATAAAGTTGTTATCTGAAATCAGTGAATCTAATCATTACATGTCACATACTGTAACGACACTAGCAATATAACTACATTAAAGTTTCACATTTCTACTCGCTCAGCAGGCAACATCATTCTAGGTCTATGGGAATAAATAACGTATTACGCTACTGAGACCAATAAACTTGCAAATAGATATCGTTAACTGACTTGAAAGAAAGATTGTTTTGCAATTTAAGCAATTAAATTAAGTTAATGAATGAATGAATGGTGTTTTACGGCACATCGACACATAAATAGGTCATATTGTGCGCAAAAACTGATGAAATATGAAGAAATGAAGTAGTAATTAAAATTAATGTAAATATATAAAGATAAAACTATTTACAATGGGGATGATATGGTAGTAATATAAACTATATATGTAAATCAACAAATGCCCGTCAACGGGTATATAAACAAGTAAATATAATATAAGAACATATTGTAATGATTTATATAGTCTGATTTCTTTCAGGAAATAAAGTAAGTTAAACCTTCTACTAACAGACATTCTTGATTTAAATATTATTGCAATGTATTATAGGCATATATTCAAGTTTTCGGAAGTGTTCTTGTTGTTTATGTCATTGCTTCTCTGTGTGGTGTATATTAAATGCATGTAAATGAATAAATACTGAAAAGGTGATCCATTGGAAGCAACAAACACAAACAAGAAATAAAAGTAGCAGACTCGGTTTTATTGAGTCTGTTCATGAGAGGTTATTATAAGATGCAACCTCTGTCACGCCTCCAAGCACGGGCTTAAGTGATATTCTACTTTAAAACAACACAGAATGGGCTTGATGATCCCAAAGGACCAGTAAATAATAACACTACTGATTTGTAGTCGGGGCGATTTTTTATGGTCGCCACACAGCACTAAACAAACGCCAGTTTGAATGTCAATAAATACTGAAAAGGTGATCTCTTGGAAGCAACAAACACAAAGAGAAAAGTAGCAGACTCGGTTTTATTGAGTCTGTGCATGTATGAAGTTAGGCATAATGAATAGGTTCATCATCCGAACAAAAAAAAATGTGTTTCAAAAACGTTTATTCTAAAACTAAAATTGATGTAATATCGAAAGTTAAGGGGAGCAGCCTCGGAACGCAGACAGCTAGAAGACATGGATAATCATGAGCTAAAAAGACAAATATGTTTAAAGCAACGTTTAAGAACCAAGAAATTTACGCCTTGGAACGTTCCTTGGCAAAGGGCAAAAGGGCCCACTATGAACAGATGAACAGACTGATTTTAGGTAGACCAAACCTAACATTTACCTTCTTGTCATCCCGCTGTAACAGAAAAATATTAATAAAGTGTCCCCTCTTAAGCTAACAAAAGTGGCAGCATTAATAATTGATATATTTAAACCACAGAGATGATCATGTTTATATCAATGTAAAATCAAAATACTATAAAGGAGCCAAGAATATAAACACTTGCCAGAAGTAAGTCTTCCCATCTCCGTTTAATCCCGTCTTCTCCACTCTTTGTGTTGTGTATTGTCCGTTTCATGTATATTTAATATGCTCTTTGTTTGTGATACAGTGCGGACCTACGGTGCCGTTGCATTTGAGTGCTGTCGTTTCTATAGGAAATTTTTTCTCATTGTTGATGTTAAATATTTAATTTTAACCTATTTATTTTACATCGATTGTAACGAATGCTCTATGAACTTATTTGAATCACTCTCGGTGTCTTCCTGGGTAGAACCAGTTCTAAGCAAATGCAGATAACGTGTCTTGCCCTGAGACATAACGCATATGGCAATGGCGGGGATCGAACCCACTACTTTTCGATCATGGGTCCAACGCTCTACACTAGACCACAGCTAAATATTTAAATCCCAAATAAATGTACAGGTATTTCTTTGTACTTGCTTAAAACAATATATGTAGTACCACAACACATCACCGACACATTATAAAACTAATTATATTTTAAAAGATATGTGCTTAATATAAAATGATATATAGGGTCCTATAGAAACCACAGCGTCCGAACGCAATGGCATCGTAGGTCCGCACTGTACTGCAAACAAGGACTTGAAACTACAATGAAAGAGACAAAAAACAACAGAAAGGGTGGTGAACCTCAGTTTACGCAGTATTTTATTGGTTGAATTCGAAGTTGTTTAAAACATTACAATATGTTTTATAAGAAAAAATCTCTTTAATAAAACATGATTGTTATTTCTACCCAAGTTAGTTTCGAAATAAAAACAGTTTTAGTATATATGCCCAGATATTGAGAAAAAAATTACATGTAAATGACTTCACCCAATTTTCGAACAATGAACAATGCATGCAGTTTTAAAATTTTAAATCAATTTAATGTTTTGTTTTTTATTTGAAAAACAATCTAAATACAGAATGTAAGAGGTTTTTGTTCAACTTTGATATTATTACATTGCATAACAATAATATACTAAATCCCCACAATCACCAAGACACCAATTATATTGTTCATAAAGATTCATATGTTCAGTTTAAGAATTTATAGACGAAACAATAATGTGAAAAACGGTGCTATAGAAACCACAACACTCAAATGCAAGGCCACTGTAACAGTAGAAAGTTCCGCACTGTGGACCAAAAACTAAATGAAATGGGAATTTAAATTATAAATGAACAGAACAATACACAACATAAATATTTTTGAAGAAACGGTTATCGGCTTGGAACGGTCAGTAGGCAATACGGCCTACATGTTAGCTTAAATCAATTTTATGTGTACAGAACCTCACTATTGTCCTGTCGTCAGCATACAAATTGATAAGACAGTTTAAAGAAACGTACATGCCATCAAAAGGAAATGTTTGATATAAAAACGTTAAGGACGAAATTTCATGTACATGCCTTTCTTTTACCAAACAGATGGTAGCACTAAAGAGTTTGAACTGCTAAGCATGTCACCACAAATACAAGTTCGTATTTTCTAAACAAGGTTGTACAAGGACAATACAAATTAGTTCCATCTTAGAGATGGTATGTTTATCGTGATAACCACGGAGTCTAAAACAGGATAGACTCGACTTTTACAAGACAGATAAAATTATCGGACAGGAAAGCAGCATTCAAGGACGACAGTCAATCACAAAACACAAAAACAAACACGCAAACAGGCAAACGAGAAGGCTAAAGTAATAAAATGCAAGCGACATCACAAACACAAAAGGGTTGACAATAGGGCTACCGCCTTGGAACGGTCAATAGCAACAAAAGCCACTGGGGGTTTAAACCGGTTCTAGGGTTCACCAAACCTCACACTTACCATTCTGTCATCCCATTAAAACAGGACAGTGTAAGTAAAGAAATCCCCGCCATGATCTAATCAACAAACATACGATTACCAAATAACAATCGTTTAATGGGGATGACAATATATAAGAGTAAGTTAAGTGCACCTTTGACCTGGTTTAAACTCCAGTCGTATTTTGTTTTATTTTTGCCACTGTCCGTTATAAGGCGGTCCTGTGATCATCCCTTTTATATTTGGGGTGTTTCGAACTTTATAGTTTATCTTTTGCAAACCAGTCAACCTACGATTACCCGTTCAAACATGACCTGCGCAGTCGTTCATATACACAAAGAAGAGAGACAACTGTATGTTATTTTACGGTTCCATTAATTCCCCGCGTATTTTTCATCCATTGGAAGCGCCACTTTTTAAACCGTTAACGTCACAGAACGAAAGTAATTAAACATTTTGGTAAATATACGTCACGAAGACAAACTCAACAGTAATTTTAATGAGATTTTAATTCAACAAACTTGCCGTGCTCCCAAACCTTGCACACCCGCGATATAATATCATATGAAGAGTGTATATCAACAATGAGACACTATTCAACAATATTTGATTCCATACTTTGAGCATATCTAAAATGTTTAATTGACTTTATGTTATAATATTTATATGCATATATATACCAGGCCATAGCACTTTCAAATGGGTATACGCCTTTACTGTGAACGCATCCCATCTAATGCATTGCCAAACGAGGCAAATAAAAGAAAATATTGTTCAATATGTCATGATTCTTCATTTAGACATCTATGTACAAAATTGATCCAGTATTGAGGCATTTTGCTACTAACTTTTTCAATGTGTTACTTTTTTTTTTATATCAGATAATGATATGCGAGCCAGAGGGAAGCTCCGTCACCTTTTTACAAGCATGCCGTTCTTCATAAGATCCGTATGCGAGCCAGAGGGAAGCTCCGTCTACATTTTACAAGCATGCCGTTCTTCATGAGATCAGTATGCGAGCCAGAGGGAAGCTCCGTCTACATTTTACAAGTATGCCGTTCTTCATGAGATCCGTATGCGAACCAGAGGGAAGCTCCGACTACATTTTACAAGCATGCCGTTCTTCATGAGATCAGTAATTGTATTAGTTAAATATGGTGGATATTTGCGCTGCCATCAGGCAGTGCTATTTGTATTTGGTTATAATAACGATTAGTTTTGATCACGGGGGCTTTTTCTATCTTTACATTGAAGAGTATATTTTGAGCACCTCGGTGTCTTTCTTCTGTAGTTTAAATAAAGTATTGGTGCCGATTAATCAATAATTCATATTGTGAAAAATCTATTTAATTTGAAATGTTTAAAAAAATCTTAAAAATGTGTTGCATATGTGCACTTTATGCAAAAAAAACACACACAATAAGTTTTTTTTTTTTTTGCACTGTGTCCCTTTAGAGTTGTTTCTGTATTGTCATCCGTCTATCATTGTTATTCCACTCTATATATGTGCTACATAGGAGAGTGTATATCAACAATGAGACACTATTCAACAATATTTGATTCCATATTTTGAGTATATTTTAGGTAATTTAAACAATACTCACATCTTAAAATGTTTCATTGACTTTAAGTAATAATATTTATCTACATATATATACCGGGCCATGGCACTTTCGAAAGGGTATAGGCCTTTGCTGTGAACTTATCCCATCTAATGCATTGCCAAAAGGGGCCAGTAAAAGAAAATATTGTTCAATGTGTCATAATTCTTCATTTAGACCTGTCTGTACAAAATTGATCCAGTACTGAGGCATTTTACTACTAACCTTTTCGATGTGTTACTTCTTTTTATATCAGATAATGATATGCGAGCCAGAGGAAAGCTCCGTAATCATTTTACAAGCATGACGTTCTTGATGAGATCAGTATGCGAGCCAGAGGGAACTCCGTCACCATTTTTTAAGCATGCCGTTCTTCGTGAGATCAGTATGCTAGCCAGAGGGAAGTAATTGTATTAGTAAAATCAAATATATATTGCATGCAATATGTCTCAGAATAGAGAAATCATTGTTTTGTTCAAACTTACACTTAATCTAGACAAATATCTGGTGGGTAATCGCGCTGCCATCAGGCAGTGCTATTTGTATTTGGTTATAATGACGATTAGTTTTGATCATGGGGGGCTTTTTCTATCTTTACATTGAAGAGTATTATTTCAGCACCTCGATGTCTTTCTTCTGTCTTTTAATTAAATATAGTATTGGTGCCGATTAATCAATATTCATATTGTGAAAAATCTATTTAATTTGAAATGTTTAAGTAATTCTTAAAAATGTGTTGCATATGTGCACGCTATGTAAAAACACACATAATAAGTTAAAAATAAATACATATTGCAGTGTGCCCCTTTAAAGTTGTTTCTGTATTGTCATCCGTCTGACATTGTTCTTCCACTCTCTATATGTGCTTAATAGGAGAGTGTATATCAACAATGAGACACCATTCAACAATATTTGATTCCATATTTTGAGCATATTTTAGATCATGTAAACAATATTTACATCTTAAAATGTTTCATTGACTTTAAGTAATACATTTATCTACATATATATACCGGGCCATAGCACTTTCAAAAGGGTATACGCCTTTGCTGTGAACTTATCCCATCTAATGCATTGCCAAACGGGGCCAGTAAAAGAAAATATTGTTCAATATGTCATAATTCTGCATTTAGACCTGTCTGTACACAATTGATCCAGTATTGTGGCATTTTGCTACTAACTATTTCAATGTGTTACTTCGTTTTATATCATGTTATGATATGCGAGCCAGAGGAAGCTCCGTCACCATTTTACAAGTATGCCGTTCTTAATGAGATCAGTATGCGAGCCTAATGGAAGCTCCGTCACCATTTTACAAGCATGCCGTTCTTCATGAGATCAGTATGCGAGCCAGAGGGAAGCTCAGTCACCATTTTACAAGCATGCCGTTCTTCATGAGATCAGTATGCGAGCCAGAGGGAAGCTCCGTCACCAATTTACAAGCATGTCGTTCTTCATGAGATCAGTATGCGATCCAGAGGGAAGCTCAGTCACCATTTTACAAGCATGCCGTTCTTCATGAGATCCGTATGCGAGCCAGCGAGAAGCTCCATCACCATTTTACATGCCGTTCTTCATGAGATCAGTAATTTTATAGTTAAATCAAATATATATTGCATGCAATATGTCGCAGAATAGAGAGATCATTGTTTTGTTCAAACTTACACTTAATCTAGACAAATGTCTGGTGGATAATCGCGCTGCCATCAGGCAGTGCTATTTGTATTTGGTTATAATAACGATTAGTTTTGATCATAGATTTTTTTTTCTATCTTTACACTGAAGAATATTTTTTGATAGGCTAATGTCGATAAATACAAATGTTTTTTCGAGTACGTATCGTAAACCAGATTACTCGGCATGATAATATAATCAATTTAAATATTGCTTTATATATATAATGCAATTATAAGATGGTGTCTAGTAAGCCAAGTTAGGCTTGGTATATCCAATGTTGTTCAATGTTGCCCATATGCTTTATAAATGTACATTTTATGTTACCTATGTGTCCTAGATATGTAATGTTTTGTAAAATATGTATTTGTCACTGAAAAAAATAAATATAAATTTACAAACTAACCAAAAAAAATATAACAGTAAGTATTTCTTAACGTGTTATTGAATATTTTGTAGTTAAATTACCCAATAAATATGATCACTCAGCCTCTTGAACCTTTTACCGGATAGCTGGCCTGAGTAGATTTCGGAAATGAACAGTCAACCGTGACCAATCACTTTGCGTGCTAACGCTAGTACTTAACAGTTTTGTTGCCAAGAAATGGTAAGATGTATTAACATAATAGTTGTATCGGTAGTAACGAGTCAAAATATGGGTTAAAGCTACGGAGGCTATTATTTTGATTTCAATGACGACCCAACTTTCGATCTGAAATTGTTTTTCGTAATAGTCTGGTTCTCAAGCACAGTAGTACACTGCACAGTATAGCAGGGAACCAATTAATTATAATTAGAATGGCGATAAGAAAATAGTTTTCAAACATAATAATCTGAAATATAGTCATCATCTTTTGCATTAGTGCTCTGAACACTGTCCGTAACGTTTAGCTTATACAACATAACATAATTACGTTGACAAACATTACACAATTATTTACTCAATAAAAACAAGAATGTTTGACGGAATTCTATAACAGTACTAACGTAGACCACACTAAAATTACTAGTACTAACGTAGACCACACTAAAATTACTATCGCATAATATATAGAAAACATAATGCCTAATGGATGTGCAATGAAGTAGAAATTGTACATATTGCGTAACCGATTCATGTACTAACAATAAATAAAACCTTTTATTTTATGATATGCGATGAAATACTGTATTTTATCAGTGAAATAAAAGTGTTATTCCACACTGTGGAATATTATACAATTATGGACTTTTCAGCTGTTATACATGATGTGATATGCACCAAAAAAATCATTATTGACCGAGGCGATAGCCGAGGTCAATAATGATTTTTTGGTGCATATCAACATCATGTATAACAGCTGAAAAGTCCATAACTGTTTTATTATATAACCCTCAATTTACAATTATATAAAACAGGTCAATATCAAAAAAACAATTATATAAAACAGGTCAATATCAAAAAAACAGGTCAATATCGCTAGATATTTTTTCTAAAAAATTACTTTTTAGCCAATGAAAACGCGTCTATTTATAGGTTATATAATAAAGAGTTTTATTTCACAGTAGCTGCCGGGACTACTTTTGTTGTTCCACCATAGTTTCTCTAAATATTTGTTTGTAAAATCTTAAAATAAAAAGAAAATTTGTTGTTTTGTCGTGAATAACATTTTTTTTTTCATCTCAAAGTGAGAAAACTGTTATATTTTCACTCACATTTCGCATTTGTGAAAATATAAAGTTTTCTCACTTCTCGATGAAATAAAATATGTTATTCACTCCAAAACAAATATCCTCTATTTATTTTTCAAGCTCGCAAAATCATTACTATATATACTTTGTCTATATTCATGTTTTCATGTATTAATTTCACTCAATAAAACAACAGACAGTTATTTGGTTATACTCAATATCTGCTTAGGTGCAGACAGTATCGCTTTCAAGTCCTGTCCTTTTTCTGCGTTAGTGCTCTTACTTCTTTGTAATGTATCCACATTTCATCACTTTCTTACATTGCATTGTTTTGTTACATTTTTTCACTCATGTTTTTTTGTTGTTATTCTTGTTATTGCGATCAAGCTTCGGTGACCTCCTTTATCCCAAATGGGTCTTTGGTTTGATGTAAATACTTTTTTGCATGTTTATATCAATAAGTTCTGAGATGAGCAAGCATGCATTGATGCTTATTACCATTGATTATTATAAATTTCAGAAAACTTCCTCACTTCAAACAGTTCCATTTTCATAGAAGGTTTTTTAAATAAGATCTCACGTAAGTACTAAAGAGAATGTAGTGCTACAGCCAAAAATCCTTTTTATTTACAGTTTTAAACTCTAAGAAAAAGGCGACATAATTATTTATTTTAAATCGGTTGATAAACAAATCAGATATAACCATTTTAATGTTGTTCTAAAACGGATATGAGATCCGCCATCTTGAGAAGTACGACGTCACATTACTAAAATTACCATATATGGTATGTTGCTAAATATCATTTAAAGCAAAGACGATCATTGCAAATTAATGCAAGATCGTTTTTAACCCATTATTATATTCAAGTATACATATTTTTATACAGTTGATGTTACGTTTTCCCTAGAAATCAATACATTATCATATTTATAAATACTCCTTATATGGTTATTTAGAACTATGATATAATAGCTCTCACAATAGCGGCTTCCATACCCATTTCAACAGAACCTTCGATCTTTGTTTATCATCTGACTTTGATAATTATTGTAAACCCTTTTTCCAACTTCTTCAGAACTATTACTATGAAAGAGGTTTGGTTGAAGTGCTACTCAAGCATTCATTGCAGCAGAGTTGTTAAAAGTATACATAATTTTGATGTTAACAATTATGTTTTATTATTTAACAGATGAAATCCATTGCTCCAGTAGAGCCCCCTCAGGCCCTCTTTGGCCTTTTGTTTCAAATTGTAGTTTCTAGTCCTTAATAATTTCTAGTCTCTATTTTTACCCATTTCTACATTGTTTTGTTCTTGCTACTGGTAATTGTCTATGCTATCTAAACTTCTTTACTGCCAGCATGGTTGCATTTAGTCATAAACATGGCTCTTACGTAAATAGCACGTCTGCACCAAAACATTGCTTCACTTCTGCAGGTTTTCCTGTTATGTCCCACGCCATTTTTTGTGTTGGTGCACTAAAACCAACAAACTCCACTCATTCCTGTGTGGTGCCATATAACCTTTATTGTGTCTAACCAACTTTTTTTCAAAATAACTTATTTTCCATTCAGTACCTATTGCAAATGTTATTACATTCCATAATGCCTTTTGTCCCATGTTACCCTTTATAGCTATGCCTTTGCCAGTAGCAATTTCTAATATTGTTGCATTCATTTATTTCCCTCAGAATTATGTTTTACATTTATTGTTCCAATATATTTCATAAACAGTTCTTATTTATTCCTTATATTCTTCATTTGTCCCCTCACTTTGACCTTATATGCTTACACACATTTCGCACAACAACCTACACTATACCTCCTACACTCTTAACGCTTATTGACCTTGTCCATCCGTCCATACGTCGGCCTGTTGATAGAAATGTCAACATCCCTCCAATCTCTTCATTGGACCTGGGTAGATGATGACTCATATCGGCTTAAAGATACATTGCCTTTTGTGTTAAACCCGCACGACTATTAGTCAAATAATGACAATCAAAGCTTCTTTTTTCCCCGCCCGTTTGAAAACTGGACGTATTATGGTATTGGGTTGTCCGTCTGTCTGTCCGTCCGTAACAATTGCGCATTCCAGACAACCATAACACCCATACTCATGAAACTTCATAGGTCCATAGCCCTAGGTGGCAGGAGGATTCTTTTTGTTTTAGGAGTAGGTCAGATAATAAGGTCACCAGGAACTTATATAAAAAAAACCATTCCAGATAAACTTTGAACACCTACAATCATGAAATTATATTAATGCATTGCCCTAGGTGACAAGAGGAACTCCGTTGATTTTAGAATCAATGGGTCAATGTCAAATTATATGAAAATAAATATTCTGGACAATAACTTCGAAACCATAATACCCACACTTATGAAACGCCATAGGTACATTGCTCTCCAAGGGAGAACTAAATATACTGTTTCGAGGGTCAGTAGGTCAAGTTCAAAGTCACCATGATCTAATATGAAACACATTGTGCTCCATAAATTCATAACATTCGCACTCATAAACATTCATAATGCATTGTCCTTGTTGAAAGAAAAAAACTTAATATTTTTGGGGTCATACGGTCAAAGGTGAAGGTCATCAAGCTAATACCCACCATCATGAAGCATTTTTGTTGAAAATCAATGTCATACTGACCTCACACCTAGGAAATGCGGTTAACATAATAAATAACCCAGCCAAATAAATATGTTTAACCTAAACCAATATAATAACCTGAAGCTCTTCTTATAACTACAACTGTGTCTTATTGGACAGCGCGAATTCCGTTGCTGAATTTTGCAGCAATATTGTACTTGTGGAACTTTGTAAACGGTTATTATTTATAGAAGACAATTCCAAGACACACTCGATCAAATAAACAGAAATATATATCCATAAACGCATATATAAAAAAAATGCAAATGAACTATACATTTTGTCGATGGGGCATGGATGCCCTCCTTTAGCGCTGTCAGTCAAACAAAAATTGACTCAACGAATACCCTGAGTGTAAAACTGCTATGTGCGTACGTTCAGACGGACGGACAATCATACGGACGGATAGATATATGGACGGAGCGGACGGACGGACAAAGTGTAACCCAATATCCCATTTTACTTTCGTGGCGTGCCATTAAAATGGGTGTGTATACATAACCGTATTATTTAAATCTAAATTCAAACGACTGACCAAAAACAAAACAAAACAAAACACAAAAAAACATAAACTAATTTTTTTTTTGTGTTGATCCACAGACATATTAATAAATTTGTTATAAGGTCTGTGGTTGATCGCCTCTCTGTATGTGTTCATTTTTAAATGCATGCTTTCGTACCCTACGGTTTGTACTCTTGTTGCTCTGGCTTCGACCAAGTCAGTGAGTATTTGCTTTTTTATATTATATATACATGATCAGTCATGTGTTTTACTTATTTTGCTTATTAATGCTGCCTTGTTTGTTAGAGATTATAACCTGGCGTGGATATCTTTAGTTACATTGTCTCGTTTATTAGGATTACAATAAGGTAAGAGTGGGGTTTTGAAAACTCAGGAATCAATCTGTTTTGGTCTATCAAAAACTCTAGAGAAGTCCTTCATAAACTACGGTGTAAGCATTTTCATGCCTGTTCTCTAAGCATCCACGACTTTTCCACACGATATACTACCCTACCACAAAATCTAATAAAAGGTAAATTTCTTCAGCTTATTCAGAAGACATTTGCTAGAGAATGTACAACTTTTCTAGCTTGTAATAATGTCAGAGCTTTCTTTACAAATGCTCCTATTGATAATTATAATGTGTGGACTTGTGCTGATGTTTGTAGAGCGTTATCTTTCCTTCTCGATAACATCTTTCTAAGATACGGTAAAACTGTTTACCACCAGATTGTTGTATTCCTATGGGTACTAACTGTGCGCCACTTGTCGCAGATTTGTACTGCATAAAAGAGATTTTATGTTGAGTTTGTCACCTGCTAGCCGGAGTAAAGTTATTGATACGTTTAACAAAACATCTCGGTATCTAGATTATATGCTCAATATTGATAATTCGTTATTTGGTCATATGGTTATTAACATTTATCCAACAGAGCTCACATTGAATAAAGCCAACAGTTCGGATACTGAAGTAGCATTCCTCGATCTTCATCTATCGATTTCTAATGATTTCATACATACTAAAATCTATGATAAGAGAAATGACTTCAACTTTAACATCGTTAACTATCCACACCTGGACGGGATGTATCTCGTGCTACATCATACGGGGTTTATATCTCCCAGCTCATTCGTTTTGCTAGAGCTTGTAATGATGTATATATATAAACTTCAATGATCGTAATCAAATTATTACAAGTAAACTTAATCAGCAGGGTTTGGGCGCTGAAGACACGATATTGTGTACACATAAAATCGATTCAAGCTAACCTGTAGGCCTTGTTGCCTACTGACCGTTCTAAGTCGGTAACCCTGTATTCACCACCCTTTCTGCTGTATTTTGTCTTTTTCATTGTATAATTAATTAAATATTGCTCCTTGTTTGTAGTACAGTGCAGACCTACTATGCCATTGCGTTTGGACGCTGTGGTTACTTTAGGACCCTATATCTCATTTTTGGTGCACCCTAGAACCTGATTTAAACCCCCCAGCGGCCTTTTTTGCCACTGTTTTGTGATTGTGATGTCTTATCTTGCATTTTATTCATCTTTAAAGCTGTTCCTTGTTTCTGTGTATTTCTGTTTGCGGTTGACTGTCGTCCTTGAATGCTACTTTTCCTGTTCGATTTTTATATCTACCTGTTTTGAACTGTGCATTACTAAGAGTTTTCTGATGCGTTTGGCTATGCTATGCATACCTTTTTTCGACAAACTATCGTCGTTCATCCTGTTTTGTCGATATAGTAATCACATATTATTATCAGATAATACTGCTAGTTAACACTATATATAGTTTTTAGCATATGAAGTTGCCTCGGTCTTACACTATTTCTATTTGATAACGCACGTTTATTTATTATCAAACTAAAAGCTTTCATTGCCTTTTTTCATGAGAAAAAGTTTTTTTTTAAACATGAAAACAACAAATTTGATTTGCTTTAACGCATGCATTGTTTTGTCATATATTTGTGCTTTCTTTGATGACGTGTTGTATCAATTAAATGAAATATAACAGGAAAATATGCATGCATACATATTCCCACAAAGATTGAATTAAATAGAAATTATTGAAAGCTATTTAGCCAATACATCTTACAAATAGTGAGTGGGTATTGTAACATAATAATGCTAGTAAAGTACTCAAAATCATTAAGACCATACATAAAGGATGGGTACACTCCAACCTTTTTCTATATACGATATAATGCGCGTGTGTTGAACCGAATATATGTTTTCCTTTGGAAGTAACGAACGATGAGTATTAAAAGAGTAACCCGTACCTCTTTAAGTGCACACGTAGTCTCTATCATCCAGACACACTCAAGCTGCTGAATGCGAGCGCAAGCGAGCCTCTAAAAGCTGGGTTCATTAAAATGTTTGACCGATAGATGGCGCCAAACGTCAAAACTGACTAGACGTGAGGTCATGTTGAACGCAACATCAAAGGGCACGTTGTATTACGCACAACAATAGTTCCAGCGGGATGTGAGTACGTCCTTATTAAATATACAATAAGCTTCGTTTGTTGTAGTTCCTAAAATAAACTAATCGTATAATCTATAGTATAAAATGATGTTTAAATAACATTACTCGTGATCCTCTGACTTTTGTGTGGGCAATTGTATTACACAACATTGCGCGTAACGTCACGTAATTGTTGACGCCGTCGTGAAGTAGGGGATGATTACAATAACACACTGAAGTTGAACAATCAGAGGATGATGCCAGAGTTTTGGCCAAACCTCGTTTTGATTCACACATTTTGAAGAAGCTTTACTCCAGACCATGGACGTCTTTGATAGAAGTCTCGCGAGAGGTCGGGTTGATCGAGACTAGTGCGCACGCCATATATGCAGGATCACACGAAAAGCTGTAGTATCGATAGATAACACAAGCTGGCAATGATCCTTTAAGTATTTACCTTCATAAGACTGCTCGTATATGATCTGAGCCTAGTAAACTAGTTAATATACAAGTAGGCGACGACGTGACGTCCAGGTCATGAATTCACCAACCATTCTTTAAACTATCCTTAGACTTGAGCTCAAGAACTCACATTTCATTCACAAATGTTGCCATGACCTTCAAAGACAAACACTCTTTGAAGTTGCTATTTATTAGTAGTTATCATATTGATAGGCAACAGCTTGTTATGAATGTTTATACTTTAAAATTATATAAATATTTGTGATTCAAATGTGCATACTTGGGCTTAAGTCTAAGAATATTCTCAGAAATGTTTGTTGAATTCAAGGCCTGGCCTGGAATTCAGCAACTATGTTTCAAACTATTCTTAGACTTGAGCCCAAGTACTGAAATTTCGTTCACAAATATGTCCATGACCTTCAAACATAAACAATCGTAACAGTTGCTATTAATTAGTATGCATCATATTTATACATAGCAACTTGTTATGAACGTTTATTCTGTAAATTTCTAGAAATAGTTGTGCTTGAAATTTGCATACTTGAGCTTAAGTCTAAGAATATTCTCAAGAATAGTTGCTGAATTCAAAGCTTGATCTTTTCTATTTTAGTGTCAATGAAGGTACTAGGTACGTCCAACTAATATGTACAACTGACGGTTGCTATATAACTGATGAAGTGACACGTTTATGTATTTTACGTTGTCTTGTTTTAAATGATAAGCAAGATGGTGGAATACAGAACCAGAGTAAGCTATCACCGTACAGTGACCGGATGGCGTCACATTGCACAAAAAAGGAAATGTGCAAATGAGGTATAATATAGCTGTATATAAGGCTAGTGGGTGTATACCTAAAGCAATGGTATACTATCAACATCTAGGTCGTAAACATGGCTGAAAACCCATATATAAGGAAGTTTAATAGCGAACCTATTTCATTTCGTTACCTTTGATCGTCAAAGCAACATAAAACATAGACAACCATTCATTGAAAAATATTATAGCATATGCGAGTTTCGAACCCATGACTTTCGGATTGACAATCACTACGATTGAACACTGAGATAATCTATTCATTTTTTTGTGTGTGATTCAATGTTTTTTATACCGATGTTGCTACAACGAACGACGGATTATAAATGGTATCCTGGTATAAGTTTCTCTCCTTATATATGGGTTTACGGCTATGTATACCAAGCACAAACCACACAACCCCCCCCCCCACCCCCCCACCCCCCCCATTTGCTTTAGGTACACGCCCACTAGCCCACTAGCCTTATACACAGCTATGTTATCTTTAACATTTATTTGTAGCTTAACAGCTATACAGTCCTTATTGAAATGTTATGGTTTTTTATAAGTGTGTGATATTTTGTAATTTACTGTTCACCCTTTGCAAAAGATATCAGTATTTAAGTTGCCATTTTTATTACGCGTTTATTTAAATACTTTATTAATTTTAAAGGTCCCTTTTTGTCTATTTATTCATATTGAAATCGCAGATACATACGATAACTTAAAACTTTAAAATATAAATATGCAGAAGTATTTGTTTTACATAAAACGTTTAATAGTATAGGTTATCGAATTTGTATGGCTAAATATTACTTGGAACGAGTTGTTTTGGCAAAGGACGACGAGCTTGCGAGTCGTCCTGCGCCAAAACAACGAGTTCCAAGTAATATTTAGCCATACAAATTCAATAACCTTTTTATTGTATAATTTCATATTGTTTTCGATCAATGTTAATTGTATGACTATTACTTTTCATTGTATTTGTGTTATTTTTTATAGCTTTTGATGGAATTCCTATCTTCCATTCAGTTTCATTTTGTGTGGATGATTATTTTGCGCGAAAACGACGTCGACGTCGGATGACGTCATTAAAAACATCAAGCGATTTTTCTAAAGTTTGTTAACCATTCAATAACGTTAAAAACAGTGGGTGAGTGACCATTTCAATTATTTCATCAATTTTTGCCATAAAAGGTTGAAAAAAACACGTATTTTTTGTTGACACTATAGGAAGGATTCCGTTTTTTTTTATTTGAAAGTAGTTCCTTATTTCCATTTCGCGGCTCTTAGCAAGCACGAGCAAAAGTTCCCGTGCAATATCAATGTGTGCAATATCGTACAACCAACACATAAGTAATATAAATAATATTTCAAATTGTGGAATATATATATATATAGGTTGTTTAGAAAAGTAACCACGTTAAAACATGGCCAAATCAAAACGCTACGTTGAAAACTAAACCCAAGTATTGTGTATTCATGAATATGTGGCATACCTGTTGACAATTTACGAGTAATCATGTCGGTATTAACGGTTCCTTGTTACTCCGAATCAAAATTGAATAATCTCTTCACTTATTTATATAACAACAACTGTCGCTGGTAATTGTTATGAGGTATGTGTAGCATAGAAGGTACTCTGTCATCCATGTATACCCATTGTTGTCGTCATACATTTTTTTATCAGGTTTAGTTAAATGTTACCTTTTTCTAGACGTCCGTTTGTAAATTCTTCGAATTGCTGATTGATGGAATTGGTCTAAAGTAAAACCCTATTATGGTAGTTTAAGCGTAACATCTTTCATTTATTCCCTGAGAGTTGATGTATACTCATTGTTAAAATAGCTCTACGATTCTAGACAAACGTTTTGAGTTTCCTAGTTTGTGTCTTCACCGTCATATGCATACCATCTTCGGGATGGCTCAAATGTATGTACTACTGGCATTTTAAATATTGAGTTCTACTCAACCCGGGGCAAGAGGGCGTGGACGGTAGCAAGCACTTTTCACTACCGTTCATGAACAGTCTTAATCAAACCCAGAATGCAATATTTTTTGTATTTATCGTGTTCGACGATTTCCAAATTTCTCTTTTCATACTTTTTTATTACATTGTGTTTACTAATACGTATGTCTTTTTAAAGTATGCAATATTATTGATGCATATGTGGTTTTCTTTAATATACTGGACATGCAAGCTGTATTTAGCTGAGAAGAGAAACTTTTTTTTTTTTTTTTTTTTTATCAAGTGTACCGCCTATTGCACAGGTTTAACGCAACATTATTTTAACATAAGTAGATAATATACCAATACTGGTGGTGATCTGAATCAAAAACAGGTTTGTAAGTTATTGCATTCAAGTGTGTAAATCGATTGTAAATCAATGTTAAAAGCGATCATTGTTTACAACTAAAAAATCCGTGATAAATTCTTAGCGAGTTCCAATCGGTTTCGTTACCCGACGAACGCAACGTATCACATAATTTGACGACGCAGTACGTATTGTCGCCGATCGAGCTCGGCATATATCGGGTATATATTGAAGAAAGTTACCCGCCAAATAGCGGCAAAATTACACTACAAAACCGTTTATCAAAAGTCTTTCCAGGTGTTCAGGTCATATATTAATGAATATATGCCGATTAAAAATATAGGTTTATTGACTTGTTTTTTAAATACTCGTGATTGAATATGCGTAAAATGAATTACGGGTTGGTAACTCTTAATTAGGCGTTCCAATGTTGGGGTTTGACCTGGCTGGTTAAATCCATTTATATTGTGCTTATAGAGTTTGGATTCTCCAAATTCGTTATTTTATATATATACCACGTCGTCAGTAGGTTTAGAAACGGTGAACATATGTTGTAAAATGTGGCTGTGTTGGCGGGATAGCTACTTTAATTTAACATTATTTATAAACTGAATGCGATGCGATGTCTAAACAATATGTATATAATGTTTATGCAAAACATAAGTTGAATTGTTTTTAGCTGTTTGGTTACCATTTAAAATTGTATGTAATATTAGATGTTTCCAGAACTAAACGTACTTTGCGTATGGCCATTGGAACTATGCCATACGTATTCCAGTCACTCGTCCACACATCACATAAACATTCACCTATCTATCAATCAACTAGCATATTTCCAGGGTGGCATCATTTGATTCAGTAAAAATTATGCCTCATACCGGTACTACCGTTGATGCATATTACTGTAGAGTAAAACTGGTAGAGGCCACTCAAATATGGCATAAGATGTTATTTCTTGACACAAAGAACTTCATTCATTCCAAAGAAAGAACATTGAGAAATACTTGAGGAGAACCAAGGAATCTATCTTGGTTGAACACACTCATTCCAAGTCCATATCAATGATTACGGGTTATACTGCCGGTCATCCGGTGTAACAGCACATGTTGATCTATTACAGCATCCGTCTGAGAAGGCAATCCAATCAGGAGAGCCAAATTGAAAACAAAGTCATCAACTGAGTGCCCATGAAACGATGAAACGTGTACAACTGATTTGGATCAAAGCAGAAAACATTAATTTTGGTTAATTGGTTCCCTTAATGGTCAGGCATAAGATAGAACTTAAGTTGACGCTAGTATATACTCAAGGCTCAGTATCTTGGTCCCCTGCAAAAGCCGATGATAAAACCAAAATGCTCCACTGCTTAGAGGCGTCCTTGAGCAAACTACACATCACCCTACTGAATATACTGTTTATGTGTTTAAAGGTAATGCACCACATCAGACCTCTTTGTACATTTGACAATTCGAAGACCCATTTTGATTTGAATTTCATGAGCAATCATGGCAATACGACACAATTCATTAATCTCATTTGCAGCCAGTGGAAAATATGCAAATATGCACCAAAACTCCAAGCCCGTGAAATCTAATTTGTCTGGGAAAAAATGTCCCTGGCTTACCATTGCAGATAACATATCTGTCATCGCTGATGATCAGGAAGATCTGTTTTCATTATAGGAGGAAGAAGACATCAGAATGATTATAACATTGACAATATAGATATAAAAATCGAACAGGAAAAGCAGCATTCAAGGACGACAGTCAACCACAAACACACACAGAAACAAAGAATAAATCCTCACTAACATCAGAAACAGTCGTGGTACATGTACGTTTCCCTGATACAGACGTACTGATCCTGCTTGCAAAATGTGTTTCAAGAATACAACCGTATGTCATGTTTGGCACTGGTATGATTAAAAAAAAGGAGGGATTGAATGTGAAACAAATCTTAGAGGTTGATATTTGCTCTTTGCTACCCTCACAACATTGCTTCAAAAGCTGTGATACAACCAGTGGCTTTGTGTGAAGAGGCAAATCAGTCCCATTGAAGATGATTAAATAGCACAGAGTTTGTGCCCATTTGCGATTGCTCGAACAATTGCCTATATGGCAGACCTAAGTACACGGATGTCAACAAGTACGTTTTCGAAAAAATTCAAAGAATACAACTCGAGCTTTTTGCTTTTTGTTATAATCATGCATTTAAACATGCACACTTCCGAGTGTTTTTGTGGAGCCATTATGACCAACATTACTATACGCAGAAACAAACGAAAGAAGACCAAAGTATTGAATTTGAGAGTTGACAGTAAAGAAGAAAGCGATAATAAGAGGGAAGGTATGGAAGCCAACAACCTGATTGATACTGAGTTTGAAGAAAGTGATGACGATGAATAGAGGATCATGAGCTCAACTATATGTGATGCATTTTGCATGTTATCTCATAGAGCGATACATGTATATTTGTTAATAACGTGAGAAACCTTTAATACATTTTGTGAATACGTTGACATTGCTTAATTCGTTTACATTTGATTAATTTATGAATGCAATAGCAAATAAAACGTTGGATATAATAAAATTTTGATATTTGTCTTTAAATTTGGTAACGTAAAACATATAGAGTCATGTCAAATATATGCAAACTTCGAAATGACTCTTCAATATTTGCCAAAATAAAGGAGCATGAGCATACGCATCTATGTTTGTATTTGATATGCCGCATTTATATAAAATGATGTAAATATAATTGGTAACGTATGTAACGTTTAATACATGAGGTAAAGCATATTGGCACTGGCATACTTTCTTGTCTGTTAAACTGTGTTGTTACCATCGATACAGTTGCCGTTGTCCACCGTCCGTATGGCCGTATGTACGTCCGTCTGTCTGGCTTTATTGTCCGCTCCATTCCTCAATTTTTTTTCATCTGAGTATCATAAAAGTTCATAGGAAGTATTTGTATAATGTATAGTATTGCATATTGTCAGGACGTTGTTGCTGAAGACTTTTTGGCGGAGTTACGGGACTTTGAAGTTTTTAAAATCTAAAGCTTGTCCGCTCAACTCCTCCTACGTTTTTCATCTGATTTTCACGAAACGTTATAGGAAATATCAGTATGATGTCTAGTAGCGCATATTGTAGTAGGAAGTTCTGATTAAAAAGGCGGAGTTACGGGACTTTGCAAGTTTTAAAAACGTCTAAAGCTTGGACCGAATATGGATAATTCGCGAAATACTGTAATTCAAATCAGACCAGCTCTCTAATCTACCCATTGCAATACAGCCACGACAAATAAACGCTTATGCACGCGCCTTCACGTTGTGTTATATGTTCGTGTCCGTGTAGGATGTTTTTCTTAGATAAAAAAGAGTATGATTGTGGACCTGTGGAAACGGCCGAACACCACACATACGAAATATGGCAGTCTCGGTTTGATTGAGACTCTTCATGAACGGTAGTGAAATATGCTTGCTACCGCTCACGCCCTCTAGCCCCGGGTTGAGAAGAACTCACTATTCGGCGGTGGACATAGAGATCTTTTCTTTCCCCACGTCCAGCGGCGTATGGTCCCAGTATCTAATAAAATACTATGCCCCGAAGATCGAAATAAACAAAATGGAATTTAAAGTCACTGTTTGGTCACACTCAGATATCATGCAGGTTTGGTCACTCTTTTGGTCTGTTTTGCGCACGACAAAACGCACGTATATAATGTACAATAACGCAGTTACCGAGTCGGGTGTCTGCTGTACTATAAAATAACATCTGTAGATGTATCTTAAAAGGTCTTGAAATGTGTATCATGCATTACAATTAAGATCTCCATTTATTCATCAACTATAAAGCTGGCTTACGGAACGTCGGTGGTTCTACCCAGGTGCACGAAAATTGCCAGGAGGGTCACCTGAGGTCTTCCTCCACCAATGGAAGCTGGAAAGTCGCCATATGACCTTAGCTGTTAGTGCGACTATAAAATCCAATTCAATTCAATTCAATTATTAATCAAATTCAATATCATTGTAAACTTAACCTGTCTGCATGTAATTAAGTAAAATTGTGTGTTTTCACCATAGGTTTAAATATATTATTGGTGAACAATATTCAACAGTTTGTAATATGTATCAAACCGTTTGATTTGTAATATTCTAATTAATAAATATTAATTGTTGCAAACATGCCAGCTATGTAGAAACGCTAACGGGACGCCGTGAGTTTTAAACAAATCAAGACAGCGATGTGTCCCTTTACAAATAATAGATATGTATGTGCCATGTAACTTTTTAAGTCTTTGAAGTAGAATACCGCTTAAGCCGGTGCTAGTGGGCGTGAGAGGTGTTGCTTCCTACATTACTTCTCATGAACAGACTCAATAAAACCGAGTCTGCTGCTTTATTCTCTTAACTGTGTTTGTTGCTCCCTAAGGATCACCTTTATCAGTATTTGTCATACTGCAAAGAAAATTCTCAGGATTTCATTGGTCAATGCGCCGTAGACATGAGCCCATGTCTACGTCTCGAGACGTGAACATAATACACAAAAACAAAATGGTGACGATAACGTTGCCGATTCGTTTTGGAAACCGCCGATTGTTTCCTTCCTATCGCTTTTCTGCGCTTTCCACTATGTGTAAAAGTCTGAAATAATCGTAAGTGTATTTTTTTTGGCAATTTTACAGATAAAAAAACATTAACATAGTGACAAAATACGTTTATTTTATTAAGAAATCCGCTAAATTTAACGACGTTAGAGCGATGACGTCACGAAAGTAAACAACGTCTAGTATGAGGCACGTTACGGAAAAATTGGCGCAATAAAAATGAAATTGTGTGTTTGGCTTTTTCTTTCTTAAATAAATGGTTACAACTTTGAAGTATGACAAATTCGTTATTAGGATTCTTGACAGGGAACATGGGCTCACATTCCCTGCCTGGAAATATATATTCCCCCTCGCCTAACGGCTCGGGTGAATATAATTTCCAGGCAGGGAATGTGAGCCCATGTCCCCTGTCAAGAATCCTAATAACTAATATTATTAACATTCACACTAGCGTTCGTTTAGTGCAGTGTGGCGGCTGTAAAATGTCTCCCTGTGCTACGAATCAGTAGTGTTATTTTTTACTGGTCCTTTGGGACCAACGAGCCCAATATAGGTGGCTTTGAAGTAGAATAACGCTTAAGTCGGTGCTAGGGGGCGTGAGAGGTGTTGCTTCTTACATTACTTATCATGAACAGACTCAATAAAACCGAGTCTGCTGCTTTATTCTCTTAATTGTGTTTGTTGCTCCCAAAGGATCACCTTTATCAGTAGTTATTACTCTGTTCATAGTTGAATTTCATTTCTCTGTTAAAGACAATTGCTACGTGGGTGTGGTTTCCATAAAGTAGAGCATAATTTGTTTTGGCGTAATTGCTTATCAATGACGTCACCACTCCATGCGCTGTTTGCCCCTAGTTTCGGCAAAGAGATCTTGCATATTTTATATACATGATCATTTATGTGTTTTACTTTGCGTTGCTGCCTTGTTTGTTAGTGAATATAACCTGGCGGGGATATTTTTATTTACACTGTCCCTTTTACTTGGATGACAATAGGGTAAGAGTGAGGTTTGGTGCACCCTAAAACCTGGTATGAACCCCATCGGATGTTTTGCCACTTACCGTTCCAATGCGGTTCCTGTGTTGTCATACCGTTTATGTTTGTGATATATTGCCTTTTATTCATCTTTGTAGTTGTTTATTGCTGTGAGTGTTTCTGGTTGATTGTAGTCCTGGAATGCTACATTCCTCTTTGACTTGTATATCTACGTTTGCAGTCGCTGCGACCGTCGCCGTTATATCAGCATTTTAAATTGGCAGGTTCAAATTATGTTAACGAAGTTATCATAATTATAAGAATTGAATTCTATATTTTAAACTTTCATTTGGGTATGAAAATAACATGTTGGTAGTCACGAACTTTAAACTAATGCAACCTATTTGCATAAAAAGAAGAACAAAAAATCAAAATATCGATTTCAATCCTTAAAATAACAACAACATAGAAAACCAGATTTAAAAATGCATTTTAAACCGCAGTGCAATACATGAACCCTGTCACAGGATGACCTTAGTGGTTGGGCTAACTCAGGAAAGAATCAATGACGGTGAATGCATTTACATAAATTTAATGCAACTTTTAAAATATGTTTAATATATATACAATTATCTAAAAAAACAAGCGAATACACAAATGAACTATGAAAAGAATGTTCTCCTGAACGTTTAAGACGTTCTTAGTATTGTTATAAATACTGAAAGTCTAAGACACTAAAGTGTTGTTAAATCTATAACAATGTTGATCTAGCGCGATAACTGTGATGCGCGAGAGCTCATGAAGATGATGATGCGCGAATTCAATGGATGATTGTCATCAAATGCCTTCTGTAAGGGTTGATGACGCGATGCAATGATAGTTAATCTCCACTGAGATTGTGAATGATATTCCTCCAGTGAGGACTGGTAACGGGCCCACCTTGTGTCCCGGGGGTTGTCGTTAGTAAAACCTGGCTGCGCAGGTACGGGGACCGTCTCCACCGCTTGTAACGTTAGTCGTGGAAGCTTAGCTCCACTCCTGGATATCCAAACCTAGATGGCTTACTCCAACCCTGGATGGCTTATATCCTGGATGGCTTAGGCTGTAATTATACATACGTTTTAGATGTCGGTTGACAAACATAACAATCTTGCATAATTACCATTACCCAAACAAATCATTATTCAATCAATATATGTAAGCTGTACTTATGATGAGTAGCAATGTATACATATTCTACAACGCCATGTATACGCTATGTACGTTGCTGTTAATCAATGCCCCTAATACATGTAATATAAACATGATCAAATTACTCATATATAAAACTCACTGAGTTATGCATGCACGCATTTATTCTTGTCACTCATCTCATTGTTAACTAATGTTAACAATCGTGTATTACAATCACTGAATTATACGCCAACGTTAATTAATGCACCTATTATCCACTGTTATCAAATTAATATTGTTTTACAATTAATGATCAATTACCATAATTACATCTAATAAAGTCACTTCAAATCATATGCTAGTCTAAAGTTATGTTTGAGAAACATCAATGCTAACCGGATGTCGTAACCGCCAAACAAGATGGCGCCGCCCACTGAATACAAATATACGATAAAAGTTTAATAAAACTACTAACCACATGTTGCCTGTGAAATTTGCCGTCCAATCTCTGTTCCAACAAAGTACTATCGATTATCCCGGCGATAGCTAGAAGACAATGGCATTTATAGCAAACATTACGCCCAAATCATTATTTCCCCCGTTCAGTCCGTGACAAACGTGGCTAAATCTACAGTATTGAATCAACACGAGAGGCCCCTTATACAATTTTGCCGTTTAAGGAAAATTTACCTATACGTTTACATGCATTAGCACAAAACTAAACTTATGACACGGCCTCTCTGGCGGCCACTTAAAATGTGCACGCTTTTACGTGTTACATGAATAGATCATGAATATGGTGAAATTGTTTCAACTCGAACAATAGATTTTGGGTGTAACCGATACAAGAGCTATATACGACCAGTACGCTCTACCCGTGACATTTTGTGACAACATCTCCCCACTTAAAGAAAGTGCTACACTTTTAAAATTCAACAAAATGATAATTAATATTTACACGTTAAGAAACTATTAATTCTTCTGAGCAAATGAGCGACAAAACGTACAAGCTGATCGCTCAATCGCTTGAGTATATAAATATTACTACCGAGGGATGCAACCTTCAGCCAGTACAACGACCGTCTTCCGGAAAACATCCACTGCAGTTATAACCCAACTATAATATGTAATTACAATTTGAACACTATTCTACAATTGTACACTACCCTGTCGTAACATATACTACTATTGTACAATACACTGCAATACACTATTATATTAAACCGGTCATTATGTGCGGCGACTTAAATAGTCTGCCCCAATATTGTCCTTTCCTCGGATCGCTTTAATTTTCATCCGGTAAGGCTGCAGAGTCAGTGCCCACCTCATTAACCTACTGTTAGCTACCTTTGCTTTATTCATATAAGCTAACGGTTGGTGGTCAGTCTCCAAGACAAATTCCTTACCAAAAACATATCGGTGGAATTTACTGACACCCCACACTACTGCAAGACATTCCCTTTCGATAACAGAGTAGTTACATTCCCGGGGTAATAGTTTCCGACTTGCGTAAGCCACGGGGAGACTACACCCATCTTGCTCTTGCAGTAGGACTGCACCCACCCCGATATCGGAGGCATCCGTTCTGAGGATAAACTCCTGGTCAAGTTCAGGTAATTTTAGTATTGGGGTTTTGACCAGACTCCCCTTTAAAGAGACGAAAGCTCGCTCCTGGCTTTCCCCCCAAGTTATCCTATTGGGTTGACCTTTCTTTGTCAAGTCTGACAAAGGTGCAGCTATAGCCGAAAAGTTTGGAATAAACTTCCTGTAAAAACCCGCTAACCCTAAAAATGACCTAACTTGTTTCTTTGTCTCGGGTCTTGGTGCTTCTTGAATTGCCTTAACCTTGTCGGGGTTGGGTTTCAATTTCTGGTCCCTCCCGACAACATGACCCAGACACTCTATATCTGCGTAACCTATGTGACACTTGCTAGGTTTTGCAGTCAGTTTAAACCGGCGTAGCCGTTCCAACAGATTACGTAGAGCCTTAATATGGTCTTCAAATGTTGTTGTAAACACCAGGATGTCATCTACAAAACTGTCTGTGTTGGACAAATCCTTCAGGACTTTCCTCATTAACCTACAGAATGTTGCTGGGGCGTTTACGAGACCAAAGGGCATGACCTTGAACTTAAAAAGTCCTTGTGAAGTTTCGAAGGAGGTCATCTCTTTAGCTCGGTCTGAAAGTGGGACTTGCCAATAACCTTTACTGAGGTCTAACTTGGAGAAATACGAATATCCCGCAAGTTTAGAGAATACCTCCTCAATATTAGGCATTGGCTCTGCATCAAAGATGGTACGTTTATTGAGCTGCCTAAAATCGATACAGAATCGAATTGACCCATCTTTCTTCTTAATAAGGACGACTGGGGATGAAAATGGGGCGTTTGAAGGTTCGATGACACCCAATTTCAACATGTCTTTCACCTCCTCATCAACAATTGATCGGGAGTGAAATGGAATGGGATACCCCTTAATTCTAATTGGTTCCCCTGATGTGAGTACAATATCATGTTGCACTCCATCTGTCTGCCCCGGGTTTTCGGACAAGACATCACTGAACTCCGAGAGTAAACTACCCATCTCTCGTTGCTGCTCTACACTAAGCATGCCCGATATGTCTACATCGGCTGCTCTCTCCCTACCTACACTAGTAGGAAAATACATGGGACTAGTGTCCTCACTACTGTCTTCCTCACTATCCTCAATAACTGCAACATTAACTACGGTTAACACCCCTTGTTGCACATTATCGGTTCTACTGATATACTCTTTCAGCATATTCGCATGAAAGGTCTTTAACTTTCCGTTTATCTCGATACGGTAATCCATAGTGTTCACTATCCCTCTAACGTAAAACGGACCTTTCCATTGTAATAACAACTTGTTATTGTCGGTCGGGAGTAACAGTAACACCTGGTCATCTATCTTAAACTTCCTAGCTCTAGCTTTTTGGTCATAGTACCGTTTATACTTGGTACTTGCCTTAACTAACTGACTTTGAGCTATCTTACAAGTCTCCTCTAGTTTCTCCTTCAGATCTAAAACATACTGATATGTAGTCTTAACCTCATCACTATCTACTTCACCTGCCCACATCTCTCTAAGAATCCTCATGGGACCTCTAACTGACCTACCGTACAATAACTCAAACGGTGAAAATCCTAAACTCTCTTGTGGAACCTCTCTAAATGCAAACAATAAAGCATTGAGATACTTGTCCCAATCTTTGGGTCTCTCGGTACACATACGCCGTAACATTTGCTTTAACGTCCCGTTAAATCGTTCGACTAACCCGTTACACATAGGGTGATATGGTGTTGTCATGATTTGACGCAAAGACAATAACCTGCTTACTTCAGCCATAAGTTCTGACGTAAACTGTGACCCACAATCAGTCAGCATTTCCTCTGGTACACCTAGCCTACTGAACATATCAACTAATGCCTCAGCTACTCTCTCAGTTTCAATTGAGGGCAATGCTACTGCCTCCGGATACCTAGTTGCATAGTCTACCATGGTCAAAATGTACCTATTTTTCCTATCCGACACTGGAAAAATTGGCCCAACTATGTCTACGGCTACCCGCTTAAATGGTGTATCTATCAGTGGCATCTGACCTAAATGTACTTTGGTCACTCGACCTTTTGGTACTGTCCTTTGGCATACATCGCAGGACCTACAATACCTAGTTACATCTCCACTAACGCCTGGCCAATAAAATTCTGCCAATACTCTATCTGACGTTTTCTTTACGCCTAAATGACCTCCCATAATCGACTCATGAGCTACCTTAAGCACTGTCGTTCTATACTGGGTAGGTACCACTAATTGGTGAAACTGTCTACTACCGCTATCTTCAAATTCTCTGTACAATAACCTATTCTTATGTACAAACTTACAACTACCGGACCCTTTACACTTCTTCACTACACCATCCTTGGCCTTCACCTTACAAGGACCTAATGACTCGTCTTGAGTTTGTGCTTCTATAAACTCCGCTTTAGATATGTCTCCTACGGCTGCAGGAACCTTTAATTTTCTATAAGCCTGAGCTTGCTTCTGAACCTGCGCTCTAGTCTCTACGGCATTACTTATGCTACTTCTAAAATCGGACATTACCGGAAGTGCTGAACCATCTATGTTCCCTATCGTTAAATCATACATCGGGTCGTCCATACATAGTGCCTCTGTAGTCCCTTTAAAGAAAGGTGTATCTACATCTATTCTCGCTATTGGCACGTGCTCTACCGACTTATTTAACAACATACACGGTGACTGTTTACCTACCAACTGGTCATCCGTAACTAAACTACGCCTAACTACCACACCTGTACAACCTGTATCCCTCATTACAATTACGTCCTTGCCGTTCACTCTACCATCTGCCGTTGGAAGATTTGCATACGGAAAGAGACATGTTCCGATCTTCGTCATTACACCATCCGCTTTAACGCAACAGCTACTACTCTCGGTTTTAATAACCGGACTATTACTACCTCTGCCTCTACCTCTACCTCGGTTTTGACCACCTCTACCTCTACCAAAATTCCATGGGTTGTTAAAACCTTGGTTCTGACTCCCTACATTGTTGTCCACTCTACTATTTTCACTAAAATTGTCTACGACAGCGGACACTTTCACCGCTTTCCTACACTCATGTGAAGCATGATTCCCATTACAGTGACGACAACGAATAAAAGGTCTACCTATGTTACCACTATTGCTACCTCCTCTAGCACCCATCGAACTACCTCCTCCTCTATAGTTTCCACTCTGGCCTTTCTGTTTATGATCGTCCCCTTGCCTATCTCTAAAAGTTCTGTCTTTCGACACTACATTATGAGCTCCACCTCTAGCCTCGGCAAACTGATCTGCTTGTGTTGCCATTTCATTTACACTAGCTAGTTTTCTTTCTTTAAGAAATAAGAACAGATCTCTACTACAAACATTGAATAGCTGGTCCCGCAACAAGAAATCTATGAGGCCCTGATAAGTCTGCGCTACCTTCCCTAACTCTAACCACCTATCTAAGTAATTTCTAGATCTACTAATGAACTGAATAAATGACTCGCCTTTCTCAGGCAGACAAGCTCTAAACCGCTTTCTAAAACCTTCTTCAGTTAACTCAAATCTCTTTAAAAGAGCATCCTTTAACTTGTCATAGTCAAGAGCATCTAAACTAGGTAATCTAGAAAATACATCTAAGGCCTTGCCTCTCAATAACGCACTTAAATGAACTGCCCACTTATCTTTGGTCCATTCCTGTAACTCAGCATAACGCTCGAACCGTAACAAGTAACTGTCCATGTTATCTTTGTCACCATCAAAGTATGGTAACTTCGAACCTTTTAACTTCCCAGAATAACTATCTTTCCCTACAGTTCCAC
Source organism: Cyrtodaria siliqua (assembly GCA_037043455.1). Taxonomy (NCBI): domain Eukaryota; kingdom Metazoa; phylum Mollusca; class Bivalvia; order Adapedonta; family Hiatellidae; genus Cyrtodaria; species Cyrtodaria siliqua. The sequence continues at coordinate 255,431 of JAWPHD010000288.1, forward strand.
TGTCCTTACTATGTGTCTTAGCTGCTTCCAACTCTAAAGCTAACTTATGATCAAACTCTTTTTGCTCCCTTTCCATTATCATCTTAGCCTTAGCTAGTCTACCATCTGTTTCGAACCTCTCATGTTCTAACTCTTGCTTCTCCCTTACTATTCTACTTTCTAATTCTAACTTCTCTTTAGCTAACCTATCTTCTAATTCTAACTTCTCTGTGGCTAGTCTACTTTCTTCATCTCGCTTCTCTTTAGCCAATCTACTTTCGAATTCTAGCTTCTCTTTAGCCAATCTACTTTCGAATTCTAGCTTCTCTTTAGCTAGTCTACTTTCTTCATCTCTTTCCTGCTTTGCTAATTCTCTTTCCTTAAGTCTAAATTCCCTTTCCCTAGCCTGTTCGTCTTTAACAAAGGTTCTAAGCTCCTCTCCAGCATACCCTAACTCCTTTCCCATTTCCGTAAGATCCTTTATGGACGTCATGTCTATGGACATTGTGGACTACTAACTACAATAATTACAATACACACGTCACTAATAATTCTACTCACTTAACTACTAATGGTAAGTCACTGTGTCCTCAGTAAATACCTGGGCATCATCATCGGACAAGTTACATACACATTAGTACTAGCGCTAACTCCTAACGGTTATGTATAGATAGTATCTAGCTTCCACAAAACATATACACTACATAAAATATCTATATTTGATATTGGACATAAACCTTAAACCATCATAGAAATGTGCATAACATGTACATGTATATTTACTTCTCCCATTAATAAAAGTATACTCGAGTGTCACAACATGAGTAGAACGTCTTGTTCGCCAACCTAATTGGATACTATGTGTATATCAAGGGAGGTAAAACAAACACCCAAATTATTGAGCAAAAGTGCCTCAGACCCACTCGTGTAGACCACTGCGACCTCGCGCCAAGGAAAGAACGGACAAAACAACAGTTTGGACTCACCCTACCCTTGTCGTGTCTTGACTTGTCTTCCAAGCTGTGGCCGTGATCGTCGACAGTCGCCTTGATGGATCAGAGGGTGGTACACAATTCTAAAATAATAAGTAGAGATTTAGTATATCATAATAAAGATCACTTATTGATTCTTTCCCTCCGTAGTCGCCCAAAATCCCACTTCTGACACCAGTTGTCACAGGATGACCTTAGTGGTTGGGCTAACTCAGGAAAGAATCAATGACGGTGAATGCATTTACATAAATTTAATGCAACTTTTAAAATATGTTTAATATATATACAATTATCTAAAAAAACAAGCGAATACACAAATGAACTATGAAAAGAATGTTCTCCTGAACGTTTAAGACGTTCTTAGTATTGTTATAAATACTGAAAGTCTAAGACACTAAAGTGTTGTTAAATCTATAACAATGTTGATCTAGCGCGATAACTGTGATGCGCGAGAGCTCATGAAGATGATGATGCGCGAATTCAATGGATGATTGTCATCAAATGCCTTCTGTAAGGGTTGATGACGCGATGCAATGATAGTTAATCTCCACTGAGATTGTGAATGATATTCCTCCAGTGAGGACTGGTAACGGGCCCACCTTGTGTCCCGGGGGTTGTCGTTAGTAAAACCTGGCTGCGCAGGTACGGGGACCGTCTCCACCGCTTGTAACGTTAGTCGTGGAAGCTTAGCTCCACTCCTGGATATCCAAACCTAGATGGCTTACTCCAACCCTGGATGGCTTATATCCTGGATGGCTTAGGCTGTAATTATACATACGTTTTAGATGTCGGTTGACAAACATAACAATCTTGCATAATTACCATTACCCAAACAAATCATTATTCAATCAATATATGTAAGCTGTACTTATGATGAGTAGCAATGTATACATATTCTACAACGCCATGTATACGCTATGTACGTTGCTGTTAATCAATGCCCCTAATACATGTAATATAAACATGATCAAATTACTCATATATAAAACTCACTGAGTTATGCATGCACGCATTTATTCTTGTCACTCATCTCATTGTTAACTAATGTTAACAATCGTGTATTACAATCACTGAATTATACGCCAACGTTAATTAATGCACCTATTATCCACTGTTATCAAATTAATATTGTTTTACAATTAATGATCAATTACCATAATTACATCTAATAAAGTCACTTCAAATCATATGCTAGTCTAAAGTTATGTTTGAGAAACATCAATGCTAACCGGATGTCGTAACCGCCAAACAAGATGGCGCCGCCCACTGAATACAAATATACGATAAAAGTTTAATAAAACTACTAACCACATGTTGCCTGTGAAATTTGCCGTCCAATCTCTGTTCCAACAAAGTACTATCGATTATCCCGGCGATAGCTAGAAGACAATGGCATTTATAGCAAACATTACGCCCAAATCATTATTTCCCCCGTTCAGTCCGTGACAAACGTGGCTAAATCTACAGTATTGAATCAACACGAGAGGCCCCTTATACAATTTTGCCGTTTAAGGAAAATTTACCTATACGTTTACATGCATTAGCACAAAACTAAACTTATGACACGGCCTCTCTGGCGGCCACTTAAAATGTGCACGCTTTTACGTGTTACATGAATAGATCATGAATATGGTGAAATTGTTTCAACTCGAACAATAGATTTTGGGTGTAACCGATACAAGAGCTATATACGACCAGTACGCTCTACCCGTGACATTTTGTGACAAACCCGTAAAAACTAATCAAATGTCCGACATGCATACATGTTTATGAATGTTTATGACATGTATGCTGTCTTCAAAAACAAAATAGTGGTTAACCTATAACCTTTTCGAGTATGAACACATAGTCAGGCACTTTATACGTTTAACTTCTGTTTTATCCATTGAATGAACAATAATCAACAGCGGTAAGCATAAGGGCAAACAAACATAATTCTTCATAAAAATGCATTGGTTTATTATTATTATTGACTCATTTACTAGCGTTACCCAATTTGAAAAATGGTCATGTTTGCTAATTATTTATTATGAAGGGGTCCTTCAAACGCAACGCACACAATCAAGAGAAGAAAGTAGCAGTCTCACTTCTTATTGTGTTATGAGATGTTGTATAAGAGGATTCACTTTGCACGCCCCCTAACACCGGCTTCGGTAGTATGCTAGTGACTAGACCTAAAGACCCTAAATAATCAGCAATTAATAGCATTACTGATTCGTAGTGCGGGGAGACCGCAACAGCGCACTAAACGAAATTCAGTGTTAATGTCAAGAAGTATGTCCCTTGATGAAATTTGTTTTTGAAATTAAGCATTAAGCTGAAAAAAGCTTTTAGTCAAACACGTCTGATTGTCCCTCAACGAATGCATTTCATTGTGTTTGGTATTTGCTTGCATATTATTAACCTTGGATAATGTGTGTATTGTTGATGCAGTTTCAATTGGATAACACACCAGAAAGAAGAAAAAGTTGTCATAAATCAACCGCATCACCCAATCGTAAAGACACCGTAGGTCCGCGCGGTACTTCCACCGTAGGTTCACACGGTACTTCCACCGTAGGTCCGCACGGTACTTCCACCATAGGTCCGCAGGGTACTTTCACCGTAGGTCCGCACGGTACTTCCACCGTAGGTCCACACGGTACTTCCACCGTAGGTCCACACGGTACTACACATGTAAGCGTTGGGTAATGAGTGTCTGTGTGTGCGAGGTTTGGACGTCGGGATAAGGTAGTATCCATATTAGGTTAATATTAAAATATACCTATAAATAAGTATAAAAGTCGAACAGGAAATGCAGCTTTCATAGAACACAGTAAATCCAAAAACACGCAAAATGACAAACATGAATGGCAATGTTAACAAAGAATAAAGAAATATGACGTCACAAACACAAAAAGGGTTGACAATAGGGCTACTGCTTTGCAACGGTCAGTGGCAAAAATGGCCGCATTTGAATTTTTTTCATCAGCTCTGTACCAACCCTGATCAAATTTGGAAAAGAAATCCAGATATATTAGGTATAGTTTAATATTAACCTAATATGGATAATTCCAAACTCTGCCTTACAAAGCGACGGAATCATACACGTTATGAGTACACGCGCGCTTTTTTGATGCAAAAACTTCGAAAATTAAGTAAACCGGAAAACTGTAGTTTGTGTGGCACATTAACTGCCTTTTTAAAATCGTTGAGAAATAAACAAGAGGTGCAACAGCGCTTATCTGCTATTTATGGTACCGGTTGCATATAAAAAAGCATCTTTATCAGGCCTGATATTAGTTTAAACACATTTCGTTTAAATAGATTGCGAAACAATTTCTTGCAATTTGTATTGCAACTCGTATTAATCCTGGGTAGAACGATTACTAAGCAATTTGCGGTACTAAGCAATGTGGAGTATTTATCTTTCTGAATGGGGGCGTCCGTAGCCTAGTGGTTAGATTCTCTGACTTGAGATCACTTGCCCCTCACCGCTGTAGGTTCGATCCCTCAGGTGCCTAGGAATCTTGTCCGCCCGTACACGAAAATTGCCCGGAGTGGCGCCTGAGGTCCAATGGAATGGAAGTAGTTGTAAAGTCGCCATATGACATTAGCTATTGGTGCGACTATCAAATCCAATTCAATTCAATTCAATTCTCTTGCCGAATGATAAACAATATGGCCATGGCGAGGATGTTCTAGGATATAATGATCATTATTGGAAAACAACTGTCAGAATACGTATAATTATGGTGGTGGAGTAAAATATTTCTTTTTCAGTTTCTATCATATCGTAATGCAACATGGTACCTCCAAAACGGAGCCAGTGTTCATCTAGTCTCGGCATGCCAAGACCGTATCATGCATAAGGCTTACTTGCAGATATCGGTCTGGGCAGATTAGCGCCCCACTAGCGATTAGACGATTAAATTCGCTCGTTTTATTACGCACATAAGGTCGACATTTTGCATGACTTCATGTTGTTAATAACCGTGACAATGTCACTTGTTTATGCACCAGTAACATTTCTGACGTCATTTGCTGCTTTTCACAAGTTAAAAGTAAGACATTATCATTTAGTTAACTTAAAAATACGATATAATCTCTCAAAGTCGGAACAAAATCCAAAGTGAGGGGCGATTTCAAACTTCAGTCCTCCTTAGTTCTGAAGGTCATAGCATAGCGGAGAAACTAAAAGCAGGCCGGGTGACCGAGGCTATTGTTCACCCTGAGAACGTTATATATACATGATCATTTATGTAATATATTTATATTGCCTATTTGTTTGTTAGGGGATATAACCTGGCGGGGATATCTTTATTTACACCATTTTATTGGGATGACAATAGGGTAAGAGTGAAGATTGGTTCACTCTCGAACTACTTCAGCCTTTAAAGCTTCTGAGTATTGTTTAATCACCCTAAGGATATGGGGCCTGATTTTTAATTTAGTCTTTTGACTGTTGCCTATTGAACCTAGGCTTCATAACCTCTTCTCCCTACTAATTTCCGTTTTGTTTATTTCGCTCATTGTTTTCTCGTTTAGGTTAAAGCGTTTTGTTAGAATTGAATTGAATTGGATTTTATAGTCGCACCAACAGCTAAGGTCATATGGCGACTTTCCAGCTTCCACTGGTGGAGGAAGACCCCAGGTTCCCCTCCGGGCAATTTTCGTGCACGGGCAGACACCTGGGTAGAACCACCGACGTTCCGTAAGCCAGCTGGATAGCTTCCTCACATAAAGATTCCTAGGCCCCTGAGGGATCGAACCTACAGCGGTGAGGGGCAAATGATTGCAAGTCAGAGACTCTAACCACTCGGCCACGGACGCCCCGCGTTTTGTTAGAAACTATACGCCGCTGGCCATGAAATGGTGGGGAAATACCTCATTGAATGTTTTATGTTCAAAGGCATATTCATACCAACTTCGGGATGGCTCACATTTCTGTACTATTAACTTTTTAAATTTTGAGTTCTGTTTAACCCGGGGCTAGAGGGCGTGAACAGTAGCAAGCACTTTTCACTAACGTTCATGAACAGTCTCAGTCAAACCGAGACTGCCATATCTTGTTCGACGATTTTCAAATTTATCTTTTTATACTTTTTTAAACCCCCAAGTGGCATTCTTTGCCACTGACTGTTCCAAGGTAGTAGCCTTATTGTCAATCTGTTTATGTTTGTAATGTCATATCTTGCCTTTTTTCATTTTTGTAATTATTGTTTGTTTCTGAGCGTATTTTTGGTTGACAGTGATCCGTGAATGCTACATTGTATATCTTTTATTTGTTGGAGTAAACGCGATAGTATGCGCTAATCTTATCACTGTTAAATATTGTCAAACAATTTCTAAGAAGACTATTTTTAGGATAGTACTATTTTGGTAACAACGGCTTCTTACATGTTGCGCCGGTCAAATTTGAATAAACAAACTGTTTGCAAAGAACTGTTTAGCAAACAATATTCAAGGACAACGACAAAGTGGTCAGTGATTAGAGAAAAACAGACGAAATGTGTTTTGCGTTTTTTAATACAGTATTGAAGCATTGTTTACGTTTCTTTCTCGAAACACTTTCCCCGAATGATTTAGAAATAATATTAGGAATTTATATGTGTTTAAAAACAGCCTGATAGTTTACAATTTAGTTTAATACGTTGGATTCTTAAACATTTCTGCCTCCTTGACAACCTACATTATATCGGAAAAAAGTATTCAAATGGTTATTTATCTGAACAATCTTCATTTCTCTTCTGTGTCAAATGAAAGGGTCATGAAATTCGCATTCATGTATAAATACACTCTTCCTCTTTATTTTTATTTAAAATTCGAAACCTACTGTGTTAAAACAAAATAAAACTAGCATAACTTTCGCCTGGTATAAATTATGTGTATATATTACTGATAATGTTCAGGAATCAATATATTTCTGTCGATTACATGCGCCGATGAAGTCTTGATGAACTGTGGTATAAACATGTCCAACCTCTTCTCTAAGCACCTACAACTTTTCTAGACGTTGTAATAATCTACCACATAGCCTGATCAAAAGGAAATTGATTCAGCTTATACAGAAGACATTTGCTTTAAAAGATATCAACTGTACTTGGTTGTAATAATGTCAGGACTTTCTTTACAAACACCCCTACTGGTAATTATAACAAGTGGACTGATGCTTGTAAAGCGTTATGATTTGTTTAACATAACATTTTTTTAGATACAGTCAACCGTTTATCATTTTTGCTCATATGGTCATTATTATTTATCCATCAAAAATGAGAAAAATGGTCCTATAAAAAGCACAGCACTCAAACGCAATAGCACCGTAGATTCGCACTGTATCACAAACAGCAAATTAAACTATACAATGTAAAGGACAATGCACAACACGACAGGGTTACCGACTTGAAACTATGGCCCACTTGCTAGCTTAAATCGATTTTAAATGTACACAACATCGCTATTATCCAGTTTTCGTCAGCACTCAAATTGACAAGACAGTGTAAATAAAAGTACATCCCATCAAAAGGAAATATTTTACAATAAAGTCTACAACCAGAGGAATTAGGAAACAACTACACGTATACTAGTATGTTATTGTAATATATATATATATATATAGAGAGAGATAAACATAATTGGGGACACTGCAACGTTTAATGTCCAATTCTCAACAATCATCCCCATGACAAGCCCTTAGTCTGAATCCTTGTGCAGAATAAATCACACCATCATTGAACCTTACATTTCTTTGAAGACCATTAAATTACTCATCTTTCATACCAAATAAAGTAACAACAAACATTTTCTTTACAATTTTTGCCTCATTTCTTTAAAGGGACACATGGCAATCTTGATTGTTTTAAAAACTAGCGGAGTCCCGTTAGTTTTTCTAAATAAATTGCATTTGTTCAATCATTAATGTTAATTATACGAATTGTATTAAGCCATTTGTTTTTGTATATTATTAATTTTTGATATTATTGCACCAGCAAGATATTAAAACTTATAGTATAATAAGACGAAATAGTGAATACTTAAAATTTGATTTATTTAAATGTAACCAGGGTAAAAGTAAAAATGATACTGAATATATAAATCAAGACACCCATTTCAAATACGTCAAGATTGCCGTGTGTCACTTTAAAGGGACACGCCGTGTGTCACTTTAAAGGGACACACGGCAATCTTGATTTTTTAAAAACTCACGGCGTCCCGTTAGTTTTTCTCTTCACTTGCATTTGTTCAATCATTAATAGTAATTGTTAGAATAGATCAAAGCAAATTATTTTTACATATGACTAATTTTTTATAATAGTGCATTAATAATATATTTTAAAAAGTTGGTGAAATAGTGAAGAAAATTGAAATCTCAATTTTTTATTTAATCATCTGCAAGCAGTTTTTAAGTCAAAATGACGCAGGATAAGTAAATTGAGGAGCAAATTTTAATGTTTGAATAAAACTCAAGATTGCCATGTGTCCCTTTAAGATAACACCCCTCTCTCTAGCTCATAACAAGCTTAAAATGCAACTTTACCAATATTTCAAATGTCAATAATAACAATAAAAAAGATTCCATCCGTATATCAGGGTCATTTCTGCACTCATCGTGCTCTTGCATAACACGAAATGCTACATTTTACATACCTTCATCGGCTTTCTAAGATGTTATTCCAAGCTGACCAACCCGTGAGGCCAAATCAGCCAATTTTGTTAGTTTTTAAAGTTTTTAATAGTTTCGCATTTTTCTATTGATAGCCTCCAAACAAACCAAGGAAAGCATATTCCAATGTATCAAAATAAATTAAGAACTACTCAAAAGTGAACAAAACCCAGCAAACATGCACTTCATAATTATTATTAATACTGTCAATGGACCTAAAAGATGCTTAGTTGATTTCTTTCTGATTTACACCATCAACATTCGTGCGAAGCTAATTTCTCTGGATGTGGATTTTATTGTTGGCGATTTTCTTTTGATAGAATGTACTTGTATTTACACTGTCTTTTCAATGTGAGTAACAGCGTACTAAAGAGCTTATGTACACAAACAATCGATTTAATCTAACCAGTAGATCGTATTGGCCGTTTTAAGTCGGTTACCCTGTTTTCACCGCTCTTTGCTTTTTGTGTTGTCTTTCTCAATGAATGCTCATTTTTTCTTAGTCTGTAGTCTCAGTGTGGACCTATGGTGCCGTTACGTTTGGGTGCTGTACTTTCTATAGGTCTATTTTTTATCATGTTTGATTAACTTACCTAAACGCTTGGGAAAAGAAATAAAACATTTTCATTGCAAAATGTATAACTACTCTGTTGCTTTAAGGATAATATTGTCTTTATATTAGTTGACCAACAAGTAAAGTCGTAACGTACAACAACGACGTATGTTCAACATGAAAATAACAAAAATAATAACACTGAGTCTTGTTATGCATGATTTTATTGTGATCCGTCTAAAATTTCGAATTAATACTGTTTACATTCATGCATTTATGAGCAATGATTTTTAAATGCCGTGTGGGTTTTATCATTTTGCGTTTTAATAAAAGTCCAGTTACCGTATATATTCATTGCACATGTCTGTATATCCACCGTGTCATACCATACGGGCTTTTACATAGCAGTAAGACACTTATGACTCGTATAATATTTAAAAAATTATTTCCCAGGAAGTAAAATTCATTAACATTTTGCCTGTTTTCAATTTAACCAGTAGAAGTAAATATAAAAATCGAACAGGAAAAATAGCATTCAAGGACCACAGTCAACCACAAACACACAACAAAGAACGACTTTCAATATGAATAAAAGGCAAGTCTTAGATAAGACATCACAAATACAAAAGGGTTGAAAATAGGGCTAACGCCTTGGAACGGTCAGTGGCGAAAAAGCTGCTGAGAGTTTAAACCAGGTTCTAGGGGATGCACCAAACCTAACTCTTCTCAACAAACGGGACAGTGTAAATAAAGATATCCCTGCCAGGTTATAATCTCTAACAAACAAGGCAGCATTAATAGGCAATATAAGTAAAACACATACTTGATCATTTATATATAATAAGAAGACATAGTTCAAGATTAGGCTTGCGATAGTAAATGCTTATCAAACCTAAACATAGTTACTAGAGAAAGAGAATATTAAAAACGTAACATGAGCATAAAACTTGTTTTTATATTGAAGCTATTTATTCTGTTGCGTACAGTTTTATAACCATACTGTTCAAAACGAACAAATAATTTATATTCGAAATGGATTCTTACGAGATTCTTGCGTGTTTAAAATGGGAAACCGTAAGTATAATAAGTATGCTAGTTATAAATACACGGGGTAATCAGCTTTAATCCCCTTTTCAATATTTATTGAAATTCACAATAGCGTTTTTTTAGTGCTGTGTGGCGGCCGTAAAAAGTTGCCCCGACTACAGATCAGTAGTGTTATTACTTACTGATACTTGGGATCATCAAATCCAATCTTCGTTATATCGCTTAAAGCTACAGACCCTCTATATTAACTGGTAATAACTCATGAATATGAATGAGTCAAGTGTGAAATAGTTTCAAATCGACTAACACCCCAAAAGTCGGTATATAAGGCAGAAATCGATGCGTAAAATATCACATTTTTATTTAGGCTTCGTACAGGTAACATCGATAAATATACGGCTTCAGAATATATGTGATAAAAAAAGCACTTGCCCGGAACGGGATTTGAACCACAGCCGTTGCGCTTTTTAGTTTTGAAGGCCTTACATTTAACCACTAGACCAAGGCTGTTTATCGGTTTGTTCTAGCATTATTAACACTAAATAGGCATTACGTAATAACTAGCATACAAACAAACCCATCAGGCGCTAAATAACAAGTCGATATATGGTTGCTTAGAGGCGTAATATTGGTTTCATAGTATTACACCAGGCAATGCTAATTTACACGTCCGACAAGATGGTCTATATATTTATGGATTCATCTTGATTTGCGTTTAAATATATGTTAAGTTATTTTGCCTCATAATAAATTGTAGTTTGTATACCATCTTCTCAAGCAGCGTTATAGCTCAGTATAGCACAATAGCGTTTGTTTAGTGCTGTGTGGCGGCCGTAAAAAGTTGCCCCGACTACAGATCAGTAGTGTTATTACTTACTGGTCCTTGGGATCATCAAATCCAATCTTCGTGACCTTAAAGTGGACCCTCTATATTAACTGGTAATAACTCATGATTATGAATGAGTCACGTGTGAAGAAGTTTCAAATCGACGAACACCCCAAAAGTCGGTATATAAGGAGAAATCGATACGTAAAATTTCACATTTTGATTTAGCCTCCGTACAGGTAACATCGATAAATATACGGCTCCAGAATATATGTGATCAAAAAATAGTTGCCCGGAACGGGATTTGAGCCACAGCATTGCACTTGTAAGATTTGAAAGATGTACGCTGAACCTCTAGACCACTGCTATTTATTGGTATTTTGTAGCATTTTTAACACTAAATAGGCATTACGTAATAACAAGAGCGCGTACACAAACTCATCAAGCGCTAAATAACAAGTCGAGATATGGTTGATTTGAGGCGAAGTATTAGTTTCATATTGATAAGATACAGTATTACACCAGGCAATGTTAATTTACACGTGCGACAATATGGACTGCATATTTATTGATCCATCATTAGTTGCGTTCAAATATGTTAAGTTATTTTGCCTCATAATATATGGTAGTTAGTATACTATTTTACTAGTAACGTTGTAGTTCAGTGAATAGAGCACAGGACTTTGAATCAGAAAGTCGTGTGTTCGAGCCCCGAAAGAAGCTAACTTTTTTTTTTGTAAATATTACTGTTACCTGTGTATAGGTACGATGTGCGCTGTCGATCTATATACAGTAAATGATTTCCTTCACTATATTTGCTCGCTTAAATACCCGATTTCGACATGAGCTAGTGAACATGAAGTTACAAATAAAGACACGCCTACAAAGAAGAAATCGATTGATATAGGGACTCTGTAGCTTTAAATACCCGATTTCGACATGAGCTGGTGAACATGAAGTTACAAATGATGACACGCCTACAAAGAAGAAATCGATTTATATAGAGGGTCAGTAGCTTTAAGCCGGTGCTCGGAGGCATGAGAGGAATTGCACTCGACATTACCTTTCACGAACAAACTCAATAAAACCGAGTCCGATACTTTTATTTCTTGTTTGTGTTTGTTGCTTCCAAGGGATCCCCTTTTCAGTCTTTATAACGTAACACTTTAAATTTTTAACTGAATTAAACAATTTTGACGTTCTCTCCGAATATGTGCATTTTAATGGCAACTCTAATTATTTCTTCGATATAAAACATTATGACATGAACTAATATGCGTTTCCTATTTGTGCTGCAGACGTAAGTTTGAGAAACAGGTGGAGAATGAGATTTGAAGAAAATGTATTCAATATAAAAGAAAACCTCTACGGCAATAGAAACATATTTTAAAATTGGAAAAAATAGTATAGAACTAATTCAAAATGTAATCTAAAGCAAATTAGAAAGATGTTTTAGATGCATACGTACTAAATGACAGTTTCGCGTACAATTAAATCACGCAGTCGTTATTAAAGTCACTTCCGCTGAAAAATAAGATCTTAAACAAATAGGGTAAGTTATAAGTTGAACACCTCTTGTAGGCGTAGGACACAAAAAAAGGATCTGCGAGTATAAGTGTAATGTAGCTGTATTCGAAGGTCTATTTCTGAAACACGGAGTTCCTGGACTTATATACATAACAAGGGATGCAACCAGTGATTATTACCCTATGCTTTCTCTGATTCATCCAAGTTCCATTTACAAAATAGACATATACATTTAATATCGCAAGTATTATATTATCTATTTAGTTTTCCCCGTCTAGATTGTTTTACCCTGTTTACGATGATTTACATATATAGTTTATATTACTACCATATCATCCCTTATTTTTTAACAGTTTTATCTTTATATATTTACATTAATTTATTGTTCTTCTGTTTTCTTCGAATGTAAATATGCGTTACTCTTACTATACAACGCTTAGATGTCTCAAGACCAGAACCAACGTTATTTTGCAATTAATCAGTGAATGACATCAAAAGTGGGTGGGTAGCTATTAAAATCGCTGTCACTCAGTGGATTCAAATCATAGTCATCCGAAAACAACTGATTTGTATTCATTGACCGTTTACCAATGAACAAAGGTGCCTGAAAGCGCTTGGACGCTGAGCGCGGTTCAGTACGAGTGTATTTCAAAACCTTAAGCGCGGACAAAATTGAAGAAATAGCATCCCTTCTGCCTATGAACTCAGGAGGAACGAAGCGTCTTTTCGAGACTGGTGTTTGTATTCTTAAGTGGTACGTTGGATATTCCAGCCATGGCTCATAAGGCCCCCAGGAGCGCTTGTTGTGCCTATCTTCCTCCCCAGCATCAAACATTGACCGCTTCCGACGTTCCTTGATTTCACCTAAATTATCTGGTGCGTTTGACATTTTTTCAGCGTTTTCAGAAATTGACCTTTTTTCTAGAAGAAAGGGGTGTGTATCCTCTGCATTGCCGGAATGTTCTAGAAAAGAATCTGAATCCTTCTTGCCAACGAACATTGGTATGGACTTCGACTTTTTACCAACGAAAAATGGCTGATATCGCTTTCCAACAAACATAGGCTGATATCGCTTCCCAACAAACATCGGTTGATACCGTTTTCCTACAAACATCGGCTGATATCGCTTTCCTACAAACATCGGCTGATGTCGTTTTCCTACAAACATCGGTTGATATCGTTTCCCTACAAACATCGGTTGATATCGTTTCCCTACAAACATCGGTTGATACCTTTTTCCGACGAACCTCGGCTGGTATCTTTTTCCAACAAATCTAGGCTGATAGCGTTTTCCGACCAAAGATGGAACATATCGTTTATCTTCCTGAGTTCCTGATGCTGTATCATCAATAGTATTAGAATACTCATCAGTGTCATCAAAATAGTCCGGATGCACAGCAGAATCTTCACTGCTGTTTTCAAAGTCACCTTCATTCAATTCCTTATTTATATTATACAGTTCGTACTTTCTAAGAAGTTCAAGAAATTCATTCTCTGTCTCTTTTGTGTCACTAATTTCTTGCTCTTTGTTGATGTCGTGCGTATTTGTCAATTCGGTTTCAGTGCTACCTTGCTCTCGCTTGCCAATAAATTGCGGAACGTAACGCCGCACGAGACGTGCTTTTTCAATGGCGGCGCCGCTGCTGCCGCTGCCGCCGAAAAATTGAGCATTTTTCTCGTCTGCGCCTGTTTGCAAAAGAAAATAAATAAGAATGAAAACGTAAATAAAATATAGTAGTCGCTTATATTTAGCACATAGCTGCATGTGTAAAATGTTTAACAAACTATTTGTAATATTATAGTATTGGTTAATGACCCGTAAACTTGTTTTGACAGTATGCTACGTATTTGCGTAGTAAATTTTAGCAAGTGTTTTGTAGTGTTTTATTTTCATGTGAAACGTTTTTGCTCTGTCCATTTAGTATCATACAAACACTATCGATGCTTAGTGTTGTAAAATCATAAGTCACTGTATTAAAACGTATATTCTTTAGTTCTAATAGAACAATTTTGTGCATTACTTTGCCAAATATAAACAAAACTGAAAGCAACCTGAAAACTAAAATAAATACGAGTACGCGCATTATCATAACGCTGTGTACCTACTGCAGTTATTAACTGTTGGCTTGCATTATCAATGTGAGTACTCTTAATTGCTTTCAGAAATGCAATATTAGTTGTAGATATTATTCTAACCCTAACTAGTGTCATAGTTAGCCCGATGACTTGTTGATCTAGCGGTCGTGGGATCGATCCATCACGGACCGTATGTGGATCTATAAAAGACGACTCGACGTCAACCCTGTATGTAGCGAAACCGTAACATCATCCTCATCCTAGTCAGTTAGGTTATCAAATAACAGAAATTTAACTGCCTATCGGTTATATATTGAAGTCACCATGTGTTAATTTATAGAGGATGTTACATGAGCACTCATTCATTACCGAAATTTATTAAACGAGTTGGCAAAATGATATAAAGCGAGGCTCTTGCCGAGCATTATATCATTTCTGCAAGAGCCTCGCACTATATCATTTTTGCTAACGAGTTTAATAAATTCAATAATGAATGAGAACGAATGTTAGATTCTATTTATTCCCATAACTCACATATCGACTTTTATTGCATTTTGCCTGTCGCTTTAACACGTGAAACCGACATAAACCGTGGGAATTTGATCATAGTCATTTTCGATTTTTGGACAGCGCATACTAGGCTTATTTGCATACTTATATAACTAGTAGTATATCGAAGATACAGAATGGTGTTATTCCACTCCCACACAATAAGTTATGTGATAAATTATTTTCTAATAGCGTGTATACACAATGTTTGATATGGTATTAACGCCATATGGGTATTTTTCAAATTCAACTACCTAGCGATTATTTTTCAATGACAATAACATTAGACCTTTACTCAAATGATAATCTTTATAAATAATTAATGTATTGTTATTACGACTGTGTGCATTAAAATAATAAGCACGCACGCTATGTTCTGTATTACCGTTAACTAAAAGATAACTGTGCCATTTTAAAAGCAATTGCCAGTGGCTGCTCCAAGCAGAGTTAGCGAAGCCAATTTGCATCTATTGCTATATATCATATTAAGCAGTAACAAAATGTGCTTTCCTTAAATAACGAACTTTACGCCGAAGAGGGTTGGGTTTTCTCTTTAATACCACATGCGAAACCATGGATCGCACTATTTTTAAATAATGTTAAAGACATTTCATATGATTTAAGGGACACAAGGCAATCTTTATTTTTTTAAAACTCACGGCGTCCCGCAAACTTGCATTTGTTCTATCATAAATGTTAATTAAAAGAATAGTATTAAGCAATTTGTTTTTGTTTATTATTATTTTTTGATATTATTTCACTAATAATATATTAAAACCTATAGTATAATAAGACGGAATAGAGAATACATAAAGTTTGATTGATTTTAATGTAACCAGGGTAAAAGTAAAAATGATACCGGATACATAAATCGAGACACCCATTTCAAACATTTCAAGATTGCCATTTGTCCCTGTTTTAATATAAGAAGGCAGCCATTGAAAAATCACCATAACACTTATAGTGTGACTGACAATCGTAGACGGTAACTCACTCTAATAATATATTATTCATAGAAAAACTTCACTTAGGAAATACATGTAATGAAATAATGTTCAAACATAAACATTTGGCATTCATCTAGACATATACGAATACAATAGCAACGTGAAGCAGCTGGGGGAACCTATACTAATCCGATCTAATTTTGGATCTGTTTGTATAGACAGATTGTCTGGCGTTCGGCAAACCATTTGTCCGTGTGTAAACACTATACAGTATAAAGACTAATGTCACATACCAGTTTGAGCCGAAGACACAATGGTTATTGTTAGTGCTATGATGAATGTGAGAAGAGTCGCTATCAAATGGTCCATTTGTTTTACAGGATTTCTGAAATAGACATGAAATAAACATTAATAGAACAAAATGAGAAAAATAGTCCTATATAAATCAAAGCACCCAATCGTAGATCCGCACTGTACCACAAACAAAGAGCAAATAAACTATACAATGAAAATACAATACACAACAGTAAGAGTGGTTAAGACATGGTTACCGACCTGGAACGGTCAATGGGCAATATGGCCTACCGGTTAGCTTAAATCGATTTTGAGTGTACACAACCTCGCTATTATCCTGTCTTCAGTGCTCAAATTGACAAGACAGTGTAAATAAAAGTAAAACCCACGTCACATGATTTGCAATGTTTCAATAACAATTTGACAAGCACTGGTGTGGCTTTGGGTAGAGTTGCATCGCTTTAGGGTCGAGTAACATGGTATGAGAGCAGTAACATGCCATTGGGGTTGAGGAGTTGGGAGGGGGAGAAGGAGTCACATGGAATTGGAGGCATGAGCAATGTCAACAATATAGTACATAAAAGTTAGTCAATACTATATACGTGAACATATGATCAGAAATTATACCTGTATGGCAGAAATTGTGCACTTTGTATCCGAAAGGTTTGACGCAATTTTATTCAAAGTTGTTTTTTATGATAAATAAATTGGCCCATAGAATAGTCTTTATCCGGCGAGAGCAGACGAGACATCATTTATAAATACAAGTAGCCATTTTATCACATTATCCAAATTTCGAAGTAACATGGAATTTGGATGGAGTGACATGACATTGAGTGGAGTAACATGGCATTGAGTGGACTAACATGGAATTGTGATGAAATTACATGGAGTTACATGGAAATAGAATGGCGTTACATGGAACTGGAATGGAGTTAAATGGAACTGGGATGGAGTTACATAGAATTGGGGTGGAGTTACATGGAAGTGTGTTGGAGTAACATGGCATTAAGTGGATTAACATGGCAATGAGTGGACTAACATGGAATTGGGATGGAGTTACATGGAATTAGGGTTGAGTAACATGGCACTGGGAGAGCAGGAGGCGATACATTGCATTGGTGTGGATTAACATGGCATTCAGATGGAGTAACATGACATTGTGCTAGAGTAAACTTTCATTGCGGTGGAGTAATATAGCCTTGTGGGTGACTGTGGTCCTTGAATGCTACATTTCCTGTCCGACATTTATGTATATTTTTGGGGTGGAGTAATATGACATTATAGTAGAAGCACATGGTATTGGAGAGAGTAACATAGCATTGTAGCGGAGTATCATGACATTGGGGTTAAACACATAGTAACTTAGAATTTAATAAATATTTGATCGAGTGTAAAGAAAATAAAGACGATCTTCTGGTACCAAGTTTATATCGAACTAAAATAATACCGTAACTGCAAATAATCGGAAAATGTGTGTAAAGTATGAAGTAGATGTGTGTGTGTGTTTGTGTGTGTGCATTATAAACGGCAACTACTTAAGCAAAACAAAATTAAAATCTTAGAACACAAATGTTAAATAACATTAAATGAAACTTGCTGGTGGAAACAAATGTTTCGGAGCTTAATTTAATATAACATGAATGATCATTGGAAATTTAGGTTAAAATCAATTTAGAACTACACAATGAAATTCAAAGCTGTTTGCCTGTAACCAAACATTGGCATGGTTATTTTAAAACGTTATATTAATAATACGAACAACACTAACTATTTGAGCTATATAACTGAATTTAAGAAAGATGAACGTCTCTTTAACTTTAATATATTGAGACATATTATCCCGATTATCCTACTGTATTCAAGCTAACATGCTTGTCTAGAGTTGTTAATCAAATACGTCCCATCAAACATCACATTAGCAATTGAAATATTTCTTTTCGATTTCAAATGTTTATGATACTATCCAGGATAATGGATGTTCTACGACAAGTCATGATTAAACGAAAAAATATTGATTTCAGTTTTTGCCCGACATACATGTAGCGTCGTAATAGTGTTGTGATTCCCTCTCCGAATCTGCTTCTTTCTGAACGCTAATTACGTCTACACAATATCCATAGACTACGACGGTAAAGTAAGTAAAGTATTTGCCCGACATAGCGTAATAGTGTTGTGATTCCCTCTCCGAATCTGCTTCTTTCTAAACGCTAATTACGTCTACACAATATCCATAGACTACGACGGTAAAGTAAGTAAAGTATTTGCCCGACATAGCGTAATAGTGTTGTGATTCCCTCTCCGAATCTGCTTCTTTCTGAACGCTAATTACGTCTACACAATATCCATAGACTACGACGGTAAAGTAAGTAAAGTATTTGCCCGACATAGCGTAATAGTGTTGTGATTCCCTCTACGAATCTGCTTCTTTCTGAACGCTAATTACGTCTACACAATATCCATAGACTACGACGGTAAAGTAAGTAAAGTATTTGCCCGACATAGCGTAATAGTGTTGCGATTCCCTCTACGAATCTGATTCTTTCTTAACGCTAATTACGTCTACACAATATCCATAGACTACGACGGTAAAGTAAGTAAAGTATTTGCCCGACAAAGCGTAATAGTGCTGCGATTCCCTCTCCGAATCTGCTTCTTTCTGAACGCTAATTACGTCTACACAGTATCCATAGACTACGACGGTAAAGTAAGTAAAGTATTTGCCCGACATAGCGTAATAGTGTTGCGATTCCCTCTCCGAATCTGCTTCTTTCTGAACGCTAATAAAACGTCTACACAATATCCATAGACTACGACGTTTAAGTAAGTAAAGTATTTGCCCGACATAGCGTAATAGTGTTGTGATTCCCTCTCCGAATCTGCTTCTTTCTGAACGCTCATTACGTCTACACAATATCCATAGACTACGACTGTAAAGTAAGTAAAGTATTTGCCCGACATAGCGTAATAGTGTTGTGATTCCCTCTCCGAATCTGCTTCTTTCTGAACGCTAATTACGTCTACACAATATCCATAGACTACGACGGTAAAGTAAGTAAAGTATTTGCCCGACATAGCGTAATAGTTTTGCGATTCCCTCTCCGAATCTGCTTCTTTCTGAACGCTAATAACACAAACGTCTACACAATATCCTTAGACTACGACGTTTAAGTAAGTAAAGTATTTGCCCGACATAGCGTAATAGTGTTGCGATTCCCTCTACGAATCTGCTTCTTTCTGACCGCTAATTACGTCTACACAATATCCATAGACTACGACGGTAAAGTAAGTAAAGTATTTGCCCGACATAGCGTAATAGTGTTGCGATTCCCTCTCCGAATCTGCTTCTTTCTGAACGCTAATTACGTCTATTCAATATCCATAGACTACGACGGTAAAGTAAGTAAAGTATTTGCCCGACATAGCGTAATAGTGTTGTGATTCCCTCTACGAATCTGCTTCTTTCTGAACGCTAATTACGTCTACACAATATCCATAGACTACGACGGTAAAGTAAGTAAAGTATTTGCCCGACATAGCGTAATAGTGTTGCGATTCCCTCTCCGAATCTGCTTCTTTCTGAACGCTAATTACGTCTATTCAATATCCATAGACTACGACGGTAAAGTAAGTAAAGTATTTGCCCGACATAGCGTAATAGTGTTGTGATTCCCTCTACGAATCTGCTTCTTTCTGAACGCTAATTACGTCTACACAATATCCATAGACTACGACGGTAAAGTAAGTAAAGTATTTGCCCGACATAGCGTAATAGTGTTGCGATTCCCTCTCCGAATCTGCTTCTTTCTGAACGCTAATTACGTCTACACAATATCCATAGACTACGACGGTAAAGTAAGTAAAGTATTTGCCCGACATAGCGTAATAGTGTTGCGATTCCCTCTCCGAATCTGCTTCTTTCTGAACGCTAATAAAACGTCTACACAATATCCATAGACTACGACGTTTAAGTAAGTAAAGTATTTGCCCGACATAGCGTAATAGTGTTGCTATTCCCTCTCCGAATCTGCTTCTTTCTGAACGCTAATTACGTCTACACAATATCCATAGACTACGACGGTAAAGTAAGTCACACTGAATAAAACAATCACATAATGCTCAATTTCACTCATTATTATGTCATGTATTGTGAGTATATTTTTATTAGCAATGAATGAGACGAGAATCAGAACGTAAGGTGTGCAATGGTGTATCCTTCTTTTCTTTTAATATGGTGTGTACAACTATGTCGTGGGAGTATCTATTTGGACGCAGCCATCTCGATTGGATGTATAACATGATCAACCCGTGCTATGACGTACTTTATCGCATAGGATATTTTAAGAGAAGCACATGTTTCCTGTCATTCCATAGCAAACCACGTTAAAGCGAAGATAATCGAAGCAGGAACTTAAAAAGTAAAGTAAATAAACAAGCAAACAAATATCTGGTTTTCATTATTTACCTTTTTGGTCATGCATATTATACATATTCCATTATAGTTGTTAAAATAATTACGAGAACAGCTTACGACCGTTAGTGACCAGTTTGTGACAACATGGTCACAGGATTACAAGCTGGCACGAAGATTTCAAATTCTAAAGATATCGTTGCTCTGAAAGGGGATTCCACGTGTCACTTCCGAAATTGATCGTATTGTTAAAGCAAGGAAATCTAAATTCTTACTCCAAAAATTATATTTGTTTGTTAATCAGACATGCTTGCGTGTTTTGCTTTTGTTCTAGATATAAGATAAACCCATATGCAACCCGTATGCAAATGATGCCATGTCAGATCTATATATTGCAGTGAAGTATAAAGGCATGACAATAAGGAAAGCTGGTCGAGTCTATGGGGTTCATGAATCCATACAGGAGAATCAATGTACACATGACATTATGGCATCAGGTCAAAGTCCACTTCTCACCATAGAGAAAGAGACAAGACTAGTTAACTGCGCAAATAATCTAGACAAAACTGGTTAATAACTTATTTTATCACATAACTTATGGTGTGGGAGTGGAATAACACCATTCTATATTTTCGATATATAACTAGTTACATAACTATACAAATAAGCACAGTACGTGCTGTCAAAAAAATCGATAATAACTAGCATCCAATTCCCACGGTTTATGTCGGTTTCGCTTGTTAAAGCGACAGGCAAAATGCAATAAAAGTCGATATGTGAGTTATGTAATAAATAGAATCTTACATTCGTTCTCATTCATTATTGAATTTATTAAACTCGTTAGAAAAAATGATATAATGCTCGGCAAGAGCCTCGCATTATATCATTTTGCCAACTCGTTTAATGAATTCAATTATGAATGAGTACTCATGTAAGATCCTCCATATCAATAGGTCCATTGAGACATATCTAGTTGATATTGGGATACGTAGAATGGACGAAACTAAGTGGAGGTAGTGTACAGTTCGGAGATGTGGAAACTATGTGCAACTGTGCATTACGTTTAGGTATTTAGATAAGTATGATCAATTTCCTTGCCCATGCCATATCACATAATGATGACTGACTGCAAGACGTACACCGCTTACATGTCCAGAAATTTGATGATTATTTATAATTATTTAAAATTATTTTCATTTATGATATGCTTTCATTAGAGGTTAATATACGGCCGTGGTGTTCCTTTTGTCGATAATGGCACAAAGGCACACCACGGCCGTATATTTACCTTTCTTTACATACCTTACTATAAATGGAGAAGAAGAACAAGAACAAAACGCTAAGATTTAAACATACAAGTAGTCTATTGAGATTCCAACAATTGTTTTGCAAATAAATGAATTCTGTTAAATTAATAAATTACTTTAAATCAGTATTCTTACTTGTCGTTTGTTTTTTGTTTTTTTAAAAAACTTCTGTCAATATAATGATTTATCATGCAGATGTGCATTTTTTCTGCCTAATAAAGGGTGACCTATTAACTTTTGCTTTATTAGACACTGACCAATAGAGCAAATCAATGCGGAATCCCTCGGCGTTTATTGTACGTAACGTTATATGACGTCATGCATGTAACGTTGCCTGACGTCATAAAACAAACAAAAAACAACAACATGGCGGCGTCCTCGATAAGCGTAACATTCTGAGAAATAGGTAATAATAGTAATTCATATAAAAAATGTGGATAATCTACATATTAAATAAAATATTATGCCAGTGCCTTTTACTATCAAGTTTATTAGGCTTGGCACGAAAACGAAGAATGGCTCGGCAAAGCCCCGCCATTCTTCGATTTCTAAGCCTCGCCTAAAGCCTCGCCTAAAGCCTCGCCATTCTTCGATTTCTAAGCCTCGCCTAATAAACTTGATAGTAAAAGGCACTGACATAATATTCCATATTTATTTCGAATTTAAACGTTTATTTGAAATGTACAGTAAAAATTGCAGTTGAGATTTCAACATCCATTCTATAGATCTCCACTATGATGTTTTGGTGTTTGATGCCTTTGATGTCTTGTTGCTTGATGACGTCGATGACTTCGCGTGCGAACAGTCTGTTGCTACTGTGCCGATTTTCCATAATCCATAATGACACTGTGTGACGATTATGGATTTTGAATTAAAGGGTGATAAACACAGATTTTCCTATAAAATATGTTACTACTTATAGTAAGGCATTCAATAATACATGTTTGTGTATAACTCGCATGTGTTACTAAGTGTTTGTTTATTCGAAAACGAGTTTATTACTCTTTAAAGCTAGACGTCACACTAAAACTAGTACTAACTGGTGAATATGAAAAAGTCACGGGTGAAGTAGTTTTAATTCGACGAACGTCCAAAACTTTAATATATATATAAAGGCAGAAATTGATGCGTAAACTATCATATTTTTATCTAGTTTTCGAACGGGTAACATTCAAAATATAAAAGTAATTTTAGAACTCTTCTTTGACAATGACTATCACAACCAGATAGTGATGCGATTTACTACCTTCGTAAGATCCTTGGTTATAATCACATTCATACAATCTTTATTAAACGTGTTAAAAATATTTCAAAAAGTACCTATCATTTTACAACGTACTGCATGTTTAGTGGTTGGTTTGCCCATTTACAGTTCGCAAACTACGTTTTCCATTTTGACTGTGTGATGACAAGACACATTGTGGACCCTATGATGACGTCTACATAAATCCTTAAAGGACGGTAGTGTCTGCAGCTTGTCTTAAATATTGTCTTGTAATACCCTTAATGGTTTGTTCCCTTGTTGCTCTGGCTTCTTCCAAGTCACTGAGTCACTGCTTAATTTACACTGTCCCGTTTTATTGGGATGACAATAGGGTAAGAGTGAGGTTTGGTGCACCCTAGAACCTGGTTTAAACCCATCGGGTTTTTTTTGCCGCTGACCGTTCCAATGCGGTAGCCAGCCTATTGTCAACCCTTTTGTGTTGGTGATGTAATATATGTCCTTTTATTCAACTTTATAATTGTTGTTTGTTTATATGTGTGCTTTTGCCTGGCTGTAGTCCATGAGTGCTAAAGTTTCCGTTCGAGTTTTATATCTGAATTTCCGAAAAGGCGTTGCCAGGAACGGGATTTGAACCACGGACCGTTTGCGCCCTTACTTGTTCTAATGCATCTTGGTATAACCACCAGACTGTGAATATTTATTTTTATGTTATAGCATTTTTTTCGCAATTACTAGCGCACAGAAGCGCGCGACTGTATCAGCCGCTAAATAAAAAATCGAGATAAAATTGTATTGAGATGGAAGCGTACTTTTAAATTTAATAAAATGTAGTATGTTCGACAGGATGGACTATATCCGTTCAATGTAATGCGTAAACATATGTTTAGTTATTTTGTATCATAATACATGTTAATAAATGTTAATTAATAAACCATTTTCTCAATAAGTCGCAGAAGATCAGTGGTTAGATCGCCTGCCTGTAAATTAAAACATTGTTGGTTCCATGCCCGAAAGTGGCACACTTTGTTTCTATAGTATTGTTTTACCTGTGTACAGGTACTATGTACACATCTCTATGTTCATAGAGTAACACGCCTTTAAAGTGTCATGTGATTTAAATATAGCGTCCGTCGCTTTAAGATTTGTTTTGCATGTGTTTTGGAATGATACGGGGTGAAAATTTAACTTAAAATGATGCTTACACTGTCTTTTCAGAATGCCATTAAATATTTCATGAAGCAATATGGATAAATATAGAATAATGGCAATTCGTTTCCAACGTGCGTCAAAACCGATGCCACGAGGATATATAGTATGGTATGTAATTAAAAAAACACACACAAAAAAAAAGTAAAATATTTGCAAACCGAGAGCAATAACGGTTTTACGGCCGTTATTGGTGTGTTGTTGACACCTGTCGAGAAGTTAAAGTCTCATTTTAAAATGAATTAATGATGTTAGGGATGTTGTATTGTAAGAGTTAGGTTTACCACCACCAATTGCATATAAACCTCTGAGGTGCAGTCGAATGTAGTTCCTACAATAGACTGTAAAGCATCCCGACGGAAATGAGTCTTATAAATAGGAGGAAATAGCCCATTTCTATTCGATTTTGCTCATTTCTATTCGCTGTTGACGTTTGTATATATTTTATATACTTCTGTAGCTAAAAATCTACCATATTCGATCTTCACTTTTAATCTCCATGTTTATTCATGCATGTACATTCCATTCTGAAGTGTATTTAAAAAAAGAAAAAAAACAGACAAACACGTTTTAGCTTCAGAGTACAAGAAGGTCAATCTCAAAGTTGTATTATCTTTTGTATATTTAAAACAGTTAAGCTATTTGTGATGTTTAAACTGCATGTAAATAACCATTATTCAAACTCGATCTTAAAAAATAAATTATGATCATTAAATTAGGATTCACTTGACACTGTTGATCGATTTGAAACACGTTGTGGTTTTCATTCAGCGAGCCTGTGGCAAGAACACATTTAAAACAAAAGCATAAGCGTTTCATAAAATGCTTAACCTAGATAGGAGAGGAAATAATTTTAAGATTATTGCGACCGAAAGTATTTTAGGAAAACAGTACGTTTGTTTTAAACCAAAGACTAACTTTGATTGGAAACAAAATAATCAAAGTTCGTGCATTACAATATTATACAAACAACAGTGGCAAATAAAGAGGCATTTATATTATTTTGTTTTTCTATTTTTCAATTTACTAATATATGAACCATTACCACAATCTAAACCAGCTTAAAAGTCTTCAATTCGGTCATTTTTTACATCATTTTTATATTACCATAGAGACGTTATTCTCTTCCGAACGTCATGTCCACTGCCCATTTGACATGCCTAAAATGTAAACTAGGTCAAAGAGGTTGTGTTTGGCAATGAGCTTTCATTATAGAATATTTGTAGAATGATACCCATGTTCAATGAATTATTTTGCTTTTGAGGTATCTCCCCCTTAACTCCCGGGTTGTATGTGGATCTGAGAACTCCGCAGACTGTTACTACCATATATTGTCAAAGATAAATACGCTCAAACCACTGTGACACTAGGACTTGGTGACAAGAGTACATTGTATCTTGACTAAAAATAATAGTATACATGTTGGTCTGCAGAAACCTGTGGATATTATAGTGCAGCGACAAACACTGAATTTGATTTGAGGTGTCGGTAATCCTGTCTTCATCGTTCTTTCTGTTTTGTGTTGTTCTCTTTAGTGTATGTTAAATTTGCTATTTGTTTGCAGTGCAGTACGGTCGTACGTTGCCATTGCGTTTGGGTGCTATGATAGGACTATTTTTCTCTCCTTTCTTCATTGCATATTGGGCATTTGCTTGTGTTAATCTCTATAATAATGACTTCCGTGATTGACGGCTGGAAATTGCTGTGACCTGTTATCTTCTCGATTTTATTTGCTTGAACATTGTTATCATTCAGCTGTTGAACAACACGACCGAGAGCATTGCGAACGGATGTATACAGTTTTACTCGGTGGAAGTCGACACTCTATCGTCATTCATGTCCTCGAGGCATTTAGATTATTGAGGTCAATTGACTTTTGAACCACTGAGCATTATTAGAAGGAAAAATAATGTGTTTAAGATGCTAGCATATGTCGTATCTCACCCAGCTGACAACTATTCCATAGCAAGTCTATTTCCTCAAAAATACCGAAACATCGGTCATTTTACAAATGTGTAGTAAATAAACCTAGATATGTTACTGCGTAAGAATACGTACACAAAGTTCAAAAAATAACAAATCCAGAAAATGACATAAGCCCGTTTATAACCAAATCTATGTTATAAGAAATGCGAAAAGGCGATTATGTAAACTTTCTATAAAACTGTATAATTAACGATGATTCCATTCGTGTACTCAATACCACTCGTCAAGGATCAAATACTATAAAGTGGTCAAATAACTCAAGTGAACTGAACAGAACTAAACTTTTGTTTCATTGTTGTCTCCATCCGACGGACATGGGTACAGGAAACGTCCTGCCTAAGGGCACACCGAAGTGACCCACTGACAACAGTGTTGCTCGAACCAACAACCTCCAGATTCATGATCGAACGTGCGATCAACTGGGCCCTCAACGGTTTCAAGAACGAATTAATTGTATCCTAAATGTTTTCATTGAGCGTATATTATGTTCTTTTTAAAGCATTTGAATGAATGAATGAATGAATGAATGATGTTTTACGGCACGTCGACACATAAATAGGTCATATTGAGCGCAAATACTGATGAAAGATAAAGAAATGAAGGACTAATTAAAAATTAATGTAAATATATCACGATAAAACTATTAAAAAAATAAGGGATGATATGGTAGTAATATATATATGTAAATCAACAAATGCCCGAAAACGGGTTTATAAAGAAGTAAATATATACAAGAACATATTATAATGATTTATATAGTCTGACTTTCTTTCAGGAAATCTAAAACTAGACTAAAATCTAGTGTATTAAATAACTCGGTCATAGTATTAACAATGTAGTACCTTTGACGCATAGGATCAAAGTCCACACATTCCAGCAAAATGTGTTTGACCGTTAACGGTGCAAAGCAGGGTATACATTCTGGTAATTGCTCACCTTGTAATAAATATGAATGAGTATAACGTGTATGCCTTATCCTGCATCGGGCTAGGACAACTTCCTCTCGACGAATGGATCTACTAGAAGAACGCCATTCTCCGAGTAACGGTTTAATTGAATGGAGTTTATTGTTAACTGACAAATCCCAAGCGTATGGAAGCTTTAATGTACCCCTCAGACGATGTGATGTTTATGACCAAAAATATAACGGCATGTCACGATATATAATCGTATGTTGACATAGTCTATGTTGATATACTACAATATTTCGAGCCAGGACGACTTAATAAAAAGTGGCATAAGTTGAATATATTGTTTGCACAACATGCACACAGCGACTTCATGACATAACATGTCGCAAATATGAAAACTGTTTAAAAAATCTTATAATTTATAACAGAATGAGATCACGCAGTCGATGGTGCAATATCACAAATTCCTGCATCCGCGTTAAAGTGTATATGGTGGGGATCTCAATGGTTTCCGCGTTATGACACAGGGGTGTGTACTATGTCCGAAGGGGTGGTGATGGACCCGGGGCCGATGCTAGTGGGACGGTTGTATCCGTCTGTTCATGCCCAGTGAGTGTATATGTTATGCGCAAAATGAGAATACGGTCAATTCCAAAATGTAAGACTTTTTAAAACGCGCGGCATTATCGGAATTCTCAAAATGCGCGGTTCAATTCCGGAATCGTCCGTGCGCACAGTAGGAATTAGCACACAGTAGGGATATTTTGGTTCTAGTGGTTAATTGTAATACTGACGGCAAAGGCCTTCGTTAATAATGCTGGAAGAATTTGTGGCTCAAACATTTTGCTTTGATATAAAAATAAATAAATAACGTATGTTTAAATTGCAAGTATACGCGTAATGCAATGTGTGTTTAACTCCCCATTGTCTATACAATGTATGTTAATATCCACTATAAATTAAGTATTCAAATATTCAAATGTCATTAATAGCAATACCATAAACTGATAATATGTTGTCAAACGGTCTGTGTAAATGATTGTTTTTAATACATTTGGCAGTTGTCAGATGTTCTGAACAATAAGCATGATAAGACAATATGACATTTAATATATGTGTATACCTTATCAGTATAATGCTTTAATAAATATGATTAAAACATGCAAATGCAATTATTAGTAGTAGTAGTTGTAGCTTTAACACCTGACGCATTTATTGAGTAATTGACGTGTGTGTTATTTGACAGATGTTCAATATTTGACTTCATTTGTAGATGCCAGTATATACGAAGGTATATGGCAACAAACAAGAGCCCATGTTTGTATAAAGAGATCACAGGAAATCTCTAAAATATATATGGAATGCCCAATTTGACACGTTATTAGAAATAGTATTGTCTGTGTGGTTGTTTTTTTTAGCCGGATTGCATAGCAAATCCAGGCTTATGGTTTGGCGATTTTCGTCTATCTTCTGTCCGTCCGTATGTCCGTCTACGCGTTTTGACGTTTTGGTAAACGGTTTTGGTTAAAGTTTTTGTTTTTCCTCATTTCTCGAATACGAATTGCCGGAAAGCTTTGAAACTTGGCACACATGTTCAGTTAAAATGGTGAATTCGCAATCCGGTGTTTGCACCACTGTGCTGCACTTGTTTATATTTCTTAGCCATAATGTCCTTATTTCAGTAATATAAATCAGCGCTTTATTGTTTGAGGGTTTCAGCTTGTTTTCTCAATAAATAAGTTCATGTTAATTATTTACGAAACCAAACTATGATTTTTTTATACATTTTATCTTTTATAACAGACGGATGAAATAATTAAGTATATGTAAATAGAAATAAATAGGTTTCAAACACTATTTTCCTTTTCAAATCCCAACACAAATTCGTACTTTGCGCAACACATTCTCAAATTGCACCGACACATGGTGCATGTTTTATATAGATTATAGTCCTGCACAATTCCGGAATCGTCGGGCATTTTAAGATTTTTTACTTTGCGCAGAGCAGTTCCGGAATCTCGTCCATATTCTCACATTGCTTATAACATATATATGGTTATATGGTGGGGAGCTCTACTTTTTCCAAGTTAAGACCTTTGTGCTACATGTCCCTAGTGGGGACGGACCCCGGACCGATACTGCTTGGATGGATGTATCCCTCTCTTTATGCTCAGTAAGTGTATAACTGTGGTTTCAGAGAAGAAAGTTAACTCTTTTAACGTTTTTCCCTATACAAGTTTGTGTAAAACATGTGTCCTCTGCGGTAGTGCCAAATTTGACCCCATGGTCACGATTTGAATAAACTTGATAGAGGATCATAAGCTTATGGTACATGCACAATATTAGACCTCTAGCTTTACCTCTTATACTACATGCAATATATGAGAGCTCTATACCTTGTGTCCTCAGAGGAGAAGATGTTTTCATTTTGTATCTATATAAGTCTATGTAAAACAAGTGATCACTGGGCGTGGACAAACTTAAAGTCATGGTCGCCATTTAAAACTTGGTAGAGGACTAATGGTAAATGCGTAATATTAAACCTCTAGCTCATGTAGTTTCAGAGAAGAAGATTTGTTTAAGATTTACCTATACAACATTATGTAAAACTGTGACTCCTGGGCCGAATTTGACCCCAGGGTCATCATTTGAACAAACTTGGTAGTGAACCATAAGCTGATACTACAGGTTATATATGAAAGCTCTGTGCCTTGAGTTTTTAGAGAAGAACATGTTTCAAGGTTTTCCCTATGCCAACAATCATATGAACAAGTATCAAAGACATACAGTGAGACAATCACATAAAGTTAATTGAGGTTAAGTTACCTAACCAAGGTTAAGTTTGGGGAAAATAATGCAAAATATGACCTTGACCTTGGTATTTTTTGTCGTTCAGTGATGTCCACCAATGCCAACAATACATATGACCAAGTATCAAACAAGAAAATGAGGCAATCACATGTATAAAGTTAACTGAGGTTAAGTTACCTAACCAAGGTTAAGTTTTGGGAAAATAATGCAAAATATGACCTTGACCATGGTATTTTTTTGTCGTTCAGTGATGTCCACCAATGCCAACAATACATATGACCAAGTATCAAACAAAGAAATTAAAGTTATCAGAAAAAAAAAGTTAATTGAGGTTAAGTTACCTAACAAAACTGATGACGCAAAACATGACCTTGACCTTGGCATTTTTTGTCGTTTAGCGATGTCCACCAATGCCAACAATACGTATGACGAAGTATCAAATACGTTAAGTGAGAAAATCACATAACGTTAACTGAGGCTAAGTTACCTAACCAAGGTTAAGTTACCTAACCAAGGTTAAGTTTGGGAAAAATAAGCAAAATATGACATTGACCTTGGTAATTTGTGCCGTTCATTGATGTCCACCAATGCCAACAATACATATGACCAAGTATCAAATAAAGAAAATGAGTCAATCACATGTATACAGTTAACTGAGGTTAAGTTACCTAATCAAGGTTAAGTTACCTAACCAAGGCTAAGATTTTGGAAAATAACGCAAAATATGACTAGACCTTGGCAATTTTGGCGTGATGATGTACCCAACAAAGCATTTGACAAAGTTTCATAAAAATCGAGTGACTGCTATGTCTGGCTACCCACTATTGTGGGCGAGACAAAAACGGTTATGGCCATTCAATTTATTACATCTTCCGTAAAAGAAAGATATATGTCGACGTGTACATGTCAACAACTACCTTTGTATATTGTCATGCCGTTTTAATCTTTATCCATACATCCTTTTGTTATTACACCTTAATTATCATTGACAAAGAATATTGTTTTCATTATCTAAACATACATAAGAATATATACAGCGACCAAGTCGTTATCTTAAGATGTCTTAACACTATATATTACGTTAAAACGACATATATTATAGAATGATCACATCATCTGAGGAGTATATTAAAGCTTTCAATCAAGCGGCTTGCCTTTGAACTGAACAAAAAGAATTTGATGCGTTTGTTTTGTTCTAAAACAGAATATTGACTGTGTAATCATATTCAGTGATCAAGTATTGAACATACATATTTTAAAGTTATCAGTCATGTGTACCATAACTCGAATGGTCGTCCTTTGTTTCTGCTTATGATACAATTTTATAAACCTGAAAATCCATGCAATAACTGCCGGTATATTTCAGCCGTGGTATAACTAACATATTTTGCAGTACTCAGCGACCTTTGGTAAAATCCACTAGAGCTATGATACAAAATATATATAGCATATATTTTTCGGAGAAGCAGTATAGATACTATATATTCGAAAAAGATAATGCTAAAAATATTACAAGTACACGCTTTTGTTTACAATTCGACCTTGAACTTAAATAGTGGTTTGAAAAAAGCGATGTTCGAAGAGACAACCAAATCGTATTGTCTAGTAGTATACAATTATCTACTTCTGTTGAGGTCAATGGTTAAAACTATTCATCCAACGGAGTGACTATTGACCCTCAGCAGTAAACTATTGACCTCGACTTCGTCAATAGTCATTCCCGAGGATGAATAGTGTTTAACTATTTACTGAAACAGAAGTATATAAGTGTTTTCTAAAGTCAATAGTTCATACTAATGATTTACACGTGACTGCCTTTTAGCCAATGAAAACTACGTATTTGCAAATATATACAATAACAATGAATGTTATTACTGTTTTCCCATTAATAGTAATCACCAGTCAAAGTGATGAATAAGATTACAATAACATAACAGGTTTCCAATCTTATTTGATGCACCTATAAACGACGTACGATTTGTTGTTATATACGTTGTTACTTCAAATATATTACCACAGTAATCCAAGTAGTCTAAAAATCGTTGTTTGCAATATACAAAATTGCCTGTTTGATTTTATTATCTAAATGCCGGTGTTTTGATGCCAGATTCGGTCTCAATAGCGTTCATTACGTTGACTCAAGTGTTTCATTCTTTGTTAAACGAACTTCATTTCCCGCGCGTGTCTCTAAAATATTCAAAGGGAAGTATATTACATTATATCCACGTTTGGATTTCCTCCACATTCAATTGGACTTGTATTATGGAAGGAAATTCGATCTACAAGGACACGATAACATCATATTCGTGTTGAAGTCTTCGACAGTGTCAGTGCAATTCGAATTTGCTCCACTGTACGACAAGAGATGTACTATATAGGCACACGTATGTATAGTATTGGTCTCTGATTCGTCATGTGTACAGCAAGAGTTGTACCATATAGGCACGCGTGGATTGCTGTTATTTAGTCAGAGTTTGGTCTCTGATTCCTTATGTGATTTCTTTGCTCATGTCACATAATCGATAACAATCCTCAATGTATTGTGTTTTTTTTGTTTTTAATATATGTCAGTTATAATTGTCTGTCGCTGTTGTTTTGAGGTCAGTACAAGTGTATTGTTGTGATATTAAAAGCGAAGGTTTATATCCGGTATCAACAAATATTTGTTTATATAAATTTATTGCCAACTCTCTATGTTAAACAACGAGCCCATAAAACAAACTACTACAAGTTATTAACTGTACTACTGATGCATTCAATTAGAAAAAAAAAATTTAACTTTGAATATTGAATATTGATGAAGTGTTCACCAATTGTGTAAATATATAGATGCGTTTACTCTTATAATGAATATTTTTCCTGGATAATTGTGATATTTCAATGTAGACAATACCGATAATTGGAAGGTTATCATAAGTTCGATAATATGTCTACAAATTAAAACTTCTAGATATATAGTATTCTCCAAATACAGAATAGTATCGCTGTAAAACTTTGAATATGGCCAAATTTCATTTCTAGGTTATGCGGCTCAAATCCCAAGAGAATTATATTTTGATAATTAGATGTTCCCAAACTCATTGACAACATCTTAACATGTTTTGTGCCCTCAGTGGTTTATTCTCTGCCAGGTCATTGAGTACCTTCTTCGTGGCTTTCTATGCTATTGTTTTTTTGTATTTTGTGTTTTTCTTATATTGCATATTAATGCTGCCTTGTTGGTTATGGAATTTTTCATGGCGGGGATTTCTTTATTTACACTTTCCCGTTTTACTGGGATGAAAGTAGGGTAAGTGTGAGATTTGGTGAACCCTAGAATCTGGTTTAAACCCCCAGCGGCCTTTTTTGCCACTGACCGTTCCAAGGCGGTAGCCATATTGTCAACCCTTTTTGTGTTTGTGACGTCATATGCCTTTATGCATTATCAACATTGCCATTCATGTTTGTCGTTTTTGCGTGTTTTTGAGTTTACTGTGTTCTGTGAAAGCTTCAATTCCTGTTCGACTTTTATACTTATTTTTGTTCAATTTTGTAAGACACCATTCTCTCTTTGATTGCAATTTACCAAGAATTCTGATGTCTACTGTACAAGCTAAACATGCGATATCTGGACGAGAAACTGTATGATTAGGTCTAAAAATAATACGATTCTGTTTAGTTTTGATTTTAATGATGACTACCTAAATCATGAAAGGACTGAAACGTTTGATGTTTATCTTCAGTCCTGTCATGTCGTGTCCTTTATAATGTATCCTTATTTTTTACTCGTCAACCCGATAAAACGAGACAGTGCGAATAAAGAAATCCTCGCCAGTCTATATCCTCTTAAAATATAGGTAGCATAAATAGATAATATACATATAACACAAAGAATAAATAACAAAAGCCAAGAAAATCACAAAGCAAATACCCTTAATGACTTGGCAGAAGACCGAGTAAAAAATAAGGATACATTGTAAAGGACACGACATGACAGCACTGAAGATAAACATCAAACGTTTCAGTCCTTTCATGATTTAGGTAGTCATCATTAAAATCGAAACTAAACAGAATCGTATTATTCTTAGACCTAATCATACAGTTTCTCGACCAGTACATTACATACAGTACATCTTTTAGAATAATTACATCTTTTAGAATAATTACCATTACAGTACATCTTTTAGAATAATTCATTATCAAGGTATGTATATATATATTTATTACATTTCTATGGGTGAAAGATTGGGATTTCTCAGTGAAAGAACTAACTGTGACCTTGAGTCATGACATCAATGAAGTGTTGATTTTGGTTTAAATGATAAACAAACTTATCTAAAATGTAATAAATAGATTATTTAACTGTTGGGTTCGAGTATAGGGCAATCCTTCACTCGATGGTAGTCGTGTTTGTTTTTCACTCACTCGCAAACGCTCGTTCGTGAAAAGAACCACACGCATACCGTCTCGTGAAAGATTTCCCTATAATCGATCCCAGCTGTTAAAGAATCTCTATATATACTCTTTATTTCTCCAATAAGGAGATTGTTACATAGTCAATTCATACAGCATATTAACATATAATATTACAATTAGTTCTACACAATATATACCCAACACTACAAAAATAACCAGCTGCATATGCAGTAGCATCATCATGGTAGATAGAGTTTCAGGCAGCAATTTCCAAATTATACGCATGATCGGAAGCACTATAAATCGTTTCCATTACGTGGTCTAAGTATTAGCTTTCATACCCCATGCAAACCCCTTCTCCAAGAAGCGAAAACGGGGTTGGCTGTGTTACGAAATAAAACCTTAATTTCGGCTGAAAAAAGTTGGCGTATTATAAAAATTAAAACATTTAATAGGAAATTTTAAACAGGTTATCGCATTTATTCAGTAAAAAGTAGTAAAAAATGTTTCTAAACTTGTTTTATTGTCAAAATATCCGTTAAAAATTCCTGCTAATATAAGATTTACCATCACTTAATGGAATTAAGGCGCGACCACGTAATGTTTATAGTACAAACAAAACAGGAAATGTAGCATTCACAGAACGCGGGATCCAAACAAATCGTATTTAAAAAAATAAAAAATTGAATGGATACAATTTATATAAAAATGAGATATAGAGTCCTGTAGAAACCACAGCGTCTAAACGCACTAGGTCCGCACTGTACTAAAACAAGGACCAATATTTAATTAATTATACAATGAATTGAACTGAATGTTGTTTAACGGCTCATCAACACAGTATCGGTTATTTAGAGCCGCTCCAGAGAGAGGGGAAGGATACATAGGATACATTTAACGTGCTCGGAGGATAGACCGATACACGGGACCGCGCAGTTTATGTCTATCCTCCGAGCACGTTAAAAAACCATTTAACGTGCTAGGAGGATAGATCGATACACGGGATCATCCGGTTTACGTCTATCCTCCGAGCACATTAAAGAACCATAGGAATCTTTTCGATAATAAGAGTAGGGCAGGTTCCCGGATTCCTATGTATCCTTCCGATCTCTGTGGGGCGGCTCTAAATAACCTATACTGTGTTGATGAGCCGCTAAACAACATTCAGTTCAATTCGTTGTATAATTAATTAAATATTGCTACAACAGAAAGGGTGGTGAAGACAGGGTTACCAACTTGGAACGGTCAGAAGGCAGCAAGGCCTACAGGTTAGATTGAATCGATTTCATGTGTACACAATCCTCGCTATTATCCTGTCTTCAGCGCCCAAATAGACAAAACAGTGCAAACAAAACTACATCCCATCAAAAGGAAGTCTCTAACAATAATGTCCCCATCCAGAGAAACTAACAAAAGAAACAGTAAGATGTTGTTGTAACGCTATATCAAATACAGTAAAGGGTTGAGAATATGTATACCCCAAGGAAGCGTCAGTAACACAATACCGAAATGTTCGCATACTCGTGTTTAAAACTTGGTGTTTTGTTAAATATATATGAAATCATCAATTTGTTCCGGAAGGGAATATATAATCAATGTCTTCAAAAACGGGTATATAGCAGAATAATTCATAAGTGGTCATAGGTGGTCATAGTTTCAAATAAATACGATTATTACAATAACAATGGTCAGGCAATTGATTAAATTCTGAACAACCCTCGGATGTCGGATGCAAATATTAATGGATAGTTCTGGCATTCAAGTTTTAGCTTCGTCCCTTATTGCCCATTGACTAAGTGTCCACAAACACCGACCATGTGTTCAATTGTATTTTCGCGTTGTTTGTGAGAGAGGAGTGTGCTTTTCTTACAGGTTTAAAATCTTAGTGTACTTAATGGCTAAAATCTCTAGTGGATAAAAGCTTACTCTGATTTGAAGGCTATATGTATTGTATCCTTGTAAACATACTATTTCACTGAACTGTTTTCTTGAGACTACGTCCATCCAGATAATATAAACGTTCTAGATGAAAACTAATAGTGATGTGTTTTCTGAGGTTTGTTTGAATTGTCTGTATCATCATTATTACAATGCATATGTTATTTCCGGCTGTTTTTTTTTTGCTTTTTTAAATCCCTTATGCTCTACTGTGTGGAATATATATATATATATATATATATATATATATATAAGCTAAATATATCGGTAGGAACATAGTTTACAAATATAGCATTTGTTTCTCCCAACAATGAAATGTACTAAATGAACAATTTTCTTGTCTTTGGTCACACATTATAATATATTATTTGTGATATTGTTACATTTCCTCTTACTGCATATATGTAGGCCTGAGATGTAAATAAAAAAAATGTCCTATTCTGTTCTGTTCTTATGCAGCAGTAATGAGTATAACCTATACATAGTCGATTTATTTCACTCAGCTATTTCCTGGATGACATTTATAATTAAATGAACCATAAAGTAATCTTGACGTTACTATAGAAAAAAACACAATGTATAGAATTGTAACCCAATACATACCACACAATTATAAAACAACAATGAATGAAATATAATAATATATACAGCAAACAACAAATAAGCGTCAACTGACATCACCGTCTTGCTTCTTACGTGGATAGAAGAGTTTAAAGCCGTTTATACAACTGAGCTATTTAAACAAAATACGCAAGCAAATCGTTTTAATAACATTGTTAAAACGATGTTAAGTGTTGTACCAATAACGTCGAAATGTAATGGCCCGACTAATATATGTCCTCACTAGATATCACAACCTAGGAGAAAAACAACAGTTTTTAAGAATTTACTGGATTGGACAACTACTTGTACATCTTTGATAATTAAGTATTGAGTAATTTATATCCATAGTATTTTATAAACACTAATACTAAATATGTCTATTTAAGTTTTCTCAAACATGAAATACCTTTCATTATATTACTGTTATATATAACTGAGACAATGAAAAGTGTCTATGTCCCTGCAAATTATCAGTTTGCCGTTAATGTGTTTATTCAGATATTTCCAATGGGTCATAAGACCCGTTAGGATACAACAAATACATATAAACTTGACAGCGATAGTGGTGTTTGGTTACGCAATAAAAGTTTTAATTGTGTTTCAATTCAATGCGCAGCTATTGTATCCGTTTAAATACAGCTAAGAGGTAAAGACATTCAATGGTATGCCCGAAGGTGATCTATCTTAAAACAAACTTCCATTTTCAGGAGGCATATATGTGTTAAACTTCCATTGTCTATTAATGCTACCTTGTTTGTTAGAGAATATAACACTGCAGAGATATCTTTATGTACACTGTCCCATTGTATTGGGACGACAATAGGCTACGAGTGAGGTTTGGTAAACCTTAGAACTTGGTTTGAACCCCCAGTGGCCTTTTTTGCCACGGCCCGTTACAATTGGGAAGCCCTATAGTCAACCATCATCTTGTCATATCTTGTATTTTATTCATCTTTGTAATTATTGTTTGTTTTTAAAGTTGTTGTGTGACTGTGGTCCTTGAATGCTACAGTTCCCGTTTGAATGGTATATCTACTTTCATTGGTTAAAATGCGCAATGATTATAAACGTTGTATTCAATTTAGCAAAGGAATATTTTCACAGGACACATATTCGTTGATTCGATGTTATAACCTAAACGTTGAACTATATAAGGGTCGTCCTTTATAATATATTATCTGGTAATTCCAGAGTGACCTATTTATTGTGTGGAGTTTGTAACATAACGGTAGCTTTTTTGGCGAATTTTGTTTTGTCATATTGTAATGCTAGGCCAAAACTTACCCCAGTGTTAGGCTTAAAACATTAATGAAAACAACGTATATATAAGTATACATGTATGACAGGAAATGTAGCATTCAAGGACCACAGTCAACCACAAACGCGCACACAAACAATAAACAAATAGAGAATTCTGAAGACCAGATTTAACCCTCTAACCTTTGCACGTTTATCCAAGTATATATTGCACTGCGAATGTCAGTCAACCAATGCTCATTATTGTTCAGGACATCGTTTTTTACAACCTCACATTAATCGCATTTCTTCATAACAATCCGCGAAGCTTGTCATTTTTATAATAATTTCGTTTATTCGACGCAGTATTTTATTATTATGTATCTGCATTAAACATGATTTACTGATAGAACCATTTCCGGAAGATGCAGCAGACGACAAAACGAAATGTGTCATTTTAGCGGAACGATCCTGATAATCTAAAACAGCATGCCTGCCTCATGGTATGATAAACCGTGCGGGGGAAAGTATTTATGCCTAATGACTTGTTTATAATTGGCGGCTGGACGTTATAGTCTATTCCCCATAAATATATCTTTCTAGAAACTGTTTGCTTATTTGTCTAGTAGCAACTCCACGATTGAATGACACGTTTGTTTTATCGCATGCCTGAGAGTACTTTCTATTGTCCAAAGTCGTAGATATATTCAATACAGGAGAACGAAAGTGTGCTGATAATTCGTATAACGGCACACTTTTCAAATCGTTCTACCAGATACCATACAAGGGGGCGTGGCTAGCGATAAAACAAGCATAGAATATCCAACTTGTTGTTACGCCTCGATATATTTCATGATATATTCTCGTAACACCTCGTTGGACATTCTTTAACTAATACATATCGAATGAATATCGACAGCATAATAAGAAGGTGGATTAAAGAAACTAACCCCGCAAAAAACGACAAATTTTACTATAAAACCGTTTGTTAAAACTATAACCAGATGTTCAGGTCCTATACTAATGTATATGTGCCAATTAAAAGTATAGGTTTATTCAAAGGTTTTAAAATACCCGTGATTTAATATGCGTAAAATGAATATAAGTTGGTAAACTCTTAATTCGACGCTAGTTAAAGCGGTCTGAAGTGTGTCTATAGAATTTGGATTCTAAAAATATATCAATTACATATATACCTCGACGTCAGTAGGTTAGGAAATGGTGTACATATGTTGTACAAACGTTGGCTGGTTTTGGTGGGAGACATTTAAAAAATATAAGCGACTATTTCTTTCCATCTGGTGCGAAAACGCATACACAGAAATCTGTCATTTATTTTTGTCAGTCACTACAATAGCCTTGTTAGTACCCAATGGTACCGAAAATAATATTTCGGAAAAACAAATAGTCATTCACCGAAGGTGACTCTTCCAGTAACCAGTGACAGCAAAATACACTTGACAATTGCCGACAAATAAATACATTCATTGTTATTCAATGAAGGCGACCGATCAATGAATAAAGACTAATACAGACCACTTCAGTGTCAATTCTATAATGCTGTTATCTTGAAATACGTGTTCCAGCTTCTTTCCAGTTAAATACACAATTATTAATCTGAACAGGTTAGTTACTGAAGTAATATGGTTTTGTGTTTGTCTGTTCAAATTTAAACCAATATTCTCAGGCGAACATTACAATCAGTGCTACTAAAGTAAAATAAATTGGTATGGACATATACAACGTTTGTATAAAAGCAAAAGCCATGCAGAAAATATTACTTAAACAAGTATTCCGAAGCAAAAGGGTAATCTGACTCTTTATTAGACTTAAACAAGCGAATCACTGTCAGTATGCTGTATTTCCCAATTGTTGCTTTGTCTTAGCAACTGTTTGCTTTGTCTTAGCAACTGTTATGATCCGCATCGCCATGTGTAAGTGTGTGTTACTAATTGAATCAGATTCTATTGTGTGTCTTATATTGTATGTAAACTGTGCATTGGTTTAGAAAGCGTTATTAGAATGCGCAAGCTTTAGTTCTGTTTTCTTTACATTCCTTAATGCATGCGCATTTTTGCGCTTATTGTTTAAGAAGAAACTACATTTAAGGATTAAGAAAATAAATCTTGGTTATTCTTGTAAATGCCAGCTGCTTTTATAAGACACATGGACTTTATTATGACGTGTATAGTTCAGACAATAAAACTCCTTAAACGACTTAGATAAACACATTAAACAGCGTTAGTGAAATCGAAGAAATGAGAAATGATTTATGGTAATTGGCGTGACAGTTTTCAAAGTTGAAGAACTACTGATTGTGTGGCGGATATACACATACATAATATATATAAATGATTTACAATAGCACACATACTTAGGAACTAACATCTAATGGATGTTATCCGTTTTACTCTCGTATTGTTTATGTGTATTTAACATCTGACATCTCTGAAAATCTCCTAAAGACGGGCGTTAACAAAATAATTCTGATTTAAGACTATAATATTTGTGGAATTCGTGCCTAAACCATATTTATGATCCATGTTTAGTCTGGATTTCCATAAGTTTAGATTAACCAGCCAGCTATACTGTTGATATTTGTCTTGACAAATGCGAATGAAATAAACGCGTGAGAGAAAATTGATGCCTAAAAGTAGATAATGTATTAATCCCAACGCAACAGGTATATATTTTATGAAAAAGTAAAAATAAAAGACGAACAGAAAATGTAGCCTTTACAGAACACAGACAACATAAACACGCATTAAAAACCCCAAACAATTCCAATGTTAAATAAAAAGCAAGGCATGTGAGTTCAAAAACACAAACGGGTTAACAATAGGAGGGCAATTTACATTCATTTTCTTTTCTTTCCTGAAACGGGGTACACATAATACAGCATGAGTTTCGGATCTACAGACAAATGTACGAATCAGTAGTGTTATTTTACTGGTCTTTGGGACCAACGAGCCCAATATAGGAAGTAGAATACCGCTTAAGCCGGTGCTAGGGGTTGTGAGGTGTTGCTTCCTACATTATCTCTCATGAACAGACTCAATAAAACCGAGTCTGCTACTTTATTTTCTGTGGTGTGTTTGTTGCTTCCAACGGATTATTGTTATCATTGTTATCAGTATGGATTAATTATTTTTTTAAAAGGAAAATCACCAAACATGAAAAACATGTGAACATTATCATAAAAAATATAAATGGAGTGTAGGAAATTTCGTTTTCAGTATGTAGGAGAAATGTAGGAGAACAGTTTTATAAACGGTGTACCTGTCACATAAACTATATGTATTCAAACATGGCTGCTAAAATTAAAGTTGCTAAAGACAGATTAAACATATGTTTTTGGTTTAAACCGTATAATCTCGTTATTTAAAATGTGTTCACATTTTACCTCACAGAGCTATGAGACATTTTAAGCAGTGAGATTAAAACTGTTCAAACGTTTATGTTCATTTCGATAATCCCTGTTTTCAAAAGATCAATTTACTAAGGGTATTTCGGAGTTTTCCAATAGTATAATTGTGTATATTTCGAATTACAAAGGATATTCGAGACAAAACTGGAATTAATCTTCCAACTCATTATTATAATTGACATATGTGCTCATTTGTTTTTTATGGCATTTTCAAAGATAATGTCATGTTACCTGTCTTCATGCATTGACTTATTGATTTATATTGTGAAAATTTGAAATTCACGCATAACAAAGTCATCGAGGCTTTATTCAATATTTGGATATTGTACAAGTAAGAAGTAGTGCTATCAAAAATTAGAATGTCTTTCAGTTTTATTTTTAATTCCAGATATTCCAAAAAAATTGAATAATTATCGGCTGAAACAGAATGCGAATAGCAAGATTTTCTTATCATAGTTAGGTAACTGTAAATAACTGTTAGACATACAATTGAATGTATCTACAAACAATGAATTATCAGCAAAGCTTTGTATTTAGTTCAATTAAGTTGGTTAGCTTCTTAATGTGCTGTTTCTTTCTTCATAAAAGTAAAGTTATATATACTTCTATACCCTAGATCCTGTTCAATATAACAATGCTATTTATTGAATAAGATTTAGTGGGGCATTTATTTATATACCTGAGCTAATCGGTCATGTGTGCAGCACGTTCGCGGTAAAGAAGCAAGCTTTCCATGCATTTCAAATGATCATTTGGGAAACAGGTCCTTAACGCTAAAGTCGTATCAATAACTACAACTGATCAAATTATATTTCATCTGCAATTCTACTTATATCTGCTCAAATTATATTTTGTCTATATTTCTACTTATATTTGTTCACAGATTAAATGAACTTACATATTCAACCGTAAGTCAGCTGGTTGGTGTAACACCAAATACACGCGTAGGAAATAACCCGCTGATAATACCTCATCAGTAATTGTATACAATAAAGATTTGAGGTTATGACCCTTTCATTTTGCAACGCACTTCATGCTTGACGGTGGACCCATTTACAGTTCGCCACTATGATTTCCTCTTTAATTGTGCGATGACCGGACAGGCTGTGGACCCTATGATGACGTCTACCTAAAGCCAAAAAGGACGGTGACGATTGATTCTGTTCAATATAACAATGCTATTTA
Organism: Cyrtodaria siliqua; assembly: GCA_037043455.1. Classification (NCBI taxonomy): domain Eukaryota; kingdom Metazoa; phylum Mollusca; class Bivalvia; order Adapedonta; family Hiatellidae; genus Cyrtodaria; species Cyrtodaria siliqua. The sequence goes on from JAWPHD010000288.1 coordinate 298,504, forward strand.
TTGAATAAGATTTAGTGGGGCATTTATTTATATACCTGAGCTAATCGGTCATGTGTGCAGCACGTTCGCGGTAAAGAAGCAAGCTTTCCATGCATTTCAAATGATCATTTGGGAAACAGGTCCTTAACGCTAAAGTCGTATCAATAACTACAACTGATCAAATTATATTTCATCTGCAATTCTACTTATATCTGCTCAAATTATATTTTGTCTATAATTCTACTTATATTTGTTCACAGATTAAATGAACTTACATATTCAACCGTAAGTCAGCTGGTTGGTGTAACACCAAATACACGCGTAGGAAATAACCCGCTGATAATACCTCATCAGTAATTGTATACAATAAAGATTTGAGGTTATGACCCTTTCATTTTGCAACGCACTTCATGCTTGACGGTGGACCCATTTACAGTTCGCCACTATGATTTCCTCTTTAATTGTGCGATGACCGGACAGGCTGTGGACCCTATGATGACGTCTACCTAAAGCCAAAAAGGACGGTGACGATTGATTCTGCTATCTTGTCTTGTCGTGTCCTCACTGGTTTGTTCTCTTGTTACTCTGGCTTCTGCCAAGTCATTGAGTACCTTCTTTGTGGCTTTCTAGGCTATTGTGTGTCTGTTGTATTTATATATAAACGAGCATCTTTGTGTTTTACTTATATTGCCTACTAATGCTGCGTTGTTGGTTGAGAACAGTTCATGGCGGGGATTTCTTTATTTACACTGTCCCATTTTATTGGGATGACGTAGGGTAAGTGTGAGATTTGATTCACCCTAGAACCTGTTTAAACCCCCAGCGGCCTTTTTTGCCACTGACCGTCCCAAGGCGGAAGCCCTATTGTCAACCCTTTTGTGTTTGTGATGTCTTATTGGATTTTTATTAATCGTTAAAGTTGTTCTTTGTTTCTGTGTGTGTTTGTGGTTGACTGTCGTCCTTGATTGCTACGTTTCCAGGGCCTAAATTCATCAAATTTTTGAGCACAAGAATCAGACTCAGACTCAAAATCCATTTTTTTTGCAAACACTATCAACACAAAAGTACGGGTAAGAATTGTGATTTTCAGACATTTTCTATTAAATTAACTTTAAAATTACTTGTTTCTGTAAGTTATTATAGTAATTTGCTTGGAACATTGTTTTTAGTTGAAATTAAAAAAAAATGAGATTTTGAGTCGAGTCCGATTCTTCTGCTCAAAAGTTTGATGAATATTAGGCCTGTTCTATTTTTATATCTATATTGAAATGACCTTTCAAATGACATGTTTAACCACCACGTATTGATATGTACACTGCTGTAATGTGTAAGTCAGGTATGTATTAATTGCCAATGGCCTACCCATTTCCACGCAAATTATCCATAGATATAGTTACACAATAATGCGTTTTTAATACGGGAGCTCAGACAATGGGTGATATCTGTGAAATATATACTTGATTAGAAAATCACACAACTTCATTTCACACTACAGTTTCAATGACCTCTGGAATAAAAGTAGCCCACACCTCTTTCTTTATCGATGTTCATCCTGGAGCCTAGTTTAAACCCCAGAGATACCTTTCCAAGGCGATACTCCCATTGAAAACCATGTTATTAATGCTGCCTTGTTTGTTAGGGAGTTTAACCTAGAGGGGATATCTTTATTTACACTGTCCCGTTTATTAGGATGACAATAGGGTTAGAGCGAGGTGTGGTGCATCCTAGAACCTGGTTTAACCACCCCACCCGCCACCCCCCAGCGGCCTTTTTTGCCACTGAACGTTCCGAGGAGGTAGCCCTATTGTTAAACCTTTAACTTTTATGTTGTTTTATCTTGCTTTTTATTCATCTTTAAAGTTGTTCTTTGTTTCCGTGTGTGTTTGTGGTTGACTGTCGTCCTTGTATGCTACCTTTTCTGTTGTATGCTACTTTTTCTGTTGATTGTTATATCTACCTTGTGTTTGTTGTGTATGCGTGTCTTTGGCTGACTCTGTTCTGTGAATGCTACATTTTCTGTTCGACTTTAAGCCGGTACCAGGAGGCGCGAGAGGTGTTGCACTCTACATTACCTCTCATGAACAGACTCAATAAAACCAAGTCTGCTACTTTTATCTCTTGTTTGTGTTTTTTTGCTTCCAAGGGATCCCCTTTTCAGTATTTTGTATACCTACTCTCAAGATTTATATGCATGTATTGTATACTTTTCTGTTCTCGTGTTTACTTTGTACTGAACTAATCGTTTAGTTCATCGAGACGTTGACGATTATATGCATTTATATTGCAAGTTAATTAGGAACGTTAAACTGTTAAGGAGAGGAAACGTGCCTAGTGTCAAACTGAACACTACATGGTTTCCAAGAGTCTGTGAAAAAAATTGACAAATAATTGAAGTGTTCTCCCACATACTGGTTTTTACGCTAATGAATGGTCAAAAACTATTTAGAAGATCGCGTGACGTTTTTAATGACGCTAGTAGACGTCGACCCTAAACGTTGATAATTTATCAAAAAAAAATCATTCATCCACACAAAATGAAAATGAAAGACAAGACACTATGAGCAATGTCATAGAAATAAAACAATTACAATGCAAAATAATAATCAAACAATGTGTATCGATTGAAAACAATTTGAAAGTATACAATAAAACGTTTATTGCATGTGTATGGAAATCAATTACAAGCTCGTTGCCTAAGCCAAAGAAAACTTGTTATAAGTAATAGTTTGCCTTATACAAACTCAATCATTTATAACATATAGTGAGCTGACGAAATGTAGACTCATATATCGCTGTGACTTCTTATTAGTATAAATTAGACAAAATGTAACAGCATGTTTTTCTTTAAATCAAACATTGTGCAATAGATATTTGAGAAAGTGTTAATTAAACTGAAACCTAAAATTGAAGTAACGCCTTACTTTTTTAAATGACATGAGGAAAAAACTTTAAAGATATAAGAAACATGTAATTATGCATACAATTTTGACTGAGTTATTAATCTTCAAATTAATCATGATAAACGTTTAACAGAGTCAGAATAAGCAATCATTTTTAACCTGCACCCAAATGCAGGCCTGAGTACTTTGACCGCCGTTTACTTAATTTGTAGAGAACGTATAAGTTTCTGTAAAACATAGTTTTCTGTTTTATGTCATATATTTATTTTATTCAACTATTGTTGGGTAATATTTTTTCTTCTTCTGATTTGCATTATTGTCATATATATAGAAAACTAAACACCGACCATACTATATATATTTAAAATTCGATGGCTTGATGAAAAACTATTGTAGCTATATATAACTATAGAACAAGACACAATAGTTTTCACCAAACCATCGTATACAACTCATCTACAGAAATCGACGCGCAGACACCTGTCATACATTGTACCGATTCAATGAAATGCTTTTAATTTGCCTTCCAGTTTGAGGAGAAAAAGGATATAACAAGTGACGTATTGAAGAGTTCTAACAAGAAAACCATACAAGATCTGTTTCCATTATCGCGTACGAATAGGCTCTGTCTGCTTTGTCACGAAATTACTGAGGCTCGTACATACATATCTGTATATTGAATTTTTGACTAACGGTTCAATTAATTTAGATCAATTAGAGTCGCTCAGGGCGAAAGATAATGATATAGTTACTTGTTAATACACATAGTTTCGGTTACAGAAATATTGTATATGGCCTTTACGTTTGAGATAAATTAATTAATAGCATACAGTGTATTGGTCAATTTGGACATATGGAAACAAGCAGTGAAACAAACTAGGAATATTCGGTTCCATTAGCAATTTCGGAAGCCTTGAAAATGCCAGGAAATATACATTGAATATAGTGGCTGTGAAAAACGAGACTTGTATATGTAAATCAATAACTCGTCATTAACAGATCATTTATTGAGGTGTCAGCTCGGAAACAAAAAGCAGACAATTGGATGGAAGTTCTCTCGATTGTTGAATGGTCAACCTTACACTTTCATATCGCATTTGTATAGTGTATATATGTTATAGTAGCGGCAGCCATCTGCATATATATTCCTTTAACCTGTTGCTCATTTATGTGAAAAGCATTCCTTAGTGTTGGTTGAGATGTTATAAAAGGTCTGTAAGGCGTACCTGTACGTAAGTGCTCTTAAACTACTACAGGATCCTCTTTAAACACGAATACTTAATACCTGCCGCATATCACTATTGGAATTTACGGAAATCTATAGCACTTTGTTATATTTAAAAGGTCTTAACTGAAATAATTTTCTTAATGATCTAAGAACCCAACAACCGATACACAAGTCGATGTAGTTATGGGTATCAGTATTACATTGACATTACAGGTTCAAGTTTATATAAGTCAATGTAAAATAAGAGTCCAAACAATTAAATAAAAACATTTATCCCATAACTTACGTTGTTGGTGTAGAATAACACCATTAATTTTTTTCGATAATCCACTAATAACAGTGTAATAAATCATTTTAGAATTATTTTATTATAGGGAATTGTGTGATGCTGGATTGAAAGAACCTCATTACTAAATGTAAAGTAAAAACAAACAAGAGAGAAAAGTAACAGTCTCGGTTTCATTGTATACGTCTGTTCATGAGAGGTAACAACAAGTTCATTCATCCTTTCTCACGCCGTAGCAATGGATTAAGCCCGAATTCTACTTTAAAGCCACACAAATTGAACTTGATCCCAAAGGGCAATTAAGTAATAACACTACTGATTTGTAGTCGGGGTGTCTTTTTATAGCCGCCACACAGGTCAAAACAAACGTTAGTGTGAATGTCAATACATATTGAAAAGCGGATGCATTGGAAGTAATTAACACAAACAAGAGGGAAAAGTAGCAGACTCCGTTTCATTGAGTCTGTTCATAAAAGGTAATATAAAGTGCAACAACTTACGCCCACTATCACCGGCTTAACTTCTGCAAGATCTACTAAAAACTCGCTCCGTATGTCAAAGACTTTTAGAGGTCCTTGAAATACGTTCGTCCCAAACTCTCAGGGGCTTTCCAAACCAAATAATGTGGCCTACTGAATGGAGCAGGCAAAGGCAGTTAGAAATATTAAACCGCAAGGGAGCAGAATAATAACAATTGTTTTTTTTTACCCTATTTTTCCATTTAAAATTAAATATGAATGTTACAGGTATTGTTGGTGAAATGGTGCTTAACGTCATTTTCATCACATTTAAGGAATGTATATATAGATGACGGTCGATTGTTTCGTGATGGAGGCAGACCACCTACACTTTCCTGGGTAGAACCAGTACCGTACACCTCCTGCCATCTATCACCTGTGTTCTTTCTTCTTTCTTCGAGAATAAGGCTTGTCAAAATGGAATGTGTATAGTATAATATTAAAATTATAACTCACAGGAAATTACAGTGAACGAAACTGAGATATATTCATTGACTTTTCTTTATACATTTTTTTCATTTCAAAATAAGAATTTAACAAATAATGATAATGAGCACATTATGTGTTTATGGCTGGGGGGGGGGGGGGAAAAAAGCACCAAACCTCTCACCCATTCACCCACCCAAAAAGGTGTTTGCTCAGATTTGTTTTTATATTCATTTAAAAGTCAATAAAGTCGATATATATTTTGCGATTAGTTTAATCTATTTCTTGTTTTTATTCTGTCGTTGGGTGGGCAGATAACATAATTTTCCTCATTTGAAGTTTGCAAGCTGAACTACATTTCAGCTAAGCCTTTTGTATTGTGTTCACTTATTTCCTAGGACCATTCCTTCTGAGCCTACGCTAGCCCGTAGCATGAGCTTTCAATTTCAAAACTGACACGAACACTTCAAAACACAATCGGCTGAAATGACGTTGAAGTCATGAGTCGAATGTTAGACGACCCTTTCGTTTTAAGTCGTTATCAATATTCAACAGATATTTACACTATTGCCTAAAAGCTTTTTAATCACCATGATTGATGACATTATGTCGAGCCGTATGTTAGGAAAAACATCGATGCATTAATGTTTTGTTCTACGAGCATACATAATAATACAGAATAATCGCTTTTCATTTGTTTGTTTTTTTAAAGAAACTTTTATTTGATAAAGTCTTCTGAAGACGTTAAGGATGAACAGATATCTGAAGCTTAAATTGGTTATTTTGAGAGACTACTTAAAGCATGATATATTGAGAACTAATGCATACTTATGCCAGTAATATGTAGCAATACGTCGCTCAGAATTATATTAAACACAAATACTAAACGAAAAAAAAAAAGGCAACTCGGGAATTCCAGCTAAACTGTATATTTAATTCAACGTAATATTCCTAATAAATTCCAAGATGTTTTGCAAAACAAAGGGTAGCAGCTAGTTAGAGAGAGGGCGAAACTGCGTTGCTATAGACGTTTTTAATAACAGTACACTCTGTTACACGAAATGCATCAATGTTGAAGTTTCGAGCTATTTCAGTACTGAAGATGTTAAGATTTTCGTTATGTCCCTATTAATTAGTGTATTCCATCTTGCTTTTGTAATAAGCCAGTTGTTCGACGTTTTCGTGATCCATGGCAACTATACTGACCAAACAGCTAACGCACCAGTAGACAATACCTTTAATGTATGAACTTAGTAGGTGCTTTAATGTATGAACTTAGTAGGTGCCTACTGGTACCGTTGGAAACAGGTGATTTGAATGATTTCTTTTAATTTACTGTCGCTATTGACAAGATATTTGCCTCGTTCAGAATGTAATTTGTTTTGATTTATTGATTGTTATTCTTGCTTTTATTGATTGGTATTCTTGCTATATTAAAGTTATTGTCTACTGGTGCGTTAGTTATCTCTTTGGCTCAGTATATATATATATTAAGGCTCATTTATGTTATGGTGTGTATTTATATATATATATATATACCCTTATAGGGAGAAACATTTGTGAACTACCAAGGACAGACAACCTTCGGACGAACTACGGCAGGGCGCCTAGCTATGTATATATAATATATATACCCTTATATATATATATCTATATAAGGGTGAGAAAATACATACATCTACAAAATACCTTTCAAAAAGCACTGGATCCCCGAAGGGATACGAAAATGTTGGAATAAATCAATAGATGGGGAAAAAAACATTTATACAGTGCTACAGTAGCACTGTATAAATGTTTTTTTCCCCATCTATATATATATATATAAATATATACGTCGCATCACAATATACAACATACATATACACTTTTCATAAAAAAATAATAACGTACATGTGTAACTCCAGATGGAGGTTTGCGTTGCAATAAACAAGCGCATTGGATATTTCTTCACATACTAGTCGTTTGTATAACAGATAAGAGTTGAGCAACCGGTGTTAATCTCAGTTATACTGAAAGGAAAAAGAAACGCAGGGTGCGTATTTCCGCTATATATTGTATGTTTAATATGCTACTGCTAATCGAATGGTACAGGGCGACATTAGGCCTGTCCTTTTAGAAAGAAGGTTTAAACAGCACTGAACACACCAATGGTTACCCCTTTAAAGTTTCATTATCGTCAGAATGCGCATTTGGCTCAAGCAGGTGAGCAAACTTAGGCTTTAAATGTTGCAATCACTTAACATTAAATACAGTACTGAACTGGCTCAATTTTTCTGTTACAACATGTACTGTGATTAAAACGTCTACAACATCACAGTTGTGACCTTTCTCTAACTAACTGCACATATATTTTTTTACAAAACATCTTGGGATTTCCTTGGAATATATATGGAATTAAGTGTGCAGTAATTGCAATATATAGCGGAAAAACGCACCCTGCGTTTCTTTTTCCTTTCAGTATATATAATACATTTGAAAGATGTATTACTAACCTAAAAATATTTAAAACAAGATTTAAAAACCTGATTAACCTAACATGATCAGTCGTTGATAAACGTATGTATGCTACTTAAAATACATACACATTAATTATATACACGTACAAAACGTATAGCGTGTAACCAGTAGGATCAATTATCTATGTACGAAGGAATACAAGAGGTGTTCAACTTACACAAGCATCTTTGTGTTTCACTTATATTGCCTATTAATGCTGCCTTGCGGGTTAGAGAATAGTTGTTTAACATATTTATTTTACATCGATTGCGAAACAAGTTCTTTCAACTTAGATTAATCACTCTCTATGGCTTCCTGGGTAGAACCAGTACTAAGCAATGTGGATTAATTATCTTGCTCAAGGATAAATAACGTGGCCATGGCGAGGATCGAACCCACGACCTCTCGATCTAGAGTTCGGCGCTCTAGGACTGGACCACGCACTCCACTGAAATAGTTCATGGCGGGAATTTCGTTATTAACACTGTCCCGTTTTACTGGGATGAAGTAGGGTAAGTGTGAGGTTTTGTTCACCCTAGAACCTGGTTTAATCCCCAGCGGCACGTTTTTGCCACTGACCGTCCCGTGGCGGTAGCTCTGTTGTCAACCCTGTTTGTGTTTGTGATGTCATATCCCTTTATTCCTTATTAACATTGCCATTAATGTTTGAGGTTTTGCGTGTTTGTGAGTTTACTGTGTTCTGTGAATGCCGCATTTCTCTTCGACTTTTATATACACTTTTATATCGTTACACTTTCATATTTTAATTTAATTAATTATATTGACATTTACCCCGAATATGTTCATTTAATTGGCAAGCCTGATTATTCCTTCGATATAAAAATATGACATGAAAAATAATGTGCTTCATAATTTTTCTGCATCCATATTTTTGAAAACAATGAGAGAATGCGATCTGAAGCAAAATATCTTCAATTATAACAATAACCGCAATAAATATTAAGGAAAATGTCCATGTGTGAAAGTAAAAAAAAAGGGATATGTATTTATTTCTATTTTTCGGTTTTCTCGATTTTAGCGAACATTAACATGAAATTTAGTGCGTTGAAAGTGATAAACTTAATAAAAAATAAATCTAGTTCAAAACATCAGCTGCAGGTATTGTTAGGATCTTCTCCTCTATAAAACTAAGTTTTAATACTTTATTATCAGAAAAAAAAGGAAAAGTATATTACTTAAGATTTGGGGGCAAAAAACACACATTTGGAAACAATGACAAACAAGAACACATACAGTTTGACGAAAGATACATTTATATTATATCCAACTATATCAAACCTGGTTGATTACAATACTCAGTGCCGATACGTTATTGGGGAGGTATTAAATTCCTATATTGCACCTCGCACAAAATCATAGGAATTTCATCGGATTAGAGCGATCACATGGTGACTCTCTATTATTCTACAGTAGGTCAGTAGATTTCATAGAGGGTCACTAAAACAATATGGACTACGACTCCGATTCAAAGTTTAAATCATTTACCGTTAAGAAGTTAAGAGAAATGCAAGTGAGTGTGTTATTAAAAGTATTAAAGCACCGATATTATGTTCTAACAACACATTAAACATGATGAAGCTACATACCTTTTTCGTTGGATGTCGATAGATGGCCATAGAATGTACGTTGTTAGAATTTGTTAAATCTATCTAACAAGTATGTATCATTTACGTAACTAAACATAAATATAAGAAATACAATATTTCTAGAGTGTTTATATTGTGCGAAACACATCGAAACCGAAAGCCCGTGACCTCCCGTCCACCGGGTACTGATCTTGGTCAATATAAACCCGCTGGAAATATTGCATGTCTTTAATATATACTTAAACTGTCCCGTTTACTGGGATGACAATAGGGTAAGAGTGAGATATGGTTCACCCTATAATTGGTTTAAAACCCCAGAGGCTTTTTTGCCACGGACCGTTCCAATGCGGTAACCCTATTGTCAACCCTTTTGTGTTTGTGATGTCTTATCTAGCCTTTTATTCATCTTTAAAGTTGTTCTTTGTTTCTGTGTGTGTTTGCGATTGACTGTCGTCCTAGAATGCTACTTTTCCTATTCGATTTTTATATCTACTTGCCTACTAAACTAAAAACTTGTTTCATAAATAGTATATACAGTGTTTTAATCTAATACTATGTTAAAAACTAATTTATTTCCATTTCTGCTAATAAACTGTTTAGAAAAAGATTAAATCGTAGACATTGAAATGACATTTTCCAAGTTTACAATAATTTAGAAAAAACAAATAACAACACAATTCACAACAACGGGCTATTTCGAATGGTGCTATTTGTATACATGGATTAAGGTAGATTTAAAAGTTTATCAGAAAATGTAGCATTCACAGAACAAAGTCAACCAATACAAACAACAATTACAAGGAATATTTAATAGTGGATATGTATGCGACACAAAAACGTAAAATGATTGTCAAAAGGGATATTGCCTTGGAGGAGTCAGTGGCAAAACGGCAGCTCGGGGTTTAGACCAGGTTCTATGGGAGTTCATTAAACCTCACTCTTACCCTATTGTCATCCCAATAAAACGGGGACAGTGTGCATAACGAAGTGCACGCCTGGAATATCGTGGTAGGTTTTTCGTAAATGGTTACAAATAGGTATAAAATGTATAACAGGAAATACAGCATTTACAACACATCTCATTTAACGATAACGGCATTACATCGCCCCAACGAACTCGTTGCGGTCAGTTTGTTAACAATGTTGCGAAACTGTCTCTCATATAGACGATAATATTTCTGAAACAACTCTTTATTGATTCCATTGTCGGTGTCCAGATTTGACAAATTCAATTGTTAACGTACATGTTAAGTGTACGCAATATTTATTTTCAATGCACTATGTGGTGTTCATCGTGTACTTTGAATAATGTTTTAACAGTTTAAATACGTCAACCTATAGCTAGAAAGATGACAATTAATGATCCATTGAAGTAAAATCACAACCAGGAGAGAACTAGCGTACTCGGATGCATTGATACAGTCATTACGTGGTCCCGTCTTAATCCCATTAAGCGATGGGCAAGCTTATATTAGCAAGATTTTATAACGGATATTTCGACAATGAAATATGTTAAAAACATGTTTTATTGAAAAAAATGTGATAACCTGTTTAAAATTACCTATTATTGTTTTAATTTTACAATATGCAAACTTTTTAAGCCGAAATTAAGGTTTTATTTTATTCCCCAGCTAACCCCGTTTTTGCTTCTTGGAGAAGGGGTTGGATGGGGTATGAAAGTTAATACTCGGAGCACGTAATGAATGGGGATCACCCTTTGGGAACAAATGCACACACACAAGATAACGATTTATCATACTCGTGTTTTTTTAAACTGTTTATGAGAGGGTATAGTCAAATCACTTGAGCTTTTAAGTAGATTACCGCTTGCGATATTGTTAGAAGACATTGAGAAGTGATACTAGTAATAATAATACTCTATTTCTTTATTAAAGTCTCATCATGGTTTACAATAAATACAAATATAAATAAAACATCGTAAGTATAAGATAGCCATGCCATTGTAATTAGAATTATAAGAGACTATAGTTATAAAACCATCAACATATTTTAAAAGAAGCTAATAACATCAAACTCAAACGATATTAGCATATATATTACACATTAAGACTATGTACATGATGTAAATGATGCTAATCTATCTATAAAATATGTACTAAGAATGAGTATTGTAAGATATGACAAAATAAACAAAGCACTATTGCGCATTAGTTAGAACAAAATTAAAAAATCGTTTATCCCCTTTGATCAGATCAAAAAGAATCTGATTAGCATCGTTTTCATAGAAGAAAATAAAACATAATCACGATATGATAAAAACAAATTGACATTATTTACATATATAAAATTGACATTGTTTGGCATATTTAAGAAGGAAAAAGACTAGCGATACAAAAAGCTAGATCGACGTAGAACAATTAAGTAGCATGATTTGACACATACACGAATTAAGTCTGCATTTGTGAATAAATATACTAATTTTTGTTCATCTGTAGAGTTATTAAAATAGAAATTTAGGCTTATTGCTTTATCATGTAAATTAGCTCTGATATCATTAAATAAAGGACAGGTTATCATAACATGGAACTCATCACCTTTACCTTAGCCTCGGTCGGATGGGGACGTAAACCGGGCGGTCCCGTGTATCGGTCTATCCTCCGAGCACGTTAAAGAACCATAGGAATCTATTCGATAATAAGAGTAGGGCAGGTTCCCGGATTCCTATGTATCCTTCCCCTCTCTCTGGGGCGGCTCTAAATAACCTATACTGTGTTGATGAGCCGTTAAACAACATTCAATTCAATTCAATTCATCTTCCATCTGAACATTACAAAATGGATAAACTCTTTCACTAATCTGAAGTCTTTCATATCTTCCAGTCTCTAATAATACAGATTCGAACAGAGCAGGGATACATTTTACAGCCGCTACACTGCACTAACCGAACTCTGTTCATGAGGGGTAATACAAGATGTAACACATATCAAGCACACTAGCACCGGATCTAACAGTATTATTTATAAGGCCGTAATAATAGGCTTAATGATCTATCTAAAGAGACCATTGGTAATAAGACTACTGACTTGTAGTCGCGGTGACATGTTATAGTCGCCACAGACGTATTGATAAATTGTAACAGTGATTGAATAGTGTAAATATATATGATGGAAATAGTTTCAGCAAACGGACACTGTCAATACTTTTACAACAAATAATGGATGAATATTAACGTAATGTGCTTATTAATGCTTTTTAAAAATATTAGTACTATTTTTACGATGTCCATGTCGTGACCCTCTCGGGGAGCGAACATACGACGCTCTTCAGTTACGTTACCGCCACGCTAAGAGCTGTCGTCACATAAAATAAAAAACTCAAAATTTAATACGGTGCTGAAATATGCGGGAGTCGTACTTCTAGTTAACTATTGCATATATTACGTGGTCCGAGTTTTAACTTTCATACCCCATCCTACCCCTTCTCCAAGAATCGAAAACGGGGTTGGCTGCTAATATAAGCTTTCCCATCGCTCAATGGTATTAAGGCAGGACCACATAATGTGACTCATATTTATATCATGTCATTTATATTTACTCATAATCATACTTTATTTGCGCGTTGAAAACAAGTTGGTAGGTATACTCTTGAATGTGTATTTTGCTTTTAAATATAATATAACGACAAACTTCAGTATATTTTACTAGTGGAAAGGCTCATATCATACATTAGACCATAATTCGGTCTTCATATAATTGAGAGTTACAGCCCTTTGTAATATTATAACTCAAACAAGAGGTCCAAGAGGGCCTATATCGCTCTACTGGCTACAACTCCAACACATATCATTCAACCAGAACATGACAATATGCGCAACTGGGCTTGGTACTGATCATTCCTGCCAAGTTTCACTAAAATCCAGCCAGGAGTTCAGGAGAACTATCCTGTACAAAAGCCTTTAAAGGGCCATAACTCTGCCAAAAACCACTCAACCGGAACACGGCGGTTTAACCAGTGTATGTGTCATATGACCCAAAAACTTAGGTATATTTTGTATTTAAAGACAAGTGGTATACTTGATATATGTGATTAAATGAAGGCCGGAACGCAAACGTTTTTCCGTTCAATGTAAGCACACAGAATAAAGCTAGTTGGCCACATACGGCCTATAGTTCCAGACGTGAACCACGCACTTCCTGTATGCTAGCGGAAAGGCGCACCTGCGCAAATGAAGTTTGCGTCAACCATCTGCATTGGCTCCCGTCAAAAAATGAGGGGAAAAAGTCCTATACAAAAACACCACAGCACCCAAACACAATGGCACCGTAGGTCGGCACTTAACCATACAATACATCAAATGAGAGCTATTCATTACTAAATATGAATAGATGAAGTCAAATTAAAATATATAAATATAAATTTAAAATGGCTGAATCATATCACTAGTATGGGGCTTAATACGTATCAGATATAAATTCGTGCGGAGGAGATTATAAGAATCTTTCATGGGTATCCGGTGAAGATAGGGATTTCCAACCCGAGCTATAAGTGTTTTTATCGGAACCGAGGCCCAGTCGAGGTTCCGATTAAAACACTTATACCGAGGGTTGGAATTCCCTATTTGAACCGAATACCCATGATAGATTTCTTTTCTTGCATATCAGAGACATGTTGTGCGTTGACACCGCCAGCTACTAACGTTTTCTATGTTTTCCTGCATACCGGATGTTGGTTCGCACGTGACTTTTATCTTTACCCATAAAGATAAGACTTTCCATCCCCCATGTAAAACGTGGAAAGCCTTATCCGGTATGCAAGACTATTTAAGTAGTCGATAGTTTAAGGAGCCTTTTATCGCTTCGTTTTCGTCATCGAAATACAATACATAAACGCTTTCAGTAATTATATATTGCTTTTATTCAAGTCTCTCATTAGGTTTTATACCAAGGAAAGGAAGATAAAATATTGATATTTTTTTCTGTTTGGCATTTGCTCAAGTTATGTGTTCACAGTTTGAAAATGAAATAATTGTGTAACACAAGTCGCTTCAATATGCTTGCAGTTGATCGATCACATTATGGTGACAATTGTGAAAACGGAAGTTGCGATCAATCTTCTGTTCGAATCCTTTTAAGCTTATTGTGATGCTGTTGAAATTTCATAGAGAATGTGAACATGACTTTTCAGCGTTTATGAGCTCTGCTTTATCAAGTTTTTAAGCTCTGTTCACTTTTATCGCCTAACACTGGCTCCCTTTATCAATAAGCATTGCAATTTTATCTCTTACTCTCGTGTTCACTTAAGTGTTCGCAAGAAATTTATATATATTTTTTCAGTTGTACCTACTCTTCTTACAGTATCCTGATCTTGCCGAAGAAACACTCACTTTCCCGACACAACTGATTGATAACTCAATAAAAAATTAATATGAGATTGTCCTGTGTTATGCTGTATACACCATCCGCCAAATTATATTAAACGAGGGTGGACGGTACTGAAGCGTATTGCTTCTTTAGGAAAAAGGCTCAAAATTGCTCGTATCTTTGACAATGTTGCCCGAAGATTGAATTCATGTCTGGCACATGAATAATAGTGAAACCTAATCAGAGGATAACCATCGGTAATCGGTCAATTACATGACAAACGGGCGGAGAAAAGTCAATGTAAAATCGTTCGTAATTTGTATAATTGGTTTTCGAATTAGCTTTTGTATTTCTGAACATCATGAATAAGTAACCTATACCACAATGGACTATTGACAAATACTGCTGCGAGGATTTTGAATTGAATTGGATTTTATAGTCTCACCAACAGCTAAGGTCATATGGCGACTTTCCAGCTTCCACTGGTGGAGGAAGACCCCAGGTGCCCCTCCGGACAATTTTCGTGCACGGCCGGGCACCTGGGTAGAACCACCGACGTTCCTCAAGTCAGCTGGATAGCTTTCTCACATAAAGATTCCTAGGCCCCTGAGGGATCGAACCTACAGCGGTGAGGGGATTTAAAGTTCTTATAGATGTATACGGCAAACAATGGCCTCTAGTAATAAAAAGGCAATAATATTAATCAGAGGTTACCTAAAACGTCCATATTAAAGCTAATAACGAAGTAACTATAAATAGCAAAACCTAAAAGTTGGAGATATTAACGCAGTTACTAGTAGCAAAACATAGAAGCAGGGGCTAATAAGGAAATAACTGTAAGTAGAAAAACATAGACGTTCTGAAATTTAAAGTAGTCCTACTCAAATGTCATATATTTAGAAATAATCATGACTTGTTTGTTTGCTTAAAGTAACGTTGTATTGTTCTACAAATCTTCTTTGATTTGAATCTTAATTATTCAGTAGGATTTAGGTTCCTACCAAATAAGGCGTTGCCCTATATTCGATTAAATTGTACGTTTCATTACGTGGTCCCGCATTAATTCCATTAAGCGATGGGAAAACTTATATTAGTAGGATTTTATAACGGATATTTCAAAACTAAAACATTTTTAAAAAAAAAAATACTGAAAAAATGTGATAATCTGTTTAACATTACCTAAAAATTGTTTTAATTTTACAATATGCAAACATTTTATGAAGAAATTATGATTTAATTTCATACCCCAGCCGACCTCGTTTTCGCTTCTTGGAGAAGGGGTTGGATGAGATAGGACAGTTAATACTCGGACCACGTAATGTATGGTTTTACTTCAGTTATGCAGCTTTCAATATATATAGTTAAATATTAGCTCGGGTAACACGGTAACGAATGGAATTGAATTGAGTTTTAAGGCACACATGAAAGGTTATATGGCGCCTAACAGGCATGAACATGCCAGGCTCATCCTCCATGTACATCGAGATAAAATACGGAAAATTGGCCTAGAACCTTCTCACCCTGAAATGCAGAGTTGCTGCAAATTCTATCATAGAAACTCCATTTACGCTGGAGCCACGTTTATTGTTTTTCTACCACTGCTCTTTTGATGTGAGCGAGATGGCACCTGAAACAATGCAGGGATCATGATGAAGACCTTTAATGAACATGAACAAAAAATGATAAAGTGAACATGAATTTGGGGGGAATTCTACCCCTCTGCCTACCCCTCCATAGGGATCTGCAGTGGCCCTATTCTTTGCCCCGTGACCTAACGTGGCCCCCGGGAACGAGACACGTGGTAATATTAAATATGTTCGATAGTCTTGTAGTTTAAAATTAAATTTAACTTTTCATAAATGTATGTATCAGTATTTAAATTAAAGTTTTATACTATAATACACTTGTTTTAATTAGTAAGTGTTACCATAATATGCATTAGCGAAGTGAGACATATGACATGTGTAGACACAGTTCACGTTTATTTCATTGAAATGTTCTCATAATAATGTTAATAAAACTTTTTATTTTATGCTTAGCAGTGAAATAGTGGATATTAGCAATGAAATAAAAGTGGTATTTCATACGTGTGAAATATAGAGTTTTATTCTTTCACTGCCGGAACTATCAATATCAAAAACATTTTTTTTTATTTTAGAAAATAACTTTAATATATATCATTGGACTGTAAATGGTATAACTAAGAAAATGAGCTATATCGTCTTTAAAAGTATTTCAGAATTGTTGTCATTTACAGTGAAAAATGTCAATTGGTCATCTTTCTTTCGAAAGTTGCTATAAAAGTTATATCATGGGATTAGAAATAACTTCAACTAAGAAAATGAGTCATAGATTATTGAAATCGGTTAAGTAGTTTAGAAGTTACGGGGAATTAAAAACAGCCATTTTATCATACTAAGCCAATGACGTCGTTAAATTTTCTAGACGAAAACTATTGAGTAGTCTAATTAAAGCAGGGTCCCAATGATCAGTACATGAAAAATGCTTATTAATAAATGCAGACAATTCTCAATTTTTTGCGTCTGTGTGATCAAGATCGATTCAGGACGTTTCGGCACCAAATCATTTCGACACCTATGCACCTACACGTTTCGGCATCATACCATTTCGGCATCTATTTTAATTTTTACCCTAGACGTTTCGGCACCCATTTACATTTGAGTATTATAATGAAGTAAAGAAGTTAAGAAATTAAATATTTTCTATAAGATCACTTGTAATTCATTTAAAATGCAAAGTTGATTGCCTTAACGGCAACTTCGAAGCGGTTTTGAGACTGAATACAACTAAAACATGAACACAAATAGGGCCCATATGATAATCACTTGTAAAATGTAAGTAAATATTATATTGTATTGTATTGTAGCATGGTCACTGAAATTCCCTTTGTAATAGCTCAGGCGTAAATCGTTTAATTCAAAATACTCGAAAAGTTTCCCTTTAACATGTATAATAATGTATACCTAAGACCAAATAAAAACTTATATGTATTCATACAGTATCTTTTAATTCTTCACTTTACCTTCCTGTCATCTCCATATCGACGACTACAGGTATGTGACTTGAACAAAGCCTCCACAAACTAACCCATTATTCAAAAATTGTCTACATATAACGCATGCGTTATACTTTTCTTGTTCTGCATACTGCAGTACACTTTGATTATAAAGCATAAAATAAAAAGTGTTTTTTTTTGTTTTGTCGTGAATAACAGATTTTATTTCATCTCGAACATGTCAAAGTGATCAGACCAGTATTTTCACTCATCCTTCGCATTCGTGAAAATATAAACTTTTCACACTTCTCGGTGAAATGAAATCTGTTATTCACTCCAAAACCACATATATCCTCTATTTTTTCAATTCCAATACGACAGCCGCATAGTCATTAAGAGGATTTTTTTTGTCATTTTAAATAATAAACTAAACCAGACTGATGAATGTATCACGTAGTGTAAATGCAATCGATAAGCGTTAACACGTGTTAATATATCTTGGTAATCGTCGTTATATGATTGTTTTTTTATGCCAAAGAACTCAAAAACATAAGAAGACATTATATTACCGGCTATCTGAAATCTCATTTGACTAAAACGACGCAAAAACAATAACTACGTTAAGTACAAGTATCATTAAATGCCGTACCTAAGCGTCATATATTCAGCCCGTTTAGAAAGATTAAGTAAACATGGTTTCGCTTTCAAAAAAAGATCCCAAGGAATTTATATTTGGGCCATTATTTTATATATGGCGTTAGCTTGACGCCATACTCTAGGTTTGGGAATATAAGACATCCACTTATTCTTATGATGTACAGATTAACTGAAGCACGTGCCATTGAACATATATTTGATATTTGTTGACTAGGTTAAAGTTGAACCCTTATTGGCTAAACGGAGTGCAGGGACAATAAGCTCTTCTAAGTCTAAGTTACAAAATCAATATTTCATAAACGATCTGTCGTCGAGATGCAATTAACATAATGAATAAAAAAGCAATACGTTTCCCTAGCCAAGTTCGCACATATTATTTAGAGCAGGTGATAGTCAGTGACTGAACATCCCACCAACGGAATCCACACATACTATTTAGAGCAGGGGATAGTCGTTACTTGAACATCACAGAGACAGAGTCCACACATACTATTTAGAGCAGGGGATAGTCGTTACTTGATTATCACAGAGACGAGTCCACACATACTATTTAGAGCAGGGGATAATCTTTACCTTAACATCACAGAGACAGAGTCCACACATACTATTTAGAGCAGGGGATAATCTTTACCTGAACATCACAGAGACGGAGTCCACACATACAATTTAGAGCAGGGGATAATCTTTACCTGAACATCACAGAGACGGATTCCACACATACTATTTAGAGCAAGGGAAAGTCTTTACCTTAACATCACAGAGACTGATCCACACATACTATTTAGAGCAGGGGATAGTCTTCACCTGAACATCACAGAGACAAAGTCCACACACACTATTTAGAGCAGGGGATAGTCTTCGCCTGAACATCACAGAGACAGAGTCCACGCACACTATTTAGAGCAGGGGATAGTCTTCACCTGAACATCACAGAGACAGAGTCCACACATACTATATAGAGCAGGCGATAGCCTTTACCTGAACATCACAGAGACTGATCCATACATATTATTCAGAACCGTGGATAATAGTTACATTAACATCACAGAGACGGAGTCCACACATACTATTTAGAGCAGGGGATAGTCTCTACCTGAACATCACAGAGACAGTCAATAAATACTATTTAGAGCAGCGGATATTCACATCTGATCATCCTAGAAGCGCAGGCCACGTATACTATTTAGAGCAGAGTATAGTCTTTACCTAAACATCACATTGACAGACTCCACGCATACTGTTTAGAGCAGAGGATAGTATTTACCTTAACATCACATTGACCGACTCCACGCATACTGGTTAGAGCAGAGGATAGTATTTACCTAAACATCACATTGACAGACTCCACGCATACTGTTTAGAGCAGAGGATAGTCTTTACCTAGACATGACTTTAACAGAGTCCACGCATACTATTTAGAGCAGAGTATAGTCTTTACCTAATCATAGACAGAGTCCACACATACTAATTAGAGCAGTGGATTGTCACTACCTGGACATCCCAGAGACGTGTATCAGGCTATCACAGGCATAAGGATATAATGCCATTACATATCCTTGGATATAATGTCATCATATATCCTTGTCTGTTAGTTAACGGTTACGCAATTGTTTAGTTGATTCGGCGTAGAGGTTCAAAAACAAATTAATACATGCTTAACTCATAACTTTAATGTCTCGAACTCCTTATTTAACAATTTAAAATCATCATTTCGCATGCCCGTTGTATTATAACTGGTATGGCCTCTTAGATATGGCTTGTTGTACATTATGATTTCTTATTTGATACACTGATGCTATATACTTTGCAGTAATGTTGTACTTTTATTTATTTTTTCATTTTTTTCATTTAGTAGTTATATGCATCCACGGATAACGTTTTTTTCTATGTCTTGCACGAATTTATAAAAGCATTGTATTTAGGTCGAGTGGTTTAGACTTCTGATTGTTTCACCTCGCCATTAAAATCTTTAGACAGCTGTTTAAACATTCCGCTCAAGTGTTTCCGACCTCTACTGCCATAACGTCCAATTCATTTAGGGCTAATAAAACAGGAAAACAAAGGGATCGTGACTTTGTGTCATCAGGTTGATTTCACAAATACATCTTATAAATATGGCGATAATGCACTTTTGATGACTACAATTAAAGAATCAATAAAGGCGTTTACAGAAGCGAGTTTTGTGTCCATAAAAACATCGATACCATTATGACTTGTTATATGTAATTAAGATTGATTGATACAACTCTCGGTGTAAAAATAAATCATTAGGATGTAGCCTTCGATAGCCGATAATGTATATACATTGTATTTAATTCTAGGAAAAATACGATGACAATGGTACGCTGATGTAAAAGAAACAATATTATTTGTTATGGGAGCTTGTTTAGGTAAGTGTGGGTTTTATATCTGCAGGCATTATCGAAATGACGGCATCAGATAGTGTTTATATCAGACCAGACAGTGTATCAATGCATAATAGTAATTGCCTGACATCAGTATGGGTTAAGGTCAGAGATAACTACTGATTTTCCCATGGACTTACATTACAGCCTTTACGGTTATCTTTATTTCTATATATATCTTAAACATACATGGCACTCCTTGCCTGAAACTCCCATTCAAATGTCATGTAATGACTACCCTTTTTAATAGGTATTGCAGTGATAACGTATACGCTTGGTCAGTCTACAATTTTATTTCCCGAAAAATGTCAACATTTTCCTGTCATAATATTTAAAAAGTTACTACAAAAATAAGTATTAAAAATTCCATTATGAAGAACACATATTTATGTGTGAACTCTCCAGTTGTTTTATTTCAATCATTGTATTTTATCCATTCCGTGACTTTGTGAAACATTAGTCTCGGATTCCCTAGACATGTTTTTGACCAATCACAGCTTGATCTGTTTTGTGGACACGGACCGTGTCATCAAAACTGCAGTCACATCAACAGTATTACGGCTCGACTCATCTCTCATTAGAACATTTTTCAGTAAAATAATACGTCACATCCGCCCATGGAGCTGACATTAACACATTAGTTTGTCTGAATCTTGCATTTTTGGTTAAAAATAGCGTTATCACCCGGAATTCTGCGAAACACTAAGTAAAATATGTTTTAATTGTAAAGAAAAACATGGTTGGCTTTTAGTGTAAGACATGAGAAATGTCACGTCCATTACTGAAGCACGCATTAGCTTGTATATAACTTGCAAATTTGGATGAAAATAACGTTATCTCGTTGATCTGTGTGAAAACTGATTTGAAGTGAAAGGCATCAAATAACTATAACACCATTTTGTGCTAAACCTGATAACAATAAACATTTACATTTTAAAGTGTCAAATATTGTTATAATATCATTCTCTATAAAAACATACATTCAGTATAATGATTCGCAAAATGAGAGGAGCACAACAATAGATAAATCTGAACTCCGATTATTCGTCATGAACACATTAGTCCAATTATGGTTGTTTGAGGCATAACACCATCTGATTATCTGTTAGATGGTGTTTTTTCTGATTTTACATTCAGTAAAATATACTGTTATAAGTGTAATGCTTTCAAGTGTAAGCCATTTACTAAATATCAAATGACATGACTTAATTTCTAAAGTGTCAACATAAACCATTTACTAATCGCTTTATGCATACAATAAAAGCAATAAATGTTGAAAATAAAGGTATGGGTTTATAGGTAAAGCGCACCCATTGCATCACAGGAAGTGTCCGCCTGGGATCAGTAAATAATTCTCATTTATTTTTGTAAAAAAAGGCATTTCCACTAAATTAAAGTGCCATTTTGGTTTATATCACATTGTTGATATATTTGTTACATTTTTCAATCATTGTCATGTTAAAATTTTGATTTTTGAAATTGTTTTGGTTTTATGGAAATGAGTGTATAAATAAAATAGTTTGCCATCTCAGTGTGTATGATTTTAAACGGAGCATTCAGTCATGAGACAATTTTTTTCTTAGAATATATATAACCCCACTTTTCTGTGGATTTTTTGGCAGCATATGTGACATTTGTGATGAGAATGTAAGTTATTCATTTTTAACTTGGGCCTAGATATGAATGACAACATGGCACTTACATTTTAATTCATCATGTTAATACACAACTCAATGCAAACATCAATGGGCGTGTTACACCTATATATCGATATATTTGCGTTGCATGACCTTAACACATACAATAACTACTTAAAATACCATGACTAATGTTTTTCAAAATATTAACAGTGATATTTATGAAATAAATCATTAAAATTGTGACATATATTTTCATATTAACATGAATCGCTTTAGTTACATTCAAAATAACATTTCTTCAGAAAAGGCAAGGGTCAAGAAATTTTAAAATGTGTATCGTGTCCGAAAACAATACAGCTGCGAAATACGTAAACTCAATAGTAGGTATACAGGTTGAACAGGAAATGTAGCTAGACATAATCCTATTGTATTATACCTCACATAAAACACCCATGCTAAATCCCCATAGACAACAATGTGTAATTTCTTACTATCTCACGCGAGGGTGGTAGTACAGGGTGATAGTAGATCGCAGGGTGATAGTAAACAATTATCGCATGCGCAGCTTTGATGCGCGTTGGAGTGCGTACTGTTTCGGTGACGTCATCGGCTCAGTATGGTGAAATGCTATTTTAATTTATCATAACTTCAAAAGTCCTTTACCGATTTTAATAAATTACCACTCATTTTCTTAGTTACGTTATTTACAAGTCAACACTATAACTTTCATAGACATATTTTGAAAAAAAGTTTTTGAAATAAAAAAAATAAGAAAAAATTAACCTTATTTTGGCACGAGCGGATTTCGGTATAATAAAATAAATATCACATTCATGAGAGTGTGATAGTAAGAATGTTCACCCTGAGGATATGATTATCGCCCGAGGCGAAGCATGAATGTGATATTTATATAATATTACCTCATACACAGATTTCTCGGTGAAACTTCACATTATTTCTTACAACATCATTATTCTATCCTCGCGTACTATAGATACATCTTACATTAAAATACGGTCATTGACAACCAAAACTAAGATAAATATATATAGGACAGACAACGATGGCATGTCGCTTCTCATTGTTCTAATTGCTTAATGATGTGATTGATAGCATTCGTTGTTTAATCATCTGAATGGAATTTGACTATAGACATGATAGAAGTAGCACACGCTCTGTTTGCTGTAATTTAATATAATGTAAGAAAAACATCAACTGTTTATATATGTTTTAGGTATATTGAAACCAACTACCCATGTATATGCTTCCCTTCTGCATAACTCTATGGAACGATGTTATCAACGTTATATTCTGTTTTTCATAATTTGTATTGTATGTACGGGATAGCTGGATGAGAAAAATGGTCCTATAGCAGTCACAGGACCCAAACGCAAATGTACACAACCTCGCTTTTATCCTGTCTTCACCGCTCAAACAGTGTAAATAAAAGTACATCGCATCAAAGTGAAATCTCTATCAATTAAGTCCACATCCAGAGAAATTAGAAAGCGATACAAGTATAAAAGCCGAACAGGAAATGTAGATTTTAAAGTTCACCGACCATGTTTTGCTTCCTGAACATGTTTATGTTTATTTAAATCGAAATCAATACACAACAATAAATATTTACAATTCACACATTGCAATATCTGTGAAAAGTGAGAATAAGATTTTATTTGATGACATAGAAAACTTTGAACAGGTAATTAATCCACAGGTAAATGCATTTATCAATTATCTGGTAATAATTGTGCAGCTATACAATTCAGATTTACCTCATTTCTCCGTGCAGTCACGCAAAAAAGTAGTATCTGCGT
Organism: Cyrtodaria siliqua; assembly: GCA_037043455.1. Taxonomy (NCBI): domain Eukaryota; kingdom Metazoa; phylum Mollusca; class Bivalvia; order Adapedonta; family Hiatellidae; genus Cyrtodaria; species Cyrtodaria siliqua. The sequence goes on from JAWPHD010000288.1 coordinate 322,800, forward strand.
CATGCAAATAATACTTATTTTTACATACAACTTAGTATAGTAGCCGTTTGCAATATATGTTTCTCTCTGAGACTATCAAGAAATGTTCATATGATACTTAAGAGTTAAATGTGTTAATTGGTAATACTACAAAAAGGGTGGCCATTCATTCATCTTTAAGAGCCACAATCTACCAAAAACATGCAACATTTACAATGACAGATAAGAGGTAATGTATGTGATATTACAAAGAAAAAATAAAAGAAAAAACGTATATCTTATTCACCAGCGATATATCAGTGAATTTAGGGTAATTAATACCTGTTAGATTTGATATACTTGTTACTATCCTTGTCTTACTAAATTCACCACTTAAAAGTATCGCGTTGCAGCATTTACTTCGTCAGTTCTAACCTTCCTTTTCTTCTCAGCAAACAAGAAAGGAGTATAGAAAGCTGATTGGCATCAAAAGCAAATAGACATCAGTACTGATAAAATGTTCATTCATCAAACTAAATAAAAGTTAAGGAAATCTAGTAACAGCTTTTGTCGAAAGCATTCTTGTGTGAAAAAGATAACATCTATACTATTGGAATTATCGTCACAATCCAGGGTCATTTATAGTAGCATATTAGAGAGGCAATTATTATCGCTTTTGTATGAAATACTAGGATGAGTTCTTGGCTTTACGGGAATGCATTCACGCTGTTGATATGCAATTTCGAAACAGGTCTTGTTATTACATGAGATGGTATAAATGCGGTATTTTTAATGTAGTGTCTTCTCGGGCTTGAAAATGCATTGTCAATTATATTCCACTGTTATCTCCAAACATGGCTTGTATATAATTCAAGTGGTGGAAGATTGGAGAAACATGGGATAGATGGTATTTTTCTTGCATATCGGATAAGGTTATCGGCGTTTTACCTAGTTATGGAAAGCCTGATCTTATACATGAGGGAAGATAAAAGTCGTGCGCTGATATCAACAATGGCAGTTGCATGACGTCGGTTCCGATAAAAAACAATTATACCTCTTGTTGCAATTCCCGATCTTCACCGGATACCTGTGAAAGATTCTTATAATAGAGCACTTACAATTCCAATCAGGCTTTAAAGAGGGACACGGAAACCTTGAAGTCCGTATGTTGTGTTTAAATTAATAAGTTCATTCATACATGACGAGGAAAGACAACAAGGACCCTAGTCTTGGAGACTGAACAAAATATCCTTTAATAAATACTGAAAAGGAGGTCCCTTCTTGGAAACAGCAAACACAAACAAGAAAGAAAAGTAACAGACCCGGTTTTATTGAGTCTGTTCATGAGAGGTATTATAAGGTGCAACACCTCTCACGCCCACTAGCACTGGTTGTATATAAGCACTTAAACAACGGGGAAATGAATTTTACTCCGTTATTTTGCTATGTTTCAGAAAGTTAACGATATACTGTTGTCAAATATTACAAATAAAAATAAAAATAGAATAATCCTCGAGTTCTTGAGAAATTATGATCGTCGTTTGCCCATGTGTCGGTAGTAGCAATAGCATTGACATTTAAACACAACTTCCAGTTTAGTTATCCGCACTAAAACATTTGCAAATGCTTTCATCAATTGCTTCATGCTAAAAGCGCGTTATTTTTAATAACTGTATTAGTGTACGCAGGCAACAACGAATGGCGAATATAAAAAAGCACCAACATCTCCAACTTTCGCTCAATTAAAATATTGAAATATTTAAAACAAAACATGGAAACAATCAATTTCAGCCTAATTTTAATTCTTTAAAAATTGTTAAGTATAACATGGTTTGGTACGCCGCGTCATGACATGAAAATTACAACATTTACAAAATATACCGTTATATGGGTACTCTAAATTATCGCGTCAAACTGAACCAATAAAGACAATATTCAGTATTGATTTATAGGTTATTAGATTGTATTAGGATATATGCACGAGTTCCTCCGCATAATAATATAGTGCGACTTGAACAGCGCAATGTTTATACGCGGAAGAACAAGTGTACATATCCCAATACAAATATAATAACATTTTTTATTGCATACGCATTTTTAATATAAAAAAATAGTAAGAACAAAACAATCGGTTTTAACATTAAATGTTCATCAAAAACCTTTTTTGAAACAAATAAACTGTCGTAACAGTGTGTATTTTTCACAATGAAACAAAAATCCATCAAATGACAAACTTCTTGTGACGAGAACTGTGTATTGCACCAATCCCTAGCGTCTCCGTTGCCGAATGGTTAACGACGTTGGGTCGTAAACCTTTGCCTCTCACCGCTGCGGGTTCGAATCCCACTGGGAGATCGACTTGTAAGTGAGGAAGTGTCGATTCTTACGGATGGCGAGAGGTGTACAGTACTGGTTCTACCCAGGAAAAATGGCTGGTCTGCCTCCACCTCAAGAAACCGTCATATATAACCTTTTTTTTTGTTTTGAACATGACGTAAACCGCCATACAAACAAACCACCAATCCCTAACGAGTTTGCACAATAATAGTTCGAGTACAATGTTTTAAAGGCCAATATTGACGTTTCCTGTTACATTGAAAGTAAACGGAGCTTGTAAATGCGTATGCAATACACCGTTATATAGCTACTCTTCACCATGGCCTCAAATCGAACCCGCATAGACAATATTATACAGAAGAAATATACCGTTAGACAGCTACTCTAGGTAATGGACTCGAAGCGATCATGTCAACACATCATTTACGCAATGGATTTACGTTATATAATTACTTTACACCAAGGATTCGAATCATCTCAACTGTGAATATGTCGTAACATAACTAGATTATAGTAAGGTTTCAAAAACAACATTTACATACTGAATATGCTGCAATATATATCTTGTTCTTAAATTATAAACAATTGATAATACGACCCAAAAAACCACAACAACCAAACACACCATCACTGTTAGGATACTGACTAAATGAAGTAAACTGATAAAAAGAGCGTGAAATTTGAAATTTCGAAATAACCGAACACGATAGATATAAAAAATATTGCAGTCTCGGTTTGATTGAGAATGTTGATGAACAGTAGTGAAAATGCTAGCTACCGTTCACGCTCTCTGTCCCCGGTTTGAGCATTTCTCAATATTTAAGATGTCAATAGTACAAAAATGTGAGCCATGCCCAAAGATGGTATGCATATGACGGTAAAAATCCACCTTCAATGTCGTATTTTCATACCATTCCATGTCCAACGGCAAAGGGTCGCAGTTTCTAACAAAATGCTTCGCCCTAAAAACAATGACCGAAATAAACAAAATGGAATTTAGTTGGGAGCAGATGTTGCGAAGCCTGCCTGTCACAAGGAACTGTCAAAATACTACATTAAAAAGTCGACAACATATACTAATGGTGATTAAACAATACTCAGAGCCTTGAAAGGCTGAAGTAGTGGAACCACCTCTTCGAAATTAAACTAACAATGTATTTGAGAATGTACCACCGATATCTGTATATCTATATCGGGCTCGAAAGAGCTCGAATGAATAAAAGTTCTGATTGCAAGTACGGGTAGACGTTTTACTGCCGCCACGCTGTATAGGCAACTGTGATATAGATAATATTATGTCAGTGCCTTTTACTATCAAGTTTATTAGGCGAGGCTTAGAAAACGAAGAATGGCTTCTAATTCGAGCCTAATAAACTTGATAGTAAAAGGCACTGACATAATATTCTATTTATCATGTAGATTATCCACATTTCCTGTATGAATTACTACATTACCTATTTCTCAGAATGTTACGCTTATCGAAGACGCCGCCATGTTGTTGTTTTTTGTTTGTTTTATGACGTGCGTGACGTCAGATAACGTTACGTACAATAAACGCCGAGGCATTCCGCATTGATTTGCTCTATTGGTCAGTGGCTAATAAAGCAAAATGTATTAGGTCACATCTTTATTAGGCAGAAAAGTGCATATCTGCATGAGAAATATAAATACATAAAACAAAGCGTATGAAAGGAGAAATTTGGAAATCTGCAAGTCTTTAAATAATAATTATGGAATTGCCGGCTATTTAGATAGTATAGATTCAACAAATATGTTTAAGTATATTAGAATAATGTGAAGTAACAGTAAACAGAAACATATCCATAGTTTACTAGTTTGTAATCGTTATTGTATATACAATACATTTGAATTATGCAATAACATCTAAAATAAACGTACACCTTGCTCATTCACAAGAGATTTAGCGGTAGCAGCAGGTACAGCGCTGACAGCACTACTTCAATACTTCTGTTAAATGATGTCCATCAGGTTTTTTTATACACTCAACAAAATTCCTAATCGGTCATCTCAATTTCACAAAATAGTTTCTTTTCTTGGAATATCTTCCTCTCGGTTTTACTTGTTTTGAATAACATAGTTATTTAGGAAAAGGTCCTGAAAGTTTCAGAAAAATCATATAACTACCAGGGAAATTAGGACGCGTTGAAGTCACGAACCCCCAAAATCAAAAAATACAAAATGTCAGACTCACAATGGAAATCCTATAGAAGAGTGTTCGTTCTTGAAATTTGAAGAATTAACATGCACTCGCAGACCAAGAGTCGCGGAAAGGAACCCGTTACATGTTATATGTCTAATGACATGTTAAATGTCTAATGAAATGATTTTATAGGTCATTTATTTATGTTTGCCATTTCTTTATTACCATATTGGTTTTTAAAACACTTGACTGTAACTTAAGCCAGGTCATTCCCCTTACAATTCAATGCAAAAGTATGTGACTTTGTGGATCGAGGGTGTTATAATATAAAGCATTGTTTCTTTAAAAATAATTTAAATATCTTTACCAAATTTTCAGTTAATGTATATCAAACATTGAACGAGGATTTGTTTAATTTTTCATGAATACAAATCTTGTGTAAAAGGTAATAATTTCGTAAAACTTAGGTGACCGATTAGGAATTTTGTTGAGTGTATATTAATCTAAAATTTGGTTTCGATTCATGAACAAAGTACCAGAGCAATACAAATGTAACCGGGTACTGGTAAATGGCGAATAATCGATTCCAAATCGTATGTCCTCGATAGCTTAGTGGTTAGAGCGCTGGTACGGTAAACCAGAGACCCTGGGTTCGAGACCCGGTTGAGGAACGATTTTGTCACCACCTGTTATACGACAATGGCATTAGCACCGTGTTGTGTAGCTTTTTAAAATCGGAATTCGCTACATGTTTGAATGGTATCGGGCGTAAATATAGATATAACAAGAGCTGTCGGAGAACAGCGCAGCTCGACTATTCGATTTTTCGGAGAATAATAAATTTATAGCTAGTATATACCATCAGAAAACAAGGCTACAACAATGTGGGGTGGGATTGGGAGCACAACATAACTATGTGTCAGAATTGACCAAAACTACACAGAAATATGTTAAAAAAAAAAAAAAAATATCAAGTTTTGAGTGGGGTGCGGGGTGAGGGTGGGCGAGAGGCGGGGGTGGATGGTAGGAGGAGTGGGGGTGGTGAGGGCAACATACATGTGTAAGAAGCTATGTAATAATTCACCAAAACAACGGGATGGGAAGTTTGCAACATATATGTGTAAGAAATGACTAAAACAACACAGAAATATGTAAAAAAAAACAACAATAAAATTAGATTTTCAAGTGGGGATTGGGTGGGGGGAGCGGGAGTGGGGAGTGGGAAGTGGGGAGTGGGGGGATGGATGGGGCAACATATATGTGTAAAAATTGACTAAAACAACAAAGAAATATGTAAAAAAAAAAAAAAAAATCAAGTCTGAGGTGGGTAGGGGGTTGGGGTGATGGGGTGAGAGGCGGGAGTGCGTTGGGGGTTTGGGCAAAATATGTGTGTAAGAATTGACTAAAACAACAAAGAAATATGTAAAAAAAAAAAAATCAAGTGTGGGGCGTGGTGGGTGGGGTGATGGGGTGATTGGTTAAACACGAATGTTGTGCAATTATGAAGAAACCTGAAAACGAAACAGGGCAATGTTAATTAAATTAGAATTCCACGGCTAGCATAACCATTTAATTTCATCCCGAATATTTGTGCTTATATACGGGTTGCGTGAAAAGTCAAATAGTACACATGTTTCTATAATATGTACACCGTGTTCTAACAACTTTTGAATGGACATAGGTTTTACCTTTGTTTATTATACCCGAAGTTTAACATAATGTGTATTAAACTCATTGTATCACCGGTCACGTGACTATCGTCGCACTGACCTGCATGCCTTGGCACATCACTAACGAATTTTCGTTAGTATAGGCGGTAAAGAGGTGGGGACTATTTTATTGTACTATATACATGTTTAAGACTCTAAATCGTGAATAATGTAAGTTGTACTGTTTTAAATAATGAAACAATTTATAGTAGATAACTAAAGACAAATATATATTATATAAGAAAAAAATGAAGGCACCTATTCGTACTCGACGATGACTCGAAATAGTCCGGTTGTAAACAAATCCTATAATTCTTTGAGCGAAAGTACATAGAAGAGTGCGGAAGCGCCGTCTGGTGGTATACAATGGTATTAAACTGGAAAAAGATACGCTCAAAAAAACGTATAACGCAATAAGCCTTACATTCTCTCTATTTGCAATGCAAATGTGCGGTATTGTTGGCTGGTGTAAATGAATTATAGTTGTTGTACAAATGTGTCAATATTTTTTTCCAAATTTTAAGTATAATAAATTCATCTTGCATTCTGAAAGCAGAAAATAACGATTCCTTGTAGCTAAGTCTAGAATCCAACATATTCAATTTTCATTGAAAATCAAGAAAATAAAATCCATAGGATTTATATTGAATTCATTCTGTTGAGTTTTCGTTAAAACATAAAGCCCTTCTGCAGATTATGACATGCTAACGTTGTTTCACATTTATGCATTACATGATGAATTGCTTATCTTCAAATGAATAAAAATAATCAAAACGAAATACATTTGTAGTTCATTTTTATAAGATAATAATACCTAATGTTTTCATTGAAAATAGTAGGAAAAACGGGCGTGGTGCAGAGCATGTGTTATTTCCCTTCTTATTCGCATTTTGCATTAAATTATCAGTTACTTAGTACATTAACATTATACTCCTCAAAATAACATTACGTGGTCCGAGTATTAACTTTCATACACCATCCAAACCCTTCTCCAAGAAGCAAAAACGGGGTTGGCTGGTGTATGAAATAAAACCTTAATTTCGCCTTAAAATGTTTGAATATTGTAAAATTAATCATTTAATAGGCAATATTAGACAGGTTATTGCATTTTTTTCAGTAAAAAATGTTGTTAAACGTGTTTTATTGTCGAAATATCCGTTATAAAATCCTGAAAACATTAAGGCGGGACCACGTAATGGTTAAGGACCATCCCTTCTTGTTTTCAATAAGATTAAGGTTTGCATCATCGCATAAGTTGAAATACACATTGCATTCCAAAACTGGAAACTGTTTCGTGTTTCTGTATTCTTCAGGAACATTTTACAAAAAAAAAAATAATTTGAAAATTCAGATTTTGAAATTTCAATAAAATTAAGAGATAACCATGCTAAGATTTTTAATATGGGACGGTATGTGAGTGGTTTTAAGGTCTGAAATTTCGTTTTATATTTTGTTCTTTCATCTAATGCAGAAGACATGACAATGTCCAGTTCAATGCAACATTGGTTACACATTTGAAAATGGTATATAGTCGATTTCACTAGTAAGCATATGGAGAAATATTCTTGCGGTCCTTAACTTATTTTGAGGTGTATAGTATATGTATTTTGCTGGGATAATGCATATGCATTAATTTATTGATAATCCACACGGGTTCAATAACGAGTCAGTGGTGCACGAGTTTATTTGTCAAATGTGCACGTCCGCCGGGAAATAAATTCCATATTGCAAAACGAAATTTCATTAAATTTTATATTGCATTTTGTCTAGAAAAGAAAAAGTTAAATACATTATTCAAGATAGTTCTTCACCCCGCATCATGAAATTCGTTTGCATTTGAATCTCAAAAAACGTGTCGCTATTCGCACTGAAGAATGACAATCAGACAAATGGACTTCATGGACGCCAGCAAAATAATGAATAAAATTCCGAAATCTTTTGAATGTAATTATATTCAATGTTCCTGAAGATTATAATCCGTTACAGTTTATTTGGGAATCATGGAATACAACGTCCATCGTCAAAATAAAGCAAGCAAAAATAGATGGCATGACGTTGAAATAACTTTGTTACGTCATCCGTTATAATGTAACGCGTTACTCTATTGGCTTAGTAGGTCTCATAAACGTACGATTTACCGTATCAAAAGTTCATTGAGACGTCATTGTTACAAGCGACGTCAACACAATGCCGTTACCTACCGATGACTTTGAGTTTTCATAGGAAAGAAAACAAGTGTGTGTATGATTTGACTTTATATTTCTGACATTTAATTATAATTAAGAAACCATGCTAGAAAGGCAAGTGTGTATGTATGATGCTATTTTATATTCGTAGCATTTGAATGGAAAAGCATTAGAATCGAGATAATCATGCTAAGATTTTTAATCTGGGACGGTATGTTGTTGGTTTTACGATCTGAAATTACGCTTTACGGCTCCGCGTAAAACGAATAAACCACTCTTATACCGTCCCAGAAAATGTTAGCAAAGTTATCTCTTAAATTCTGACTTCGCCTTACTTTGAGAGCTAAAGGTGATCATATATTATATTGACGGACAAAATAAAAGCAAAAACAAATCAATCTAGATATCGAGTGGAAAATTTGTCAGGGAATTATTTTTAAGTAAGAATTATAACTTTTCCCTTCGTCGGAAATCTCGGTAAATGCTTGTAAAGTAAAATGTAATAAATATAGTTTAACGACTGTGTTGTGGAAATTGACAGCTTGACTGTTTAAACCGACTGCTGTAAGTTCTACGCTACACGAGGAATATGAACTTCAAATATCTTTGCGAGGATTTCTTTATTTACACCGTCACGTTTTATTGGGATGAAAATATGGTACGGCTGAGGTTTGGTGCATCCTAGAACATGGTTTAAATCCCAAGCTGCCTGTTTGCCACTGTTCCTACGCGTACCAATGCGGTAGCCTTATTGTCAACCCATTTGTGTTGGTTATGTCATATGCCTTGCTTCTGTTGTGATTGTTGTTTGTTTTAATGTATGTTTTTGGTTGACTGTGTTCTGTGAAACGCGGCTACATTTCCTGCACAATATCTAAATCTACAGATTCGACTAATATATTGGCAAAAATTATCTATCGACCATAAAGGCAAAACTTCCTTCACCAAATGTGACCACGAAACGAATGATGAGTTGAAACATCCATTAACGGAGTATAACTTTCCTGGCTTCATTACAATACGATCTAAGCACCTAGGAGAATGTCATTTCAATTCGAAAGTATTTTCAATTCAAAATACTTTAGTACAATACTTGCATAGTAAACAGAAAGGAATGTAAAGAATTACAGCATATGTGTAGCATGGTCGTTGACATTTCCTTTGTATTTGCTCAGTTTTAAATCATTTAATTGAAAATATCACTTGTCAGAATGACGGGTGTGCTCTAACTACCAGTTATCGGACGTTATTGTATAACAGACAGATGAAATGAGCAGGTAACAAAACAAACAGAGTAGAGTCTCGCCTAGGTGGTTGATTTAAACACCATCTCGATTGTTTAATCACCCAACTCGATGAGGTCATATTCTATCTATTACGCAACAATCAGTATGGCGAATAAGCGACAGAGAAGTCAATGAAAGATGTTATTCATTTAAATAAAAGTTGTTATCAAGCATGACCATCTGTCATAATATAATTTGAACAAGTATTTTCAAATTAATGACCAAAAAGGATAAATCTATAAATAGTTGTATTACTAACTAAATCAATACTCAATTGTGTATAATTTTAAATTAGGCATCGTAATATAGTGTCTATAAAATGCCAGAACAAAAGGTTATTTTCCCCTTGACATGGTACATTTATCATTGTGTATTTGACGTCATGAGTATCAAATAATTCATGTTAAGTGACGTCAATATCATCGTTAAATAACCCACAAATATTCTTTGGAAATATGTCAACACGCATAAACATACATTTAAATCATACATATTTACAAATTCATATGAAATATACTCAATAAAAAAAAGAAACTTCCGCAACTTTACCCATACATGTAGACACAATAAAAATATATTTTGTTTGGTCTTATATGTTAATACCTTTCTTAAAATGCCAGCACTGTCATAAATACAATTTTCCTTGAATCAAACTTGTACGCAAAGTTATTCCCCTTGTTTTGGTTTAAACAGCATTTCCGGGTCTTGTGGTTTAAACTTTGATTTAACACAGATTTGTTCTATTGAAATAAACAGAAGATAACCCCAGCACCAAAAAGACGGAGAAAGTAAGCTGACCTGTTCACTCACTTTTGCGCCATACAGCTTTCAAGAATGAATATTTTCAGATTACCTCCCTTTATAATACAAATATAGTGATTTCGCAATTTGAATAAAACATGTTTTAGCAGCAACACACTAACTCTGGTTTTTGATGATTATTAATATTGATCAGAATGACTGAGTGATAAGTATATAATGATGAAATTATATCTAGATTGGTGTACAAAGTGTAACAAAGTCAACCCTATGCAAATCACAGCTTAAAATGCGGAAGTTTCTTTTTTTGTTCAGTATATGTCAAACATGAAGTAAACCGTAGACCAAAAACGATTCATTTTGTATATGCTACAATTGATAGACCATAATCAGTCACACAGGATAATTGTTGATAATTAGCTGTTCTAACTACGTCACACAGAAGCACATATAAAAGTCGACAGGAAACGTAGCATTCGAGGACGATTGTCAGCCAAAAAAATTAAATAGAAGAGTATTCATGAAAGGGGGAATTTGGAAATCGCCGAACACGATAAATATGTAAAACACTGCAGTCTCGGTTGATTGATATTGTTCATGAACTGTATTGAAAAGTGCTTACTACCGTTCACGCCCACTAACCCCAGGTTGAGCAGAACTCAATTAAAACCACGCATAGAAACAAACAATAATTACAAAGTTGAATAAAAGTTTCTCTAACAATTTGTCTTTTCCTCTTAAATAACCGGTCGCTTGCCTCAATGCTTTTCTCGCCTACCGAACAAACTAGAAATGTAACTGTTATTTTAAAACAGTTTGAAGAAAAAAAGCATTGCAATTATTGAGCGGGTACCTTATGCCCACTCTATGTCGCATTCTAGAGTCCTTTAATAGTAATATCTTATGATAAAGGTATTTGAATTGAATTGAATTGGGATTTTACGGCGCACTAACACATGGAAAGTTATATGGCGCCAAACAGGAATGAACATGCCAGGCTCATCAGCAGAGTTACTGCAAATTCTATTGTAGACACTCCATTTACGACGGAGCCACGTTTCCACATTTGCAAATACGGTGTCATGAAGAAGACCATGAATGAGCATGATAAAAAAACAAAATAAACATGAAGTGGGTTTCTACCCCTCTGCCTCTAGCAGGATTTGCAGCGGTTGTATTCTACCCCGGCAACCACACAGAGATAAAGATATTTAAAACGATATACAGTAAACGATGTATTATTCATACGTCAACTCTTTCATATGCTGATACACTTCTGATAGTGTAAACCTCTTACATGGCAGTGACAAGGATATCGTATATTATATAGTATATCTAGATAATTTAACTGTTTGGTTTATTGTAGGGAAATCCTTCAATAGACGGCATGTTTTTTTTCACGAGTGAGTGAATCAAGAAAACACGCCTACCTTCTAGTGATGATTTCCTTCTAATCGAACCAAGCAGTTCATTACTCTATTTTTTACATTTTAAATACGTTTCTGAATGTTGTTGTTGTTTTTAATCGAAATATTTAGCTTTGTTAAACGCTCTCGACAAATGACGTTAACGTCTTCATAACTTTATTGACGTCATCACTGGTTAATTTTGTATCCCGACCTAGTTATTAATAGTGTCATTATGCATTTTCTTTCACTGATTAATAGAGAATATTAAGTCAGTGCCTTTTACTATCAAGTTTATTAGGCGAGGCTTTGAAAACGAAGAATGGCGAGGCTCTGCCGAGCCATTCTTCGTTTTCGTGCCGTCTTGTGCCGTCTTGTGCATTGAATATAACATACATGTACTCTAACTTACATATTGTCGCAGTCACATTTATTTTAACATAATCAAGCATTAAATCGTTGATTTTGTCGTTGAACAGTGGCAAACGTTGTTTTTAAAAGTAAATAGCCTAGAGAGATTAAATAATGTGTGAAATACTCATACTGTTATGCCTTACTGAGTACATCAGTGGGGTTTACTAAACTCAATGCAAAATCAAAACTTCTAGTCTAGATCTATTCTTTTGTTATTACTGTACTGAACAGTACAGTAGAACTTTCTCTTATTAAAAAAAAGTTGTCATGCGGTGATTTTTACTTGAAAGGAGTCAAATTTCATTGAAAATACAATATGACAAAACGACTAAGAAAGCTGGATAAGAGCTGATCATCCATCCTACCTTATAAATATTTAAGATTCATTGTTTTTTGTCCAAATTGGATACATTTAACAACCTACTGCGCCATTTAAGTCTCAGTTAACTTGTGAATAATAAAATTCACCTGAAACAATAGTTATATGAAATAATAATTACTCGCCTACCTTTTTATTCTTAAATTATTTTTGCGAAACCAAAGGCGGTTATTGAAATATGCTTTCTTTTACTTAAAAGCACAAACGTAAACATTTTTGTTCTTTGTAGACAAAGTCAAGTCCGTACTGTAATGTAGACGTAATAGTACGTCACCATTATGACAATTTTCAATAATGATTACGTCAGTCGGTGACGTTCGAGGCAATTTTAATTTCAAGAGGGGATGTAGAGAGTGGTGACTTGGGAACAATGTATTAAAGTAACAAACTGATTATTTCAAATGACACATCAGCAATGATTTGTTTGTTTGTTTGTATGGTGTTTTACGTCATTTTCAACACATGTAAGGTTATATATGATGGTGGATTTATGGGTGATGGAGGCAGACCACCCACTTGTCCTGGGTAGAACCAGTACTGTACACCTCCCGCCATCCGTAAGAATAGTCACTAGACGAGCTCCTAGTGGGATTCGGACCTGCAGCGGTGTAAGGCGAGAATATTAACAACGCAACATTGTTAACCACTCGGCCACGGAGACAATGACTGGTGTATATTAACGTTATGCTTTTTTTTCTTGTAGATGAAACATACAAATACAGAAGTAAATAAACAGTATTATTACTTTGCGCAATTTAGATAGGGGCCTATGTCTACAAATAATACTGTTTTGATCACACATGTTTTAAGCAGGTCATTAACGGGTGTATGTGTGCCTCTTTGTGATATTGTCCCTTGTTAGCAACCGTAAGCTCTAAAGCTGGTCAATTCACAAAGAGGCACACTTACTCCAGTTATTAACCTCTTAGGATGTGTGTAAGTCAAATCAATCAAACTCTTATTAGGATGAGGCTTAATCAGATCAATCAAACAGAGATCGCAATATAGTTGTATAAAATGTATCGTGTTCGGCGATTTCCACATTTTTCCTTTCATAAGCTTTTTTTTTAATGAATGTAGATATGTGGGCAGTATGTGTCGTCTGTTTACCAACAACACTCTCGTACCAGCTGTCAAAGTTGAAAGTTGTTAGATTTGTTTGGGTTACCGTATATTTCATTAAGAAACACTTAAAACAATGTAAAATAATGCAAAATGTGTAGACGCGAAGCTACTAATTACGTAAACGCATACAATTCCGCAATACTGAGTCAGTTTTTTGCTTCAATGTAATGCTTAACAGCAGCAGACAATATGACAAACAATGCTCAATGTGTAAGCAAACGTTCATTTACTAGTAGTATTTGAACATATATATATATATGGCATTGTGTAAAATGTTCCTGGAGATGTAAAAAAAAAGAATCTTTTTTTTTCATTGTCTGAGTTGACCATTCGAAACTGTATAGAAATGTATGTCAAAGCACTGTTACCAGTGGGAAAGTTGGCAAATAAAAGTCAAACTATGCCATGGTAATATATGTCTTACAAGAATGAATGACCCGTACAATATCTGAATATTGGTTTGCTAAATGGCAATTGATGGGCAAGAAAGCATGCGCTAATGTTCTCAATTGGCGGAAGATAAACAAAAAGGGGAAAACACGTACATGTTAAATTCCCATAAACCAAATGGCTCTTTTACAAGAAGTATTGACCTTTTGTTGGAAAATAATCACTTTCTTTTAAACAAACCCGTTGTAAGTAATACACATGAACAGACAATTGAGTCATTGCACACATGTGTTGACTGTACCTGCACAGAGCCATAGTACACATCCAGATGTTCAAAATGATTCGGTATCGCATGAAACAATTCAAAACATAGAAAACACTTTAGGGTAGTGATCATTCCTATTCCTTCCTAACTGATCATTGCTGCTAACTGAAGGTATTTACATTTAGGAAATAGGAAAAAATAGGAAACAGTAATCATTTTATTACATTGTTCTACAACGGTCAGTCATGTGATGTTGTTGTTTGAGGTTAGTTAGCATGATGACTTCACCTGTGTAAACTCATTAACAGAGCACTCTGTATATTATGTTAAAGTAGGTATAATGTCGAACAGAAATGTGTCACTCACAGAAAACAATCAACCCAAAACACGCATACAAAACATACAAAAGGGGAAATATAAGTGAACATGCTACTTAAGACATGGTAAAAGAAACACATGTGTTTAAGAATGAAACGCGATCTATGAAAGTCATACAATCTCTGTAGGATGAAGAGTAATGAAGATAATAATACTGATTGTACAGTAAAACACATCAACAGTTCTTTAATCTGCTACCAATTTGAAAATAATTGATTAACATTAATCTCAAGATTTGAAAAATCAAGAATAGGTATAAACCGGAACCAGAGTTATATATGCATGTATGCAGCCATGCATGAACGATTTCAATGAGTAATAGACCTGTACAACTAACTACGGTAACGCTACCGACTAAAACGTAGGGGTTTTCTCAACAGGCAATACTCCTTGGATGCTCGACCAAGCGTTTGCGCAACACTGTATATAGGCCAATGAAATTTATTATTGACACTGCATGAACTTGTAGGAAAATGTGGGTGGTGTGTCACTACTATAAAAAATCGACCGTCATATATAGTCTAAAATGTGGTGAAAATAACGTACACCACCATTCAACCAAACAGTCAACTATACTTATTTGATTAAACTGGTTGGCATACATGATATGATGAGATGGTTTACAGAGCAATATATCATTTTTGCAAAGGACCAGTTATTCGCCATGCTTTCTTTTCTAAGCCTCACCTAATAAAGTTGATATTCGCTTCATACCATCTTTGCAAACTGGTTGAATTAATTTAATAGTGTTTGCATTCACTTGATACTGTCCTTTGAAACAATATAGCGTTTAATCTCGAATATACTTCATTTTTTCAAGTAGGTGGGACTAGTTACGCTCGGCTGCGTACGTATAGAAAGTGGCTATTACACTTCAAGGAGGTGAACTAACTGTACGCGCTGCAGGTTTAATTACACTAACTAGCCGGATCCTTTTTTTTTCCTTTAAACACTTTTTTAGTGCAGTTTTCTGTTAGTTTTGGACTGTAACTGTATTTTGGACATGTTGCTGATATTTGACAGTTTTTGATCATTCTCGCCTTCGATCGATACTGGTATCATCTCTCGTGTTTGGCACTTAGAATTATGGGGGAAAAAGTAGTCTGGTCAGGTGATTTGTATATATATAGCTAGGGACCAAAAACCCAGGTTTTAGGACCCAATCTAGACACGCCGGACAAAAGCATCAAACTTTCCTCAAATGTGTGTTTTATATTTCTGTGTATTTTTATGGGTCCCCAAAGGTTCGTGAATCCCTAAATGTATTAGGATTATATGCACACCGAATTACCGCACCGCGGATGAAGTCCTGAAAAATCAGGTGGGCACCTGCCGAATATCAGTGATGAATTTGAAAAATTCGAAATGACGTCAGTATGAGATTTTGATATAAATTTCAGAAGTGAAAGTAGAAATTGCAAGAGGTAAAAACCGTTGTTAGTATAGAGCTGAAGAAATGTTTCTTAGAAGATATTCAACCCGCTATTTCCTTGTTGATGTTAAATAGCAGATATGTTTATTTGCATGATAACGTAAGTTTCCCAGAATTCTAACCAGGTTTGAGTTTTTAACAGGTTGTCAACATTCTAACTTTACTATGGAAGGGGCATGGAGACTCATTTACGCTATTATAACCTGCATGCACGCACTGCGCTTGCATCCGGTGTGTCTTAAAGACACATTTCGAGCCTCTTGTATTTGTTGGGGAGAGAATTTCTATAGGTAACTGTAAATTGCTGTTAGAAATACATTTGCACAAGGAAATTGAGATTATTAGTTTGTTGTCAAAGGATGAGGCCCGTCCCATAAAGAGTGTATAAAATGTAGTAAAAATTATAACCGTTTTGCATTTGATATGCACTTGTATATATGTTAAAACAACTATGTATAGATGGATTTTCTTAAAAGACTCGTGTTAACAATTAATAGTTTTTGTATTTTTAGCACAATATACTCTATTATCAGTTATTTCTCTGCCATGTTTTAGTAAATCTCAAATGCAAGAAACTCATCGGAACTTCAAAATTCAAAATTCGTTGTCATCTGTCAGTATTTTTGATCACCTGAGCAGAAGGCTCAATGTGATGTTTTGGAATCACTCTTCGTCCGTCCGTTGTCTGTCCCATGTCCGTCGTCGTCGATATCTTTTTCTTCTGACGACTTTTTCTCAGAAACCGCTTGTCGGAATTCAACCAAATCTTATATGAATTCATTAAACTGGATTTTATAGTTGCACCAACAGCTAAGGTCATTTGGCGACATTCCAGCTTTTTATTGGTGAAGGAAGACCCCAGGTGCAAACCCGGGCATTAGTTCGTGCACGGGCGCGCACCTGAGTAGAACCACCGACGTTCCGCTAGCAAGCTGGATAGCTTGATACTCACATACTAAACAGTCCTGGCCCCATGGGGCCATCGAAACAGTCCTGGCCCCATGGGAAATCTAACCCACAACGGTGAGGGACATGTGCTTTCAAGTCTGAGACCACTCGACCACGGCCGACCTCAAATGTGAAGCATCATTATATGTTTGTTTGAATGGTGCACTTGAGGCCATAAATGCCCCCACAATGGGGCTTGTCAGTTTCATTTAACAAATCTTAAAAAATCTTCTGCAAAAATACAAGATACAGAGCTGTGATATTTTGCATGTAACATCGTCTTATGGTCCTCTAACTAGTTTGTTCTAATGGTGACCCTGAGGTCAAATTTGGACCCGCCCCAGTGTCCTAATCATTCACACGAACTTTAATCAAGCATACTTGTTGAGTTATGCGCCGGACAAAAAAGTGTGACGCACGGACGGACGGAAAAAGCGGCGACTATATGCTCCCCCATAATAAACAATCTAGTGTTTTTAGTTACAATATATTTTACATCAAAAACTAATGTAATAGTAAATGAAAAGAAAAAAGTGTGATGGGGCCTCAATATAATGTCTCTGTGGTAATCAGTCAGCGAGAAGTAAGCAGTTAAAAAGCATGCTATCCATAATTTTTCAACGACTACATTCAGTTGGGAAATGTGTCTTTAAAGTCTTTAAAGACACATTTCCCAACGCTACTTGGTCAGTGAAAAAGCATGGGAAGCTTGAATATTTACAGGCAGCACGGTTCATGGTGATCAACTCAGGTATATAAAATGAGGCCCGCTCTTAGTTTTTTATTTGTATAGCATTGCTATACTGAGGGTAATAATAACTTAACAACACTTTGTAATTTACTTTAATGAAGAAATATATGTTTATAATTTAGCTTTTGAATACAAAACTTATCTGGTATTTCTTAATTGTTTTTAGACCAAAAATCAGAGCACAACACAATAAATATGCAACATGCTTTAATGTGTTATTATGTGTACTGGTCACAAATGTATTTATTGGGTGGACCTCATAATCTGAAGAAAAATTGAATATCACACTTTGCTCATGAAATTGTATGGCTAACAGTGATTTACAGGTACCTATAGAAATTCTCTCCCCCCGCCCCCTCCCCCCCCCTCCCCCACTCCCAAATATAATAGGCTCGAAAATTGTATGGCTAACAGTGATTTACAGTTACCTATAGATTTTATCTCCCACTCCCCCTCCCTCCCCCCCACACACCCCCCCCCCCCCCCAAAAAAAAATACAATAGGCTCGAAATATGTCTTTAAGGACATATTTCCTATTATTATATAGCCTATAAATAGACGCGTTTTCATTGGTTAAAAAGTAATTTTTTAGAAAAAATATCTAGCGATATTGACCTGTTTTTTTGATATTGACCTGTTTTTTTGATATTGACCTGTTTTATATAATGTTTTTTTTGATATTGACCTGTTTTATATAATTCTAAATTGAGGGTTATATAATAAAACAGTTATGGACTTTTCAGCTGTTATACATGATGTTGATATGTACCAAAAAATCATTATTGACCTCGGCTATCGCCTCGGTCAATAATGATTTTTTTGGTGCATATCACATCATGTATAACAGCTGAAAAGTCCATAATTGTATAATATTTCCCATCGCTACTTGGTCATTGAAAAAGCATGGGAATCTTGTTTATTTACTGACTGCATGCTCCATGACCGATCAACTCAACAAGTTTTTTCTTTGTGTTACATTGCTATATTAGATATTGTCTTGGGTAAGAAAAGGTAAACATAACTTTGTAATTTAGAAAAGCATATTCATAATTAAGCTTGTTAAAAAACAAAACTTGTCTGATTTTTTTTTTATTGTTTCTAGAACAAGAATGATAGCAAAGCATTACATGAACAACTTTCTGTTTTGTGTATATATTTTACTGCACACAAAAAGGCTTTATTTGGTGGGCCTCATATAATCAAAATTGAATATCACAATGTTCTCATGAAATTGCATGGCTGACAATGATTTACAGTTACCAAAAGAAATTCTCTCCCCCCAAATACAATAGGCTCGAAATAGGTCCTTAACAGAAAATGGATATTCCACTGCACGCAAAGACGCTGACAGTAGTGGTTTCTATTTTGCCTTTTGTTATCATTAGAATTTGTGCTGATACTATTAATGCGACGGGGAAATAATGTAAATACAAGAATTAATTCTCATTTGTTCGCTGTTTATTCGGTTTTGCCCGTAGTAAATGGAAATATCCACGAGGCACGTTTTTTCCCGGCATTTAGCACCGGTAGAGAAGGGCAAATTTATCATACAGCACTTTAACGCGATTCATGGATTACGCCATTTACTACCGGCGTTTACAACCGCATAAACGCCTAAACAAATGCGAAACAATTCTTCAGTAAATCAGCACTCATGTATAACATATATTGTAAAAGAAAACAATAACCATAGTTGCGGCCTCATCCATTTCCATGTTAGGGTCAACTGATAAATTCAATTGTTCTAGTGTGCATTCAATGCGATAAACGCACGCGCTGCACGTTCTTTCAGTTTTTCAAAACCCCACAAGTCAGATATTGAAATAAATGGTAGTACAATTCGAGTTTTCAGTACTACCATAGGTTTAAATACATTTATTGGTGCAATATAATCAACAGTAAGGAATATGTAAAGCAATTTATTTGCACCATTCAAATGTGTAAAAAAAACAACTAACAGATTGCCGGGACTTAAAAGTAACCTAGGATATTTAAAGCATCTAAAATAGAAAATATCAATATGTTTCCACACCAAAAGAATCCCTTTAAAAATTGACACTTTCTAACTGGACAATTCGAACTCCCAGTGGGATTCGAACCAGCAGGAGTGAGAGGCGAGAAAGTTTTAGACGCAGCGTCTTCACTATCCCGGCTATGACGGCAATTTTATGGTATGCCATAGAGGATGAAAGTGTATTTATCATGTACTAAGGCGGATTCAGAGATAGGGCGGAACCAACCCTCTAAAATCCCACAAGCATAACCTATGCATGTCGGATTACATGGGGCGCGCGCCATTTCTACTATTAGTCATCATTGATTTAACATAAAATTATTCTGGAAAATACAGAATTGACTAAACGTCAAGTAGAAAACATTTTATTTCGAAGGATCCTCCGCTCCCCCCGCCCCGCCTCACCCACACACAAATAGTCAAACCAAAATCTTGGATCTGCATCTGATCTGTAACCTTCTCTAAAAACGTTTTTAGCGATCGATTATTCAGTCAAGCCCCTTTAAAACTCTAGCCGAGTAAGGGTGGTTGCATGGAAGACTGTATTAAGATAAAATAGTCTGAAAGGTCTATGCATACCGCGTATGACCTATAATATATATGCGGAGAAAATTTGGTACCAATCCCTTACCAACGGATTCGAACCCGCATCCCTAGACACCAACCTCGACACAGCGCCTCGCCCAATAGCAGACGCCTTATTTATATTGACAGAAATATAAATAACATGTATTTTTTAATTTGATTTTTTTTATTTGATTTTTTTTCTACACAAACCAAGTGAGCCTACGAAAACCCAGGTTCTTATACAACTTTGAGATCAGCTCCCAACATTTTCTCGCGCTTAGTATTTAGTCTGATGTCCTAGTCGTTATCGTAGTTAGTTGTACATGTCTAATACGGAATGCATAACATATAATTGATATCATTGCATACGCATTTGCTTCAATGCAAATGGAAACGCCACTATACGCCAATATTCAACGTGTTCTAAAATCATATTAGGTGTGTACTGTACTTAGAACTTTTCGTTTGCATGCTTGTTCGGGATTAGTGCAATGCATATTACATAGTTACGGTCACAGTAAGTATGTCACCTGATGAAAACAAATTTGTGATACACAGGTTTAATATCTCTGATTCCAAGTAAATTCCGTTTTTGTTTATTTCACCCACTGTTTTCTCGTTTAGGGCAAAGCGGCCATGGAATGGTGAAAATACCGCATTGAAGTTCCATGGCCACTGCCACATGATAGCATCTTCCTGATAGCTTAAATTTATGTAGTATTGATATGATTAATATTGAGTTCTGCTCAACCCGGGGCCAGAGGACGTGGACGGTAGCAAGCACTTTCACTACCGTTCATGAACAGTCAAAATCAAACCGAGACTGCACTGTTTTTTGTATTTAACGTGTTCGTCGATTTCCAGATATCTCCTTTCATACTTTTTCATTGAGAAAAAATTCCCAGGATGGCGACGTAACACAAATACGTTTGTTTCAAATAAATGTTTTTGATGAAAGTAAAATGTTAAAACCTATGTTTTTTATTCTACTTTTTTTTTATTTTATTAAAAATGCGTATGCAATAAAAACGTTTATTAGATTAGTATTGGGATATCTGCACTCGTTCTTTCGAGGATAAATATTGGGCTCCTAAAGTCACGTGATATTAATACGTGGAAGAAATCTTACATATATCCCAATACAAATCTAATAACATATAAAACATGTATATGTAGCTCATATGTAAACATGTAAATTACTTAGCAAATGTTGCACAGGTACCATGTTTATTATGTGCTACATATGAAAATAACGCAGAGTATGTTCATTAACAAATCATAACAAAAAATGGAAAGGATTGAACATGAAGCAATACACATGCTTGCACATTCCCTGTGTATTACAGCAGCCGACAAACTATTAAATACAATACACATTTCCGGTTGTATACACACCCAAGTATCAATTCTCTGCGTGTATACACATCAATTTATCATAAACATTAAAGTATCTATATTCTTGTGTTTAGACACCAAAGTATCAATATTCAATATTATGCACTTAAAGGAAAAAGTTATCCGTGTGTATACGCTTTGAAGTATCAATATCCGCGTGTATACACATCGAAGTGTAATATGCATATAAACACTCATCAACGTATCACTATCCGCATCATTTACACAAATGTACGATTTATATTCATCATAATTAATAGAAATGTGGGTAATTAGCAAAGATTAGCGTTTGTTTCTTTCTATTTACTTTAAACATTCTGAAAATTAGGAATTCTGAAAATGACGTTAAATTGCACTAACACTAGTGAAATAGAGATATAAAAGACGTCTAAAAATGTACTTTTAGGTCTCACGTTTATTTAAGGCAAAACTCGTCTACATTAACCTAAATAAAGAGTATATTATATACAAATGTATAGCCATGATCAAATCATGAAGAGGTACTGTTATAAAACCATCATCTCATTGAAGTTTCCTTAGCTGAGAGTTATTGTAACGTCGTGCTTTAATTCCTGTATCATCAAACACAGAGAATAACGATTTTTTTTTTTTTAAATCCTGTGTACATCATTTTTTCATTGTCTAGATTTAACCATTTTATCGTGTATTATAAAACTAGTATTTGTCTTTAAATAAATAATAAAATGTTAATTGAAAGGAAATAATGTCGTTTTACAACTATTAATATGTGTTAATTACTATTTACAATCTGGTTATTACTGTGAATAGTATGACTTTTGTCTAGCGTTTTTACGTATTCAATTTGCAAATTTTCAATCAACCAGTTTTATGTTTTGTTACGACCATACAAAGTGCAGGTAACCTGAGTTTATTATTGTCAAAAGTGGAAAGAAAACGATGCACTTTCTATTGAAACATGTAGACATAATAATATTGAACGAAATTGAAAGGGTTTGCATTGTTTGCAATATGCGAGTTATTGAGAATGAGTACCATTTTCTGCTTGTGTGCCCGTTTTACTCTGAACTAAGAACAAGATTTCTGCCTAGATATTTCTGCGGATGGCCAACACTTAATAAATTAGACTCTTTTATGTCAAAGCAATCTAAACATAATTTGGAACAATTAAGTAAATATTTATATTATGACTTTAAAAAACGCATTCAACATAATTAATGTGCATATGCTTGAGTGCCAAAAGTGGGTGAACTTGACATATTTGTGTTTGCGTGATACACATTTATGGCTAATGCTATTTAATGAACTGAAAATGATAACGATATGTTGTAATTGTCAATATATAAAAAGAAGTGTTGTTAATATAAAAAAACCAAAAAACATACATATTTGCTTTCCCCCTAATAATACGTATTATATATTTATGACGGATTTAAGTCACCATGAAAGAGAGAGACAGACTTTTGTATTTTCATATTTGTATGTAGGCTATAAACTAGTGTACTGTGGTTTAATGCTGAATAAAATATGTTATGTTTTGTTATGTTAAAATTGTATAATATAAACAAAAGCAATAATAACATAAGTTATGTACAATATTTATTTCCTGAATTGATATATTCTGTATATTGTGCAATTATATATTGCGTTACTATTGATATAGTACTTTTGTATTAAGTACACGTAATTTTTGCATGTACCTGCTGTCAATCTTGTATGTGTGTTTTGTATCCTCATGGGTGTTATGACCTTTTGGAATTTTGCTGAATAAAATCTATTATATTTAATTTGAAAGCCACGAATGTGCTTATTTCCTGAATATATTATTAAAATAATATAAGACAGTTACTTAATTGTGTGAATTACTTAATGTGTGTCCTTGTAAAATGCAGTAAATTGTAGTCATATTTCTTGTAGTGATATTGCCTATTTTGAGGATAATTAGATTTTTAATAGCCAATATAACGACCGTTTCTTTTCGCTTGATAGAAACCTATACTTTCCGCAATTATCAAATTATTTTGAAGAGTGGTTACATCGCCTCGAGCAAAGAAGATATTTTATTACCAGACGGATCATAAGCAGCCCTCCACTTTAAAGCATGCATCTTTTCCATGAACCTTGTGAATAGTATGATTAATTTATTTTTAATTTGTATTTCCATTCCCCTTTAACGTGCCTCTCTAATACTTTTTCCAGTCCTTTAAATATGCCTCTAATACCCTTTTCCCAGTTTGTTCAAGTCCTGCTCGAAACAGTATGTATGGTCAGAAACAGTTATTTACTAGATCTAAAATTGTGTACGTTTTAATAGAATGTTTTATTTTGTCTTTTGCTATTAAACAGTAACCCAACAATAGTGTACTAGATACATATCATGAATATCAAGAAGTAATTGATAACTACAACTGACAACAAACCATGTATCAATACATCAAATGCAAAATATAACTATCATGTTACAATACTGAAATGCAGATAAATGTTAATAAAAAATAAATATCGTACCTTTTTTTCTATCCTGTTAAAAAAGAAAATCCAGGTTGGTTAATTTTCTACGGAGAAATAAATTCAGATGGTATCAATGCGACTGTCAGCTGTTCATTTGGGATTAGATGCTACATGCAGTGTTTGCCAGACCTGTTGATTTTGATGTCTTCGGCGACTATACCATTGCTAACACATTTCTCCGATTTATAAATAATAAATTCCACGTCACGATGGGGGTGTGGCTTAAATGTAGAAAACAAGTGGAAAAGCGTCTCTTTCTTTCAAATATCTACGTCATACTCTAATTTATCACAGGAATAAGCCTACGCCGCGAGATTAACACAGTTGATGAAAGAGAGTAGAGAAGCCGTTATTAATGGTCTTATAAACATATAAGTTCATTATTCGTGGGATTAAAGTTCCTTTAGACAAGATGGTTGTATTTAAGGTGCGTTAATAATGCAACTGGGAATATTAATATTATCATAGAATACTGCATTTCAAAATTCGATATTGATATCGCTGTGAAGAGAAAAGCTACGGGTATAGACGAGGTTATGCCAACAAGGCAAAGCTGTTTTTCTGATAATTTGACAAATGATATAGACTCTTGTTTCAATAAAATACTAAGGCAAATAGAAAAAAAAGCATATGCTCGAGGACTTCAGTGACAATAAACAAAGATTATACCGTAGTTTAACATCTCATTTAAAAATAGTTTTGAGTATAAATCATTATAAATTATGTTCTCTTCATCAAATACAACAGTCAACATTAATTATTGTGAAAACCGGTCTTGAATGGGCGATATACAACGGCTACTACGACATTAGTTTAAAAGTTGCATGTACTGATCATTGCAACTATACTCTGTAAAAAAGGTTTTGGAACATGGCAGTGTTCGAACCCGTACAATGATCGCTGAGCCATGACATTTGACCATAACCCTTATTATCTCAGTTGATAATTCACAATAGATCAACAATCAACAATAAGTATCGGTTACAATGAAAGTTTGCGAAAAAATAATAATCTTTTTATTGGTTATTCGAATGTGTCCGTAACTGTTACTTTGTATGGACTTTGCAACATTTTTTACAGACCCTTTGTGTGTTCGCGATATTTTTTTAAAATCAAATCTTGTTTGGAATGTAATGTTTCTGGTACCAAATTAACCGGGTAGGGTAGACCTTGGTTACTAAAAAAGATACTTAAATTCTGTCCACTAGTTTTATTTTTATATGACTTTATATACCCTGGTTCAAAACTTTTTTTACAGAGTATATATACATGAAGCGTTGTTAAACTCCTTGAGTATAGTTATCATGCGGCGGTCTATTTAATTTGCACTTAGTCCGCCGTTCCGTCGTTCCGGTGCCACTTTTCATTTCATTCTAATACCTTTAAAATTTGTAATCCGATATTGATAAAACTTAAGGACAATGATTATGGTCATACTATCTAAGCCATGTTTGATAACTAGACTGATCGCACCTATTATGCCGGAGTTATGGCCCTTGGATTTTTCCAAATCTGCTTCCGTTTCCGACCAATAACATTAATGATTATAATCCGATCTTTAGGACACTGTTTATGGTCATTATATAATCGATTTCCGCTCAATAACTTTAACATTTATAATTCTATATGGTTAAAACTTTAGGAAAATATTTATTGCCATACTATCTAGAATAAGCTCGATAACCAGCCAGATCACACCTATTATGCCGGAGTTATGGTCCTTAGATTTTTTTAAAATCGAAGAATGTTGCGGTTTCCTCTTAATAACTTTAATATTCATAATCCAATCTTGATGCAACTTACGGTCAATATTGATTGGCATAATATGTCGTCTAGGTTCGATAACCAGCCAGATTGCATCAATCATGCCGGCGTTACAAGTATGACCCTTTAAGTTTTAAAAATCGACTTTTGTTTCCTTCCAATGACTTTGATATTTATTATTTATTATCCAGTCTTAATGCCATAATTAGGCCATAATATCTGGGCCAAGTTTGATAGCCAGCCAGATCGCACATATTATGCTGGAGTTATGGTCCTTGGATTTTTGAAAATTGAAGAACTTTTATATTTATAATCCACTCTGGTTAAAACTTAATGACATGTCTATTGGCCATACTATCTAGGGCAAGCTCATAACCAGTCAGGTCGCACTTATTATACCGGAGTTATGGTCATTGGATTTTTTAAGAAATTTGAGCTTTCCCCTCAACAATAGACGGTGTGACTCGTACATAAGTTAGGGTCGTATATTCAAGGTTAAGATCATTGGTCAAGTTCATGCAGAACACAAAATCAACTAAAAACACACCAATCTAGTATGGCTTACCATTGCAAACAAATTCTCCACTTAGGCGGGGCTGTTCACTTATGGGGTATATATTTTTCAAATATTCGTTTTCTAGAGCTTGTAGTCGAGTTGAGGACTTCAATATTTGTAGCCTTGTACGAAATGCTACTCAATCAGGGCTACCGTTACCATAAACTTCGAAAATCGTTTGCAAAATTGTATTATCGTAACCCTGATCTGCTTTTAAAAAACACAAATAATTTAAGGACTCTCACAACTTGACTTCTATGGTGATGTGATTGACAAACTTCGTAAGATCCTTGGCCATGATTATTTTCATTCAATCTTAATTAAACGTGGTATACACAATGTATCATAAGAGGCTATTACTTTATCATTTTTGCAACGCACTGTATATGGGTCAGCCCATTTACAATTCACCACTATGATTTCATTAGAGATTATGGAACGCTGAGTCGTCCGTCGTTAACGTTTGTCTCGCTAAGACGATAGGGCCCTCATTTTTCATTCGACCTTTACCAAACTTTACCAGATTAATAATATCAATACAAGCTCGGACAAGTTTGAAAACTAGCTAGATCGGACCAGTAACAGCGAAGTTATGGCCCTTGATTTAGTTAACAATGCTTTATTTTTGCCTCGTTAAGACGATAGGACCTTCATTTTTCATCTTATATTTACCAAACTTTACCGGATTGTTAATATCAGTTAACGCTCGGATAAGTTCGAAAACCAGCCAGATCGTACCAGTAACAACGGAGTTATGGCCCTTGATTTAGTTAAAAATGCTATATTTTGATTCGTTAAGACGATAGGGCCTTCAGTTTTCATTCGATCTTTAACAAACTTTACCAGATTGTTAATATCAATGAAAGCTCAGATAAGTTCGTAAACCAGCCAGATCGGACAAGTAACAACGGAGTTATGGCCTTTGATTAAGTTAAAAATGTTATAGTTTGACTCGTTAAGACGATAGGGCCTTCATTTTCATTCGATGTTTACCTATCTCTACCAGATTATTATATCAATGAAAGCTCGAATAATTGTGAAAACCAGTTAGATCGGACTAGTAACATCGGAGTCATGGCCATTGATTAAGTTAAAAATACTATATGTTGTCTCGTTAGACGATAGGGTCTTCATTTTTCAATCAATCTTTACCAAACTTTACCAGATTGTTAATATTAATAAAAAATTGGATAAGTTCGAAAACGAGCTGTATCAGATCAGGAACACTAGAGTTATGTGCCTTTGATTTATTGAAAATTGCCATATTAAGCCTTGTGAACACTCTAGCACCTTCATTTATTATTTGATCTTTACCAATCTTGCAAAGATTGTTAATATCAATGAATGCTTGGAGGAGTTTGAAAACCGGCCAGATCAAACCAGTAACACCGGATTTATAGCCCTTTTTCAATATTTGGTAATGTGCACTTGAAACCTCAGGGGTCGTATGGTCAAATCTCAAAGGCATATATGTTTTAATAAGAAACCTTGGTTCATAGGTTCAATATTTCCTTTTTTTTTCTTTTTTTTTCTCATAAGAAACCTTGGTTCATTTTTCTTTAATTGGTAGGGGCCTTTGTTGGGTCAGTTTTACATAGATTTATAGGGATTTATAGGGAAGAACTTCAAAAATCTTCTTCTCTGAAACTACAAGAGATAAAGGTTTAATATGTTTTATTTATTATCAGTTTATGGACCCTGGGGTCAAATTAGGCCCCGCCCCAGGGTTCACAGTTTTACATAGACTTATATAGGGAAAAACTTAAAAAATATTTTTCTCTGAGACCATTAGACCCAAAGGTTTCATATTTTGCATTTACCATCAGCTTATTGTCCTCTACTACGTTTGTTCAAATGGTGACCCTGAGATCAAATTTGGCTACAGTTTTACATAGACCGATATAGGGGGAAAAATTAAAACATCATCTTCTCTGAAACAACAAGAGCAAAAGGTTTAAAATTTTGTATTTATTATCAGCTGATGTTCCTCAATAAAGTTTGTTCAAATGGTGACCCTGGGATTTAATTTGGCCCCGCCCCAGGATTCACAGTTTTACATAGATTTATATATAGGGGAAAACTTTAAAAGTCTTCTTCTCTGAAACTACAAGAGTCAAAGGTTTAATATTTTGTATTTACACTCAGCTTATGGTCCTCTACAAAGTTTGTTTGAATGGTGACCCTGGGATCACACTTTGCCCCACCCCAGGAGTCACATATTTTACATAGAGTTACTTAGGGAAAAACTAAAAAATATCTTCTTCTATGAACCTACAAGAGCCGGAGGTTTAATATTTTGTATTTACCATCAACTTATGGTCCGCTACCAAGTTTGTTCAAATGGTGACCCTGGAGTCAAAATTGCCCCTGTCCCCTAGGTCACATGTTTTACATATACTTATATAGGGACAAACATAAACAATCTTCTTCTCTGAACTTACAAGAGCCAACGGTTTAATATTTTCTATTTACACTCAGCTTATGGTCCTCTACCAATTTTGTTCGAATGGTTATCCTGTGGTCAAATTTAGTTTGATACTGCCATATCTGACACACAATCCTTCTATCCCCCACCCCACCCCACCCAAGCAAGTAGAGCGATACATGCTCTATAGGGCCTCTTGTTTGTGATTGTTCGATGACGTCAACCCATTATCAAAGGACAGTAATGTTTGATGTCTACGATATTGTCTTGTCGGCCTTTTATGGTTTATTCTCGTGTTGCTATGGCTTCTGCCAAGCCATTGATTCCTTGCCTTGTGACTTTCTATGCTATTTTTATATTCATATATACATGATCATCCTTGTGTTGTATTGCTAATACCCAATAATTCTGCCTAGTTTGTTAGAGGATATAGCCTGACGGAGAATTCTTTATTTTTAATGGGTTGAAAATAGGATAAGAGTCGGGTTCGTTTCTCCCTAAACCTGGTTTAAACTCCCAGTGGCCTGTTTGCCACTAAACTTTCGAAGAAGGCACCCCTATTTTCAACCATTTTATGTTTGTTCGGTGGGGTTGCATACTTTTTATATTTTTTCCTTGAAATTGTTTGTTTCGTTTACATTCGAATACAAACATAATTCAGATTCGATGTTGCCAGGTATGTTTCAAAATTTGCAAAGACTTTCTTTAGCTTTTCCTAAAACGTCCAGTTAAGAGTTAAAAACACAATTTACAGAGGAGTTATAAATGATCTCAGATTTTTAATCAGGTACAAGGGGTTCGGGATTCATATCAGCAGTACCTTACAATAACTAAGGAATATAAATAAAGCAAAAAGGCATTTGTAGTGATAATACATATTAGTTAAATTAATATATATACAAGTGAGAATAAAACAATTTTAGTCTTTTTATAAAAACATATTTAGTGATATACTAATGGTTTACAAGACCCTCTAAAACAAATACTCTTACTAATAATTCAAGCATATGTCATGTAAAAATAAACATCAATTCGGATACATAATACTTGAAGAAGATATAAAATAAAAGTCGAACAGGACATATAGCTTTCAAAGACCACAGTCACCAAAAAACATGCTTGGAAACAAACAACAACCACAAGGTTAACTAGAACGCAAAGTATATGTAATCACAAACATAAACATGTTGACAATAGGGATACCGCCTTGGACGGTCTGTGGCCACAAGACCGCTCGGTTTTAAACCAGGTTCTATGGAGCAACAAACCTCACTCTGACCCTAATATCATCCTAATAAAACGATACAGTGTGAGTACAGAAATATCCGCCAACATGTAGCCTCCAACACACACTGTCATTCAGTACTTAGTTTCTATATGTTTTTTTTATATTCATCTATACGTTATCATCGTTGTGTTTTACTTAGATTGCCCTTTAATATTATAGTGCATTTCATGTTTGGTGATTGACCCCTTTACCACTTTTCTCTTGTGCGATAACCAGACAACCTCGTGGGTCTCCATGATTGCATCTTGAGGAGAGATTGGTGCGTGAACCTTCGTCCCTCGGGTTTTCTGGTCGTTCTCCAGATTGGTTTCTCTTTGGCTGCAACTGCAGCGGTTTTTCTTTACAATTTGGATACAATTTGGATACTTCCTGAGGTATTTCTAATTATATTTTTATTTACATGTATATTTTTACGATAACATATACGTGTATCGTTTCCTAACTTCTCTGGATGTGGACTTTATTGTTAGAGATGTCATTTTGACGAGATGTACTTTTATTTATACTTGTCAATTTGAGCCCTGAAGACCGAATAATAGCGAGGCTGTGTACGCTTAAAAGTCCCTAACCTTGTCTTCAACACTCTCGCTATTTGTATTGCTTTTTTTTCATTGTATAGTTAATTTGCTATTTGTTTGTGGTGGAGTGCCGATCTACGATGCCATTGCGTTTGGCTGATGTGATTTCTGAATTATTTATTGAATTACGTACTATATTATTTTACGAATCAAATCCATCCCTGCTTCCACGGCCGTCTACTTACAATGTAAGACACCTTAAGAAGGGTATTCAGAATCTGCATACTAAAGTTGTTCTAGTTCCTGCAGGCAAAGTTTCCAACAATATAATTATTGTCTGACGATTACATTATATCAATACTTTGAATGCAGAGCTAGTGGGACTTCTGCTTATCTAACCACACCTTTGCTGGAGAAAGACATTGTTACCCAGCATGTGACTTTTATGGCGACTATAAAGGTTTCTGTAAATAGTAATCAGACGAGGCTCCCTACAATGTACTGGATCCCAAACTCCACAAAATGCCATACAAAATGATATATAGGGTCCTATAGAAACCACAGCGTCCGAACGCAATGGCACCGTAGGTCCGCACTGCACCGCAAACAAGGACTTGAAACTACAATGAAAGAGACAAAAAACAACAGAAAGGGTGGTGAATACAGGGTTACCGACTTGGAACGGTCAGTAGGCAATAAGGCCTACTGATTAGCTTGAATCGATTTTATATGCGCACAATCCTCGCTATTATCCTGTCTTCAGCGCCCAAATAGACAAGACAGTGTAAACAAAACTACATCCCATCAAAAGGAATTCTCTAACAATAAAGTCCACATCCAGAGAAACTAACTAAAGATACACATACAAAATAATAAACATCTCAGGATGTATCCAGAATCGTACTGAACAACCATAGTAGTTGCAGCTAAAGAGAAAACCAATCTAGGGTACGACCAGAAAACCCAAGGGACGAAAGTTCATGCACCCACCTCCCTTAGTTGGGACGTTTTATTTAAAGCACGTTTTATTGCTAATTCGTGGGTTTTCGTTATCACGAACTATGTAGATATTTCTCAAAATACTACCGCCGCAACGAAAACCTATTGGAGAAGTACAACACCAACCTTAAAGCACTTCTGCGACTAGAAATATCACAAGCCTTATTTTATGGAGATATGGTCTATAAACTTCGGAAGTTAAAGGGATCTGGCGGGTTTCCTGACCACTTTACAACATTAATCAGGAAGTTCGTCAGAAAAGGGTATGACCCTTTAGTATTACAACACACTGCATGTTTAGTGTTTGACCCCTCTACAGTCAGCCTCTACGCTTCACGTTGCCCTTAGCGATGACTGGACAACCTCTTGGGACTATATGATTGCACCTACTGAAACATCGACCATTCGTCCCTCGGGTTTACTGGTTGTACCCTAGACTGGTTTTCTCTTCGGTTCTTCAGTAAAATTCTGAATACATCCTGAGATGTTTCTTATTTTATATTTTATATAGCTTTACAACAACATCTTAGTGTTTCTTTTGTTAGTTTCTCTGGATGTGGACTTATTGTTAGAGAATTCCTTTTGATGGGATGTAGTTTTGTTTAAACTGTCTCGTCTATTGTCTTGTATATCACCTGTAGGCCTTATCGCCTGCTGACCGTTCCAAGTCGGTGACCCTTTCTTTACCACCCATACTGTTGTATTTTGTCTTTTGCATTGTATATTTGATTAAATTTAATCTCAAACAATGTAGGAATGTAAACTTTTATTTATCATATAACGCACCTACGACGTGATAGTTTCACTTTAGTGTGGCCAGTTAACCTTGTATACGGCGGGTATTTGTACGATAAATCAATGACATCGTTTTGTTGTTTTTATGAGGGATCATCTTTTCAGTATTATCGACACTCTCACTAGCGTTTGCTTAGTGCTGTTTGACTGCCGTAAAAGGTCGCCCTGACTACATATCAAATGTTATTATTTTCTGGTCCTTTGGAATCATCAAGCCCATTATGTGTTGCTTTAAAATAGAATATCGCTTAAGCCGGTGCTAGGGGGCGTGAGAGGTGTGGCATCTTATAATTACCTCTCATGAACAGACTCAATACAATCGAGTCTGCTAGTTTTCTCTTTTGTTTATGTGTGTCGCTTCCAAGGGATCAAATTTTCAGTATTTATTGACATTCACACTAGCGTTTGTTTAGTGTTGTGTGGCGGTCGTAAAAGTCGCCCCGAATACAGATCAGTAGTGTTATTATTTAATAGTCCTTTGGGATCATCAAGCCCATTCTGTATTGCTTTAAAGTAGAATATCGCTTAAGCCGGTGCTAGGAGACGTGAAAGGTGTTGCGTCGTGTAATTACCTCTCATGAACAAACTCAATAAACCGAGTCTGCTAGTTTTCTCTCTTGTTTGTGCCTGTTGCTTCCAAGGGATCACATTTTCAGTATTTATTCAGCTACGTTACGCTGCTGAAACGCGTTCGCACTACAAATAATGCGCCACCTTAAGCCAAAGATAATTTCTCTAACATTTTATAAACTAAGATTTCAAATAATGATACATACTTAAGGTGTCTGAACGTATCGTATGGTGCATCATTCAAATGGTTTACTATATACAAGCACAGTGATTCGGTCATCATTCGTATCTATTATACACTAGAGCATTATGATACAAATGTCATAGCGTTATTACACTCCCACAACCATGTTATATGATGAATAACAATAATATATTGTTTTTATATTTCAAAATGCTTTGCGTCTTAACATTGTTCGTACATGTATATTGAAATATTGCACTGAACTCCGTTTAATGAAAATGATTGTTGTATGTAATTGCGAAGAAGGCAATAATATGCTAACTTTATTTTAAGGTTTAAGTATCTGCAAAACCGCATATGAGTCAGATACATTATCTTTTACGTATGGTCAATTGACAATGTTATTTTTTTTTCTTTCAAAATAGCTTAGGTTGTATAGACGCTGCGTTTCAGACCTCGCCTCTCACCTCTGCTGGTTCGAATTAAAATGGAAGCTCGACTTGCACTTGAGAAAGTAACGATTCTTATGGATGGTGAAAGGTATCAACCTTTAAATAACGGATGGTGACAGGTAAAAGCATCAACCTTTAAATAACGGATGGTGAAAGGTAAAAACATCAACCTTTAAATAACGGATGGTAAAAGATAAAAGCATCGACCGTTAAATAACGGATGGTGAAAGGTAAAAGCATCGACCGTTAAATAACGGATGGTGAAAGGTAAAGCATCGACCGTTAAATAACGGATGGTGAAAGGTAAAAGCATCGACCATTAAATAACGGATGGTGAAAGGTAACGCATCGACCGTTAAATAAAGGATTGTGAAAGGTAAAGTATCGACCGTTAAATAACGGATGGTGAAAGGTAAAGCATCGACCGTTATATATAGCGTCAAAGACGTGCTTAACGTGACGTAAAACACATACAACTAACTCAAACTAGCCTAACACTGAGTTCACTGGAACCACTAAATGTAATACTAGACTGGTAATTCTGTGTTTGAGTAGTATGACTAGTGTGTTTAATTCCGATTTTGTTATGTGATGAAGAGATTCCGTGGCCGGGATAGTAAAGATGTTGAGTTTAAAACCTTCTCGCGTCTCACCGCTGCGGGTACGAATCACACTGGGAACTCGATTTGTAAATGAAAAAGTGTCGATTCTTACGGATGGCTAGAGTTATACTATAGAGTATATACGATCTAACTTATGTTACCCTGGAAAATGGTTGGCGTGCCTTCACCACGAGCAAATTGACCTTCATATTTAGCCTAAAATGACTTAAAACATCACTCACCCAACAATGTACTCAAAATAGCCTATAAATTGACTGAAGCCACTAAAGTTTCCCACTCGCGAGTATTGTTTCACAGGGTAAATGTTATAAAATTATAATTATGGACTTTAATTCGGGCTGTGCGAGGTTCAATGACACTTAATGACATTCATCATATCGCTTTCCATCAGGTGGATCAACCTTCTCAAAAGTTCATAACTGATAGTTCGAACATGTTACTTATCTTGACAAAGGATCAAGCTCTCAAACATATTAGTCGTGTGCACCATTGTATTGCGTGTACCCAGTAAAGTTGCGGGGATATATTCTAAACAAAATACGTTAAGCCCCACGTTTTTAGCTTATAAAACACCCAATAATTATGTTCGCAAACATTATACACTAAACATTATTCAATATTTACTAATTAAAAGCAAGATTGTTTAACGGAATTCAATCGCGGTACGAAAAAGAGCAAATCCACTTCGTGGGTTTGAACTCGCAGCCCAAACTCGCAGTAAAAATAAGTGTGCGTGAGCGGAAAGCTGTTGGAACTCGCTCCCGACTGAGCTAAGCGGGCTATACGTGTTACGCAATACATACTATGGTGAAAACCTAGTGCGCTATGGAAGTCACGTGAACGCATAAAAGGTAAATATTGTGGGTCCCACTTTATTTACATTTAATAATTAAAAAAAACTCTTTTCATGTTTTCATGTATACATTTCAATGAATAAAAGTCAGACAGTTTTTTGGTTATGCTCAATATCTGCTTACTTACGGACAGTGTCCCTTTAAACATATGAACATTGATATACTGTTTCAAACTTTTAGAAGTGCTAGGTAATGATGTGATTTTCCACAAAATGTGTTACTTTATTATTTGATAAGCGAAATATCGGAATTACCTTCCATAAATAAAAAAAAAGATTTCATTATACAAACGTATTGCCTTTAACACATTTAATGTTTGACATCGACAATAATTGCAAATTCTGCCATTGTTTAAAAACCACCAAATTTCACCTCCCTTTTCATTGTAATGACCTATAAAAGTATGTTCCAAACATAGTTGCTTTATTTTTAGCACCGACTGTGTTTACAAATGACTTTGTTACATTATTGCTCGTAGATTTATCAATTACCACGAACATACACGTATCTCGTATATAGAATTAACATGCATTTTATGTGCTAAATTTATTTTGTTCAGTATATATGCGCAGAAACACCACAACGCACTTCCGTTTATAATATGAGAAGACCATCATATTATTTCCGCTTGCTCGGTTGACTTATTTGCACGGTCAGCTCGATCGATAATGCGCTATGTTTTCAGCTCTACTGGACAAAGGCCAGGCGTGTTTATGAGATGACTTGATGTCTGGCGTCCGTCCGTACGTCCGTTAACTTTCTCTTGTGGGCGCCCTCCATCTTTCATCCGATCTTAACCAAACTTACAAAGTAGTTACGTAACCATAAGATCCCGGACGAGTTCTTAATCCATCCAGATTCTATTGCAAATAGCTCAGTTGTCTTCCCTTGAATTGGTAAGAATGCATAATTTTCCATTGTGGGCATTCCAGCCCCTCCATTTTTCACCTGATCTTAACCAAACTTACATAGTATTTATATATCTATAAGATTTCGGACGAGTTATTGAACCAGCCTGGTTAGTTTTCTAATAGCTGAGTTATCTGCCCTTGAATTGGCAAAAATGCATAATTTTGCATTGTTTGCACTCCTGAACCTACATTTTTCATCCGCTCGTAACCAAGTTTGCATAATAGTTTAATATGTATAGGATCTCGGACGAGTTCTTGAACCAGCCAGATTCGATCACAAATAGTTTGTCTTGTGGGCACTCTAGCCTCTCCAATTGTCATCCGATCTTAACTAAACTTACACAGTAGTTATATATTCATAAGATCTCAGACGAGTTGTTGAATCAGCCAGATTTGATTCCTAATAGCAGAGTTATATGCCCTTAAATTGGCAGTAATGCTTATGTTTGCCTTGTGCGCACTCTAGCTCCTCACTTTGTTATCCGGTCTTTACCAAACGTACACCGTAGTTATATATACATAAGATCTCAGACGAGTTTTCTGGACATTCTAGCTCCTCCATTTTTCATCCAATCTTAACCAAACCTCCACAGTAGTTATATATCCATCAGACCCTTTGTCAGATTTATACAAATCGTTCCGATCCGTCAACAAATATGGTCGCCTTTACCAAAAATAGCAACGTCTTTAATCAACTTCTTTACTTGCAGTAGTAGTGGTACTCTCTTAGATTATTACAAATCGTCCTTTCCCTCATCAAATATGACCGCCATTACTAAAATTAGAACAATATTTAAACGACGTCTTCTCATGAACTAATGACTGAATTGTTTTATAAAATGATCAGAAGAATCGTCTCAAACTCTTCCCCAGACTTATATAAATGTTCTATACCCATCAATACATTTGGCCGCCGTTACTAATACATACAAAAATACTTCTCATGAACCAATGGCGCACTTGTTTAGTTATTTTATTTTAAAGTTATCTGGGTCATAGAAGAAAGCGTGGACAAAATAGAAAAAGCATGTTGGACTAGAAACAGCAGAGTTATGACCCTTGAAATAGTTATAAATGCTAAACTTTACTTTGTTAACACTCTATTTCAATTTTCATTCTATTTATACCAAACAAACTTGTTAAAGATGTATCGTGATCATATCATATTCTTCTCAGCAATGACTTAAAAGAAGTATGTAATCAAGTAGAGCGTCTACAGGCTCTCTTGCTTGTTATGCGTTGTTACTATGACATGGGTCTGAGAGAATAACATGTTTTATTTTGTTCCGACTACTACTATTATTAGAGATTTACTGAAAAAAATTGAAAAGTTGTTGACACAATTCAATGTCGTACACAGATTTGTTTTTCTCTTCCAGACCCATCATTATATGTCAAACTTACATATCAGTTGTACTTATGCATATGTAAACCTGACAAACGTCTGGATAAATAACATATTTATTTATTTTACAGATATTTGAAGTATGTCAAACAACATAGCATCTGCGCTTAAGAGCAAAGTACGTACACTTTATTAGCTTACTGCATTTTAGTTATCCCTTTGCTTTATAATAATAATAATAATAATAATAATAATAATAATAATAATAATAACTTTATTTCAAGAAGGTAACATATTAAGACATAGTATTTACAAAACATTACAAGTCTTGTTTACAATATGGCCATCTATAAACTACACAATGTTACAATAAATGCATATAGTGAAAGATAAAACAGTACATGCATCATTAGATACTTCAACCAGACAGACGCATTTATTATACTTGTAATGTGTAACTTGTTTATGTGTAACTTACACTAGCAATAGTTTCGACTTTGTTGCTGATTATTCCGGACAGTTCAATGGCGCCAACTTTATGAATAGCGATGGCACTGGGTGTCTCGTAGGACGATATGTGTAGATACGATGCACTCATGAAAAATCTGTTTTGTGCGTCGGTATATATTATAAGAATTTTTCATGGGTATCCGGTGAAGATAGGGAATTCCAACCCGAGGTATAAGTGTTTTTTATCGGAACCGAGGCTCTGCCGAGGTTCCGATTAAAACACTTATACCGAGGGTTGGAATTCTCAATCTTCACCGGATACCCATGATAGATTCTTATAATCTAGCCCCGGTAAAATGACAGATATCCTTGTCCGGTATGCAAGAATATAAGAATATATCATGGGTATCCGGTGAAGATAGGGAATTCCAGCCCGAGGTATAAGTGTGTTTATCGGAACCGAGGCTCTGCCGAGGTTCCGATTAAAACACTTATACCGAGGGTTGGAATTTCCTATCTGAACCGGATACCCATGATAGATTCTTTTTCTTGCATATCAAAGACATGTTGTGCGTTGACGCCGCCAGCTACTGACGTTTTGCATGATTTCCTGCATACCGGATGTTGGCGCGCGTGAATTTTATCTCGACCCCAGGGTGAGATGGAAATATCTAGCCCCAGTAAATGACGGATATCCTTGTCCGGTATGCAAGAAATACATGTACCGGGTACATTATTTCGTGCTTTCTATGCTATATGTTATGGCTTGTTTGTCAAGAAAATTTAGCAGGAAAATTGGAGACCAAGTGAAATTAATTTCACTGCTAAATTTCCGATTTACAAAACAAAAACAGTTCTTCCTAAACAAGTAATGAAACATATAGCTTTTTATATACAGATTAAGTATCGACAACGGAGATTTATGGAAAATGAATGGTGTAGTATGACCATGTAGTATTTTTTTAGCAGTCTTTTTTTATGGCGTATATTGCATATTAGGTTACATATTGCACTGGATAACCATGCTGGTATGAGAGGTGTGGAGTGGGCTAGGCTGTTAGAGTAAATAGATTGGCACTTCTTATTCCGCATTATTCCGATAACCAAACATATTAAAATAAAATGTATATAGAGAATATCATGTTAGTGCCTGATCCTATCCAGTTTATCAAGTGAGGCTGAGAAAAAAAATGAAGTCCGAGGCTGTGCCAAGGGCTTCATTTCTTTCGTGCCGAACCTAATAAACTGGATACGATCAGGCATTAAAATGATATTCTGTTTATCATGTTGATCGTTTAAAATCATTTAATTTACCCTTTTTTCTATTTTCCCCACATTTTTTTCCGTTCAAAACTACCCCGACGTCATTAAATATACCCTGACGTCATCAAAAGAAGTGCTGACATCATCAAATGAAGTGCACCTGACGGGATAGGAACGTAGCTGCCGAGATAAGGTTTTATCTCAGGCACCCTGTTTCTCGGCAGAAATATGCAGATCGACATGATAAATTTAAATATTCAACCAGTCAACTTCAGAGTAATAAAATAAGAATGCGCAATATGTTTTCCGTTGCAGCAGTAGTTGTTTGGCAGATTTTCCACTTCGTTTTAATTAAAACCTCTATCTCGCCAACTACAGGCACATTTTACAACAGATGTAAACATTTTCTAAACCTAATAAAGATAATGTATATGTGTAACTTAATATGTGCCGAATCCGAACCCTATAACTACAATATAAAGCCTTAACCGGCCAAGCTTTAATTCATGTTTACGCATATTCAAATACGAGTATTTAAGTATCTGGGAATAAATCTAGACTTTTAAAGGGACACATGGCAATCTTGATTTTTTAAAAACTAGGGGCGTCCCGTTGCATATAATTAATTTTTGATATTATTGCACCAGTAATATATTAAAACTTATAGTATGATAAGACGAAATAGTGAATACTTAAAATTTGATTTATTTAAATGTAACCAGGGTAAAAGTAAAAATGATACTGAATATATAAATCAAGACACCCATTTCAAATACTTCAAGATTGCCGTGTGTCCCTTTAATATACACATATACATTATTGTATGACCTCAACACGTGGACAGAAATTGGAAGAATAGTTTTTAGTGACATTTGGAGGCTAATAATTACTGATAAAGGTGATCCTTTGGGAGCAAGAAACATAATTAAGAGAATAAAGCAGCAGACTCGGTTTTATTGAGTCTGTTCATGAGAAGTAATGAAAGAAGCAACACCTCTCACGCCCACTAGCACCGGCTTAAGCGGTATTCTACTTCAAAGCCACCTATATTGGGCTCGTTGGTCCCAAAGGACCAGTAAAAATAACACTACTGATTCGTAGCACGGGGAGACTTTTTACAGCCGCAACACTGCACTAAATTAAGTTTCTTTAAATCTGTGAGCAATCAGTGTTACCAAACATCTTAAAATTGATATTAGCCTTCATATAAAACAGAGACTTCAGTTAATTTAAATAAACTTTTCTATGCATCATTTCTGTTCAATTAATATTCTGATATGAATTTCTCTCTGTTGCTGTTTTTCTTCTTTTAAACGAATATTGTAAACAAACAGTTGTCATAAGTTGTGTTTTTTTTGTGATTTATGTAGCTTTGTATGTTACTGTTGTTGTTTTATGATGTTATATTCCTTTTTTTTTTATTTTAAAACAAAATACCCGGTAGTCAACATGTCTATGTAGTCAACCAGTCTACTCGCTAGTATTAATGAAACAACAACCGTACATCACGGTTATCATGGTTATAGCAATTATATTTATTTAGTATTTTTAACATTGTCCAGTGAATTCTAAGGGATCATATTAGCTTTTATCTTACGTGCATCATATATATTTACATATATATTTTCTAAACGTACATTCGCAGAGTATTCATCTATGCAGAATCGTAGGACCCAATCTGATTTATTCAGTAGTTTGGTACAATAGTTTTGAAATAGTCTGAGTTAATATGGTTTCAAAACAATTTCTATGGTGAACCCTACCTTCAGATCAGTAGATAAATAGTAGTTCGTTAATTACATCGAATACTAATAAAAGGTATTTAACAATTGTGACGATCTGCATACTCACTGGATCCTACGATTGGGCATGTGCGCGACCTCTTTGGCAATAACCGTATCGCACGTCATTTATGTGATTCATAAAATATATATACATTCTGGAAAATGTCAATTGATCCATACATTGCGTTTTATATAGTTTCACAAAATGTTCGATCAAAATAGTACCTACATCGTGCATTTCGTTGTAATACAGGAAAGTAGATATACAACCATTGCCTACACAAGTAATATCAGATTCTAAAAATCATTTCATTTCGCATACAAATATAAATGGTTCTAGAGAAGATCGTACTTATTATACACTTCGGAAGCTTCCAAACATGAATATTACAAAATAAGCAAAACAAAATCCAGATTAAACCAAAAATGTGTTCAATTGCCTCTAACAATGCATTTTCAAATTCCATTTAGGACTATATGAGAAATGCCAGTTGCTTGTTAACATTTCTCTTAAAGAAATATTGCATATCGTACGACAGACCACAACTATTGAGCAACGTATTGCATTTTTCAAAGAACGCAACGTATTTTAGAGTTGTTTGTGTCAGCTGATGAGTTTGCTTTTCTAGTGGGCGTATTTCTGGTGTGTTACAAGGTGTAATCCTTTTATGGTACAGCGTAAAATCACGTTGAAACAACAGGACAACTGCCGCCTTCAAGTCTTTAATATTTTCCTCTTGTTTATGTTCGTTTTTTCCTATAGATCTTTTTTTCAGTATGGATTGACATTCAAACTAGTGTTCGTTTAAAGATGTGCGGAGAAATAGACTCCGAGTCTGCTAATTTTTTCTCTTGTGTGTTCGTTTCTTCCTAAGGATTTCCTTTTCACTTTGTATGGACATTCACAGTTGCGTTCGTTTAGTGATGTGTGGGTCGAAGGCTAAGGGCTTGAGAGATGTTGCATCATATATTACCTCTTATGACATGAGAAAAATGGTTCTATGGAAATCAAAGTACCCAAACGCAATGGCACCGTAGATCCGCATTGTACCCCAAACAAAGAGCAAATTAACTATACAATGAAAAAGATAAATTAGTACACAACAGAAAAAGTGTTTACAACCTCGCTATTAGTCAGTATTCAGCGCTCAAATTGATAAGACAGTGTAAATAATAGTACATCTCATCAAAAGGAAATACCTAACAATAAAGTCCACATCCAGAGAAATTAAGAAACGATACACGTATATGTTATTGTAAAGATATATAAAACACATAATTAAAAACACCTCAGGATGTATCTAGAATTGTAATGAAAAATTACAGCAGTTGCAGCCCAAGAGGAAACCAATCTCGGGTACGACCAGAAAACCCGAGGGACGAATGTAATAAAACCGAAACTGCTAAATGCAAAGAGTATTTATGCGCATTGTTTATTTTAGAATGTGAAATTCCGAACTGGCAGTTGTAAAAAACAGAGCCTGTTTAAATTGAATATGTTACTGATACGATTCAGGGAAGCGCGCATGACATGTATGGAACTTCCCCTGCAGAAACCGAGCGAAATAGTATTCTTGTTGAGGTATAAACGCAAAAGCGCGTAATTGGTTATCCAACTGGGGGCCTGTCGTATGTACGATGAACAAACGATTTGCATACATCTCCAATATCTTCGCAATTAGATCATATGGGTTTATACTCTCGTCCTCGTGTAGATGACATTCTTGATAGTCTCACTGGTGCCAAATACTTGACCTTTGTTCAGGTTTCTGGCAGGTCGAGATTGCTGAAGAATATAGGCAAAATACCGCTTTTTCTGTTAAACTCTTGGGGTCCTTCGAGTGCAACATAATTGTATTTGGCCCGACCAGCTCACTTGCCACGTTTAAGCGGCCGATGGAAACGTGTATGGGAGAAATGAATCTCAAAGAGTGTTTGATCTTCTTTGACGATATTCTGATATTTTCATAGACCTTTGATGAACGTATCGAAAGACTTGAGTGTGTGTTTGAACGTCTGGCTATGTACGGCCTGAAGCTCAAACCATCCAAGTGCAAGTTTTTTAAGACGTTGGTTACTTACCTTGGTAATGTGGTTTCCGAAAGTGGTATTGAAACTGACCCTGAAAAGATCTCAGCGGTTACAACTTGGACCATTCCTACCTCGGTGAAGACACTGAGATCTTTCCTTGGATATTCTGGGTATTACCGCCGTTTTGTTATTGATTACTCCAAAGTTGTTAGGCCGCTGAATGACCTTCTAATAGGTCATTCCAAGAACAAAGCATGAAGGAAATATTGACTAACCAAATCCAAATGGTAATATGGCGAATTATTGGATTGCTTACTTTCCCTCCTGTTTTGGCTTATGCAGATTCCCAGAAGCCTTTTGTTGAAATACCGATGCTTTCATCGATGGCCTTGGTGCAGTAATGTATCAAGAGCAGGACGGAAAGCAAGTTATTGCGTACGCTTAAAAGGAAACGCAACTACCCAGCGCATAAGTTACAGTTGTTATGTCTCAGATGGGCTCTTACAGACAAGTTCCATGATTGTCCTGTATGGTAACAATTTTAAAGTATTGACTGACAGCAATACATTCACGCATGCCACCAAGTAAAAGGCCACAGAGCATCGATGGCTTGCATCATTAGCCAACTGCAATTTAAAGTTGGTGTATAGACTTGGTTGAACGGCGGTGCAGCTTTTTCTCACGTTCTGAGGTTATTAGAGCTATCTGCAGCGCCGCTAAAAGGTTGGCAGTCTCAAGCAGTGCACAATGGAGTTCTTTGGAATCCGAAGTTTCTTTGGATGACCAATTTCAGCAGCTTTGAGTGTTGTAGGGGGCAAGCTGCCCTGCTGATTCAGTCATCGATAGGGTTTTACACTACTACTATGTTGGACATCGACCAACATCAGAGGAGTGCAAATCGTATAGATCGGTGTACATTGTTTCATACGAGAGTGGAAAAATCGTCCACTCCGTGATGGAATACTGTACCATAACACAACGGTGAGGATGTCCAACAACATCTTTTACCCTCTGCATATAAATCCATTGCATTGAAGGGACTACATGACGATATTGGACATCAAGGCCGTGACAGAACCTTAACTTTGGTTAAGAGGAGGTTCTTTTGGCCGAACATGGAGTCTGACCTTGAGCTAATGGTTGCTCAATGTGGACGCTGTATTCGAAGAGAGACCACTGCAGTACCTCGTGCTAAACTTGTTCCCATACAGACTTCTCGTCCAATGGCACTGATTTGCATTGACTTTTTATCACTTGAGCGTTCCAAAGGGGATATGAAGATATGTTGGTCACCGATCATTTTACTCGGCCTGGAACCAGACAGCACATACGACAACAACGACAGCAGATAAACCAATCTAGGGTACGGCTAGAAAACCCGCGTGACAAAGGTTCAAGCACCAACCTCCCCTTTCAGGATTTCAGAAGGTACAATCATGGAGTCCCACGAGGTTGTCAGGTCATCGCACAAGAGAAAGGTGAAGCGTGATGACTGATTGTAGAAGAAACATGAAGTGCGCTGTAATACTAATTGGTCA
This sequence comes from Cyrtodaria siliqua, assembly GCA_037043455.1. Lineage (NCBI taxonomy): Eukaryota > Metazoa > Mollusca > Bivalvia > Adapedonta > Hiatellidae > Cyrtodaria > Cyrtodaria siliqua. The sequence goes on from JAWPHD010000288.1 coordinate 367,500, forward strand.
TATCCTTTTCTGACGAATTTCCTGATTAATTTTGTAAACTAGTCAGGAAATCCGGCAGATCTAGGAATGCTGCTATGGAATCCGAACTGTTGGATTTATTCAACATGAGCTCTGGTGGATAAATATTAGTGAACATATGAGCAAAGAACGGATTATCAATATTGAGTATGTCATCCAGATATCGAGATGTATTATTAAACGCATCAATAATGTCTCTCTGGCTAGCAGGTGACAAACTCAATATGAAGTCATTTCATAACAGTATAAAAACAGTGGCGCACAGTTAGTACCCATAGGAATACCAACAACCTGTCGGTAAACGGTTATCTAACAAAGATGTTATCTAAAAGAAAAGATAACGCTCTACAAACATTGACACAAATCCACATGTTATTCTCTGCTTTTGTAAAGAACGCCCTGACATTATTACAAGAGAGAAAGGTAGTGCCTTTCCTAGCAAATGTCTTCGGTATAAGCTGAATCAATGTATCTTTGATCAGTTAATGTGGTAGGGTGGTGCATGGAGTGGAAAAGTAATAGGTACTTATATAGAGACATGATAATGCTTACATCATAACTTATCAAGGACTTCTCCGGAAGTTTTGATTGACCAAACCAGATCGATTCATGCAAACACCTTTTCGCAATACTTTAAAACATTTTCAACCATAAAATATTTTAAACCATTTTCATCAGATCAAGTCTGAAGTTTATTGAGACATTGTTGTAGTTGTCTCTCAATAGTGTTCATGTTTTTTTTGCACGATAACATATAACAAAGTCATCAGCATATAGACAACAATCCACACCAGGATTAATCCATTTAACTATACTGTTATGTTTTTATTAAATCGGGTGACAGCACATCCGTCTCCTGGTCATGAATATCAGAGAGGGTTGTACCCATTCGCACACCACAAAACTGTCCATCATCCAAGAAATTATCTTTACAAATTGGTAGTCGACCTTTAAGACAAAGGTCAGAAAGAGCGCTTGTATAACCGTACTTCCACGCTGTATCACCAGCTTTCTCCATGTCAAAATATACAGCGACTAGCAGTTCTTTTTTAAGAAAGCTTCCCTAATTAATGATTCAATTCGAATAAGATTGTCAGTTATGCCCCGTTGGCGCCGGAATACACGTTGATACTTGGTAAACAATCCGTTGGACTCCAAGAACCAATCGAGTCTCCCATTAATCATTCGTTCCATGGTTTTACATATACAACTCGTTAAAGAAAGCGGGCGATATTTTCCAGGTTTGGGGACTGGAATAACGATTGCTTCCCGCCAAGAGGCGGGTAAGATTCATGTCAAACCAAACGTTATCAAATATATCATGAAGGGTTCCTATCTCAGCTGGTATGTTTCAGGTAAATGATAAAGGATATCATCAGGACCAGCTGATGTATCATGAGCCTTTTATCAGAAACATGTTGGTTTACAATTTTTAGAAGAAGAATTTTCGAAATAGTGTCCGCATAATTAAACATATTAAATAAATCCCAAACAATTCAAATGAATAACAGAATTTATTAACTATGAAACTATGAAAGAATATATACTGCAAGATAAACGTAACGCACCACTTGTATAATTTTAATACGCTTTTATTTGTGTTATTTTTCTTTTGTGCGGACAATCCAAACACTGGTAATGGGTGTTTTCTTCGAACATACAAACAGTTTAGGTTATGCTTATGGAAACAGTTTGCGTAATTTGTACTTTCAGTTAGTGGTGCGTATCTTTTGACCGTCAGTGCATTAAATTTTATTAAACAGATAATAATAACAACGTATTTATGTATAAAAAGAAATGTATTTGGATGTAATATAGATGTTCCTTTTATGCACATGCCATTGAATCCTAATGGCACTAAATTTAACAATGCTGTCTTTTTCCAGAAAATATTAGTCCATAAATGGATGAATGCACTGTACTTTCTAAATAGATCTGTGCATATAGCTTTATTGGCATCATTTTACACATTTCAAGCGCATTATTCGGAATAGGTGGCAAGTAATATCTATTTGAAGTGGAGCAACCCCTAATTTGAAATTCGCCAGTGCACTACCGTATGTCTTTGACATTTTCCTAAAAAGTGTACACCCCATAACATATGCATACATTTCCTAAAAATTAATAAGTGCTATTTTTAAAGTCTTCACCAGAGAACACTCAAAACAACATACCGCATGTTCCAGGTGCAGAGTTAAATGTCAGGAAACGAAATATCATAGACGTAAAATTGTACAAAAAATGCGTACACCTAAACAAGAATAATTTTATAAATAATAAAACATGCGGAAATAGATAGGCGGAATGCGTTGCTTTATTTATTTATATGGAAGTGATATAATGAGTACCGTTCTTAGTTCAGTTAGTTGTAATTCTGCCCATTGATCTCCAGCACACTAGCTATTTCATAGTTTTTAAGTATGTTATTATTTCAAATAATTATGTGAGCCCTCATATTTTATAAAATACGCCCAACCTCATTGTGTACTACAACATGTACAATGTTAATACTATGAAAGAGTTATTGGATACTGTAGATTTTAGTCTTGTTTTAGATTTCCTAAAAGAGATCAGACTATATAAATCATTATAATGTGTTCTTATATATATTTACTTGTTTATATACCCGTTGACGGGCATTTGTTGATTTACATACATAGTTTATATTACACCTTATCATCCCTTATTTTTTAATAGTTTTATCTTTATATATTTACACTAATTTTTAAATAATACTTCATTTCTTCTTTTTTCATCAATTTTTGCTCACAATATGACCTATTTATGTGTCGACGTGCCGTAAAATACCATTCATTCATTCATTCATTCCAACCTCATTGTTGCTTCTGACCGTTAAAATGCGGTACTCCAGTTGTCAACATGTTTATGCGTGTGGTGGTGTTGCATGCTTTGCTTCTCTGTATACATGTCACTGATGTATCTGTTGAGTACGTGTTTTGGATAATTGAGCTATGTGACAGCTATATTTCCTGTTCGACTTGTGTATCTACTTTTAAGTCAATTTTATTTTAGTACGGCATTCTATTACTTCTATTTAATGTTTAACATTTTTTGTTTTGGAGTTTTACATGTTTTTGTCAATTTTGTGTCTGCGTGTTGTTTCGTGTTTGTAAACTGATAAAGGCTATTAAATTGTCGAAAGCTCTTACTGTGCATTTCTTGGTGCCTTGACGTCGAATTTGAATCGAGATTTTATTACTCTCTGTATGTTTTCTAGCCTCGGTCACCCGGCCCGCTTCTGATTTCTTCGTAACGCTATGCTACACGGATCAAGAACCAGGGCCTGGGGAAAATACGACGTTTAAAATCGCCCTCTCGTTCTGGGCGATTTTGGTGAGATTTTAGAGATTCAACGAGACTTTCAAAAAACATGTTTTTAAGTTAATTTAATAATATTTTCTTATTTTTAACTTATGAGAAGCAGCAAGTGACGTTAAACTGTTAAACTGCTGCATCAACAATTGACGTTGTACTTGTTTTTACAAAATGACGTCACGCAAACGTCGACTTTATGAGCGTGAAAAAAACGCGCGAATAAATTGTGTTAATCGCTAGTGGGCGCTTTAATTGGCCTAATCTGCCCAGACCGATATCTGCAAGTAAGACATATGCATGATACGGTCTAGCTGGCCGAGACTATATGTTTTCATACCTGATATGATTGAAAAGAATGAAAACGGACGCTCCTGATTCTGTTTGCAATCTTCGCGAACCCATCTTCTCAGCTTCGAAAAGCCAAAAAATAATTTTGACCCCCACGGTTTACATGTAATTTTATTGACAGCCGAAAACATTGACAGCCGAAAACCAAAATGGCGACGGCGGAACATTGAATTTTTTGACGGCATATGCCTTTATTCCTTATTAACATTGCCATTCATGTTTGTCTTTTTGCGTGTTTTGGGATTTTCTGTGTTCTGTGAAAGCTGCATTTCCTGTTCGACTTTTATACTTATTTTTGAAAAATCAGTTGACCAATAGTGGTGTAAATAATAAAAAATAAACGCAGTATACTATTTACTAAGTTATCGAAAAGGGTGATTTTTAGACGTCGATTCTAAGTGACGCCCAAATCGGTGCTCATAAATGCCTGTCACACGACCTTCGCAGCCGTGGTTATCTTAAAGGGACTATGCTTCTCTTGGTAACGAATATGTATGCATATACATAGACAGATGATATTTAGGCTATTAAAAGATATTCAAAATATATGTTTATTGGAATATAAATCTTAATTTCAATTGTATCCAATAATAAAATATTTAAATGTTTGCTTACTCTATAAACAATGGTCCAATTTTTCCAAAACAAATAGTCATGTTTCCGTAAGATAAGAAGACATTGCAACAAACATGTCTACATAAATAGCTATATATTCATGACATGTTTTATTATTTATAAAATTATTCTTGTTTAGGTGTAAGCATACATGTACTCTATCGCGAAGAGCACAGCCTCTTTAATCGGACGCTAGCATAAAAAAAGTGTCAAGTCGGAATGCGTTGATTTATAATACCGTTACTCTTAAGATTGTTGGAAAATGAAGTCAGTATTTAGGATTATTGCGACGCATGAATCTATTGGCCAGTAACTATTAGCGTCACTTATCCAGCGATTATCGTATTAACTTAATAAGGTAATCGCTGAAGTTAGAAATATCGGCTATATATATGCATGAACATATGTACACGGAAGAACGGAAGGGCATGTTCGAGGTAATATTAATGAAGGGCGCACAAGATAATTTACCACCTGTGGTAGTGACACCGCTCCTCATTGAATATCGATATGTCCTCCATATCTAGAATCTATAAAACCTCCCAACTGAGTATTGATACCCATCTATTGAGTCTGGAATTGTTAACACCTCCCCTTTGAGCACTGATACCCTCCCCATTTAGTATTGATAGCCCTTCCAAACTGAGTATCTATAATACCTCTCCACTGAGTATTGAAGAATACTCTATGGAGAGATTTTATAGGTACTCAATGTGTAGGGGGTATCAATACTTAATGGGGAGGGTATCTATACTCAATGTGGCGTGGGTATCAATACTCATTGGGGAGGGATATCAAAACGCAATAGCGTGGGGTATCAGTACTCATGGGTATCAATACTCAGTTGGGAGAGTTTATCAAAACTCAGTGGAGAGGGAGTATCGATACTCAAGAATACTGAATGTGGAGTTAGTATCAATACTCAATAGCGAGTGCGTATCAATACTCAATGGGGAGGGTGTATCAATATTCAATCGGGAGTAGGTATCAATACTCAGTGAAAAAGAGGTATTAATACTCAATCGGAAGTGGTTCCTATACTCAGTGAGGAAGTGATATCGATACTCCATCGGGAGGGGGTATCAATACTTACTCGAGAGGGGGTATCAATATTCAGTGAGGAGCGGTACTAAAGAGACACAAGGAAATCTTGAGTTTAATTCAAGCAGTAAAATAAGCACCTCAATTTATTAATCTTGCCTCATTTTGACTTTAAAACTGCTTGCATCCCATTACATAAAAACATGAGATTTAAGTTTTCTTTCATAATTATTTTATAAAATTGTTAAATATATTATTGATGCAATTTTATCAAAAGTTAGTAACATGTAAAAACAATTTGCATTGAACTATTCAAATACTTAATATAAATGATTGAACATGGGCAAGTTATATTGATAACTAGCAGGATGCCATGAGCTTTAAACTAATGTCCCTTTAATACTCAATCGGGAGGTGATATCAATACTCAGTATGAGGGGCATTGGGGAGGGGGTATAAATACTCAATATGCATGTGACAGTTATATAGCGGGCAAGACAATTGTAACGGACGAACGGACGGACAGTCGAATGAACGTACGGACAACGCCAAAACTATATCCTTCCGACTTCGTCGGGGGATGAAAACCAAAGTAAAACAAGCCTATAACTAATTGGTGTGTAACGAAACTCAGGGTTAGACATGTCGGTACCAGTCATTCATTTGTTCCTATGTTCAATACGGATTCTTGGTTTAGCGTGAATGGTCAAGATAATGCAAAACGAATGACTCCCGTTCCGTTACCGGTAACCATTCATATATAGACTGTATGATACCTTAAGTGTGTTTTTTAAGTAAATCAGATTAAATTTGCTAGGAGTTTATATTTTACAGGGTTCATAGGTCTACGTGTGAGGGCTTGTACTATTACTGTCTTTCTCGAAAGAGTCATTCCACGACAGCACAAATTATGACCAGATGTCATTCTATTACCTAGAATTTTGACAGGGGGTCACTTTCTATTTAGGTCATTATTTTATAGGGGTCGATTTTTTTCTTTACACCAGCTTAAAAGCTTTAAACTTCAAGGCCACTGTTTTGGGCTCGATGATCCCAAAGGACTGGTTAAAGATCAAACTACTTATTCGTTGTTGTTGTTCTTATGTTTTGCTTTTATTTTTTTTGTTGCTTTTTTCAAAACTGAAATGCATAGTTCCGACTTTGGCTCTTAGATCCAACCACTTCATTTGCATATGAAATTCTTACTAACTGGTAAAATTGCTTAAAATATCATGTGTCTATGAAGCTACCAAGTTTCAACAACCATTCCAAATGTGAACAACAGTGTACATGCAATTTTAGACTTATAGACAGGCAAAATACTACTGTATGCGTATTAATACTGGCGATGGATTTATTTTGGCTGAATTGGCGGTCAAGGTTGGAAGCTCCAAACTAAATCCACCGGCAATATTACTTCTACCATGAAGCTTAATAAAATCATAAACAACCAACAGAAATGAATTTCCATTGATTTTAATTTCCATTTTATTAAAAAGGGGGAGAACTAATTAATTCAGATACAAGCAATGATTTGCTGTTTATCACCTAATCTATAATCGGCAATTGCTTTGAACAGTGAATACATATACTTATTAGTATATCTTTTTTAAACCTGTGTCTTGTTATAATCATAATATAAGTTTGACAGTATATAAAATCATGTATAAATGTGTTTTTCCACTCATTGTTTTGTATTATATTGACTAAAGACACTATAACCAAATCGTCACTATGATAAGTATTCACACCTTCAGTACCCTTTGTAAATTTATTAGCAATTATCGAGCATGACTGTATAGTTTTGGCTTTTATTCAAATTGACAATGTAGGAAAAGTGGAAAGCGTTCACCATCATAAATAGCGTTTCTCTGCTGCCTCTCTATATATAATTACAGTTTAACTATCGAGATCTAAATATGAAGTGTGTTTACTAATGAGTGAGTGCTAGAGTTATTGTATGAACACTTTGACTCCTACTACAATTCAAAGGACACTTTTATGACTTATTTTCCTTATTTAAAAAGTCGCCATTTTAAAGTTAAATGAAAAATCTTGAAGGTAAAAACAAACAAAACAAACAGAAGGTCAAAGTGTTATTTTAATTTGGCGGAAATCACATTCATCCGCCAAATATAATCACCGCCAAAAGATCCATTTTCAAAAACCGCCAAATTATGCATCCGCCAAATAAAATCCAAAGACATTATATGTTCTGTTTGAAAAATTCCTGTTTGTGGTACAGTTAGACTGACGTAACCCTTAGTTCTCACAAACATTGCTGCATTTTGTAAACAAATGCTGATAAGACGCATTGGTCAGCTGGCATCTGACATTTATGTGCAAATTGGATCAGACTGACTATTACGGAGGAAATGCCATTTTATGAATTTCACAGATATTGCTGACCTGCACATTCACACAGGGCTCATATTATATCAGTCATTTTATTAATGTTTAGGCACGCGTGATATTTATTCTGAGATTTAAATGTCGCATACAATACGCATAGCGAGGTGAATTCGGGGTGGATACGAACGCGTTCCTAAATGTTGGTGGTGTTTAAGGAATTGATAATATATGATGAAGAAAGTAAATTTATTTTAAATACTATTAATAATAATAGCCTTGTTATTAGATTTAATAAACAATAAAACAGGTATTGTATGTACGTAAATACAAATGTATGGAAATAATCCCTATAAGCATTTTGCATTGATTCCGATCCATTTATTATTGTATGTGACATTTTTATAGTAAGTTATCTTTGAAATAAAATATGTTTAACCCAAACAATATATCGGATTGGGTATGGTGAGCAGGGCATGATCATTTACTCCCTAAGATGAAGTGTCTCGTGAATTTATTTTAACTCAAACAACATTTGAACAAAAAGTCGGCCCAACCACTCAAACTACCCATAAGAGGTAGATCGCTATTAATTACACTGATCATCTTGTAACTGAGAATAGCTGACGTCCATTTGAATGTCATGGTTATCTCTTGACCAAAAAGAAAAAACAATTGTCATATGGAAAGCAATCAAACGCAACGGCACCGTTACTGATGAATACTGGATAGTACGGTGGAATATATATAACCACATGTATCACAGACCGTCCCAGTCGATGAAATTGTAATTCTGTATCAAAATACGGACTAGTCTTTATTTTAAAATAATGTGTTGTTTTTAAAACGTACAATCATTCTTTTGTCTTATGATTGTAAATCGTAATGGACCAACGGACACATATTAATTTGTGTTTTTCAAGACGATTCATCCGCGTCATGGTATTAAAAGTTTTCATAAACAATGATGATTTGCAAACTCAAAACAATGGGGATAGTTCGTGAGTTATTAGTCCTTACCATAAACAAGGAAAGAATCGCACAGAGAGAAAATACATTAAAGGTAAAGGTCACAGATTACGTATGGACCTGACAATACATTGACTAAGTAGTTGGTCCTTATCCAATGGTATATTTAGGATTGGCAATTTTGTAAAAGCATACTGAAATACGTCAATTTCGCTCTATTTAGGTGCAAACTAAGAACTATTAATGAGAATAGTACGTGTTTGAGTATATTTCTTAAAGACCTCAAAGAAAACGTATAAAACCGTAATTTTACAAAGAAAAATAGATGTCCGCGTGGCGTCATATATGTACTTATAATGCTATAATATGTTAACCGTATACGTTATGCATGTATAAGAACGATACCATATACTTTGTTATGATCACTTTCATACTATCTTTGTTAAACGTGTTAAAAGGTTTATCAAAAGAGGTTATGACCCTATCATTTTGCAACGCACTGCATGCTTGGTGGTGGACCCATTTACAAGAAATATAAAAAGATCGGACAGGGAAAGTAGCATTCAAGGAGGACAGTCAACCACAAAACACAGAAACAAACATGGAAACAGACAAACAAGAAGGCAAAAGTAATAATAAAGTAAACGACATCACAAACACAAAAGGGTTGACAATAGGGCTACCGCCTTGGAACGGTCAGTGGCAAAGTAGGCCAACTGGGGTTTAAACCGGTTCTAGGGTGCACCAAACCTCACACTTACCCTACTGTCATCCCATAAAAACAGGGCAGTGTAGATAAAGAAATCCCCGCCATGATCTAATCTCTAACCAACAAGGCAGCATCAATAGGCAATATAAGTTCGCCTGTATGCTTTCCTCTTTAATTGTGAGATGACCGGACAGGCTGTGGACCCTATGATGACGTCTACCAAAATCCCAAAAGGACGGTGACGTTTGTTGTTTGTCTGCAATCTTGTCTTGTCATGCCCTCAATGGTTTGTTCTCTTGTTGCTCTGGCTTCTGCAAAGTCACTGAGTACCTTCTTTAAGGCTTTCTGGGCTATTGCTTTTTTTTATTTATATATACACGAGCATCTTTGTGTTTTTACTTATATTGCCTATTAATGCTGCCTTGTTGGTTAGAGAATAGTTCATGGTGGGGATTTATAACCTGTTATAAACCCTAGCGGCCTTTTTTGCCACCGACCGTTCCAAGGCTGTAGCCCTATTGTCAACCCTTGTGTGTTTGTGATGTATTATTTTGCCATTTATTCATTTTTATATATAGTTGTTCTTTGTTTCTGTGTGTGTTTGTGGTTGACTGTCGTCTTTGAATGCTACTTTTCCTGTTCGATTTTTATATCTATATTTTGCTACGAGCCCACACACTGATTGTTAATACACTCTCACACGTACAATGCTCGGTTAGATTGTCTATTTGTTGGTTACATCTTATAAAGCAAATCTCATTCACTCTCATTAGATTCGCCAACATTTTACATACATCAGAAGATTCGGTTACGTTTTGACATTCAACCGTGTTAATGATGTCTCTGCAGTTTACTGGTGGTATTCGTAGACTTCTAGAACCATACATACTTATGTTTTAGTCAGTTATCGTTAATGTAATATATTTGTTTTTCGCTGTACACTACAGAAGATATGTCTTAGAAACAAAGTTTTTTTACGTCACCCAATTTCAGCCTATTATTAATATTGTTAATGAAATGTTACATGCTGTAATGTGACTATGATTTTCTCAAAAACATTCATGGCATAATCCTGAGAGACGTCAAACAATAAGGCCAGTAAACACAAATGGCATTTATTCCGAGACAGAATAATGCAACTTGAAATTTAGTGGAAACCTTTTCTTTTTATGATTTTCCATAGTAAACATTAAAGGACAATGTAAATAACTGCGTAACTGCTTGTCATAAAAACTTACCAATAAACCTATTCGACAAGTTAGGTATCAAAAATAGAAAATATTGGCTCAGCGGTGTTATTCGATATGGTTTCCTTCATCCATTTGCAGCCCAGTGAGGATTGCAAATCGTAAAGGACCTACGGACATATTTTAATTTGTAAATTCAAGTAAATTCATCTACGCCACCGAATTTCAAAAAGCAATACCATGCGTCCGTTGGTCTTTAACGTCACTAAGATTATAATTATGTTCATGATGGTTTACAAACACAGCATACAATGGGGATAGCTCGCGTGTTTGAAATATCATGAATTAGTCCTTACAATAGATCAGGGAAGAAGTGTTCGAGATAAAATTCATTGAACTTAAAGGTTTAGTGAACCATAGAACCTGGTTTAAACCCCCAGTGGCCGTTTTTGCCACTGACCGTTCCAAGCCGGTATCCCTATTGTCAACCCTTTTGTGTTTGTGATATCTTATTTGGCCTTTTATTCATCTTTAAAGTTGTCTTCTGCCTGTTTTTAAAGGGACAAGACAGGTTATTTTAGGGTTGGCAATTATGCACAAATCTCTGCACGTCAGTTTCGTTTGATTTGTATGCTTCCTCTTTCACGTGGATGTACAATTAATGGGAATAGTATGTATTTTGAGCTTCATGGTACATTTCTTAAAGTCCTTAAAGGAACGGTAAATAAAAATACATTTCCAAATGGCGTTATAAGCAAGGCAAGACGGAGTTGTTTTTGTCTTTTTATCATAGTATATTATCGACTAAAGTTGCCTAGCCTATATTTAGACAGAATTTGTAAACAGGAAAATGCTATAAAAGGCCTATGTTGAATACAGAACGGAAATGCATTAGCAAACTAAACACATTAAGCTGTGCGATTTAGATAACATTTTTGTTACTTTTGTAAAACATACCATTTTCACAATGCCTAAAACATTAACAATGGTATCTCCTTTATATTAACACTATATGGTTATTTGATCCGGGGTCGGCTGGGGTATGAAATCAATGTTTGCATATTGTAAAATTAAAATATTAAACAGGTTATCGCAATTTTTCAGTGAAAAATGTTTTTAAATATGTTTTATTGTTATAAAATCTTGCTAATATAAGCTTTCCCATCGCTTAATGGAATTAAGGCGGGACCACGTAATGGTAGTGTTGAAGTTGTACATTTTACGTAAAGAATTCAGTTAAAGTCATTTAGATATTCCCGTCAAAGGATATTGATGTTGCGCCAAAACCTGTTTCCTTGTTTTCGAACATAGGCATAGTGTTTGATCAAGAGTATATGTGTATGCGTGCATTGTAGAGTATAATGTAGATGTTTACCCTTAATTTATATTTATCATGCAGATAGGCACTTTTCTGCCTAATAAAGGATGACCTATTAAATTTTGCTTTATTAGGCAATGACCAAAAGAGCAAATCGATGCGGAATCCCTCGGCGTTTATTGTACGTAACGTTATCTGACGTCATGCACGTAACGTTGCCTGACGTCATAAAACAAATAAAAAACAACAACATGGCGGCGTCCTCGATAAGCGTAACATTCTGAGAAATAGGTAATAATAGTAATTCATACACAAAATGTGGATAATCTACATGATAAATAGAATATTATGTCAGTGCCTTTTACTATCAAGTTTATTAGGCTCGGCACAAAAACGAAGAATGGCTCGACATGCGTTTTCTAAGCCTCGCCTAATAAACTTGATAGTAAAAGGCACTGACATAATATTCTCTATTTATTGGCTAGATTGTTTGTTTCTTATCTCAAACTTGCAGCTGTATTTTTTATTGAGTTATATCGGATCTGATTCGAATCTGATTCGATATAATAACTTATGTAATATGTATATAATACTTTCATAACTTTTATGTTTAAAATTTAAGTATATTATGGTAATGTACTCAGAGGTAACATATATATATTATATACTAAATACTGAAAAAGGGAAACATTGGAAGCAAGGAACACAACAAGAGAGAAAATTAGCAGGCTCGGTTTTATTGCGAATGCTTATGGGAGGTAATATAAGGTGCAACACCTCTCACGCCATCTAGCACCCGCTTAAGCACTATTCTTATTTAAAGCCACTATATTGGGCTCGATGGTTACAAAAAGAAGTAAATAATAAAGGTAGATATAAATATCGAACAGGAAAAGTAGCATTCAAGGACGACAGTCAAACACTGCTGATTCGTATTCGGGACGACCTTTTACAACCGATATACAAAACAATTGATTTGAATTGAATTGGGGTTTTACGGCGCACCAACAAAAGAAAGGATATATGGCGTCAAACAGTGATGAACATGTCAGGCTCATCCTCCATTTACATTAGATAAAATATGGCGAATGGGCCTAGAACCTTCTAACATGCAGAACTGCAGAGTTGCTGAAAATTCTATTGTAGACACTCCATTTACGATGGAGCCACGTTTCCACATTTGTATATGCGGTGTCATGAAGAAAAGCTTGAATAAGCAGGATAAAAAATGACTAAATGAACATGAAGGGGGGTCCTACCCCTCTGCCTCTAGCGGGATTTGCAGTGGTTGTATTCTATCCCGGCAACCACACGGAGAGTATACAAAACAAGAAACGCTACTTACTGTGAGAAATTGGCTTTGTATTATATCTTACATGATATATTGAGCTGTGGGTGTCAAGTTTTCTATGTTTGATCTAATTCTTACGCTTTGTGAGAGTCCGATGCAGGTCTGTGGAAATGGGTCCGGTCAACAACAAATCGTTTGGTGATAGCCTTTGTGTAATAATGCGATATGTATATGTCATGTTGTATAGTTTCCTGTAATTCATAATAGAATGGCCCGAGAGTTTATTTATGATTGTTTATTGTATGTAATAGCTAGTGTACTCTGATGAATACTATAAACCTCCCAAAGCGAAAGACGGCGTCATAATATGGATAATAAAGGCCTCACTTCTAAGATATGTGTAGGTGTAGCACATCCACTCGCCTACGGTAATCGCATCATGTCGGACAATAAATAATTCTCCTTTATTATTTTTTGCAAACTTGGCATTTTGTTGTTTTTATAAAAAACAAAAATTCCATGTCTTGAAGTGTCTGGTTCTAAATGATGGTATCTAAGTGTTTATGTTTTTGAACGGTCCAGTAATTAGCAGGTGGGTGTTGTGTCTTCAGTTATTCAGAGTGACAAGTTGTTTTAGCAAACTATGTTGTAGATTATTGATCGTAACGTTGGTATAACAAGTGGTGAAAAAATAGACTCTCAATTGGGACTCGAATACAAGGTCTCTCAGGATTTTTTTTCCAAATATTGTGAAGATTGCCTAGCCTGGTCTTTTGTGAAAAAAAGCGTGATAAATGTCTAATTTGTAAAATAAAAAAGGGTTACAATATTAATTGTTAACTAACGTTATCAAAACTCAATGCATACATACGTTGTTAAATAAAAATATACAATTCGTCAGCATAATATGATGTATATGTATCATGAAACAATATTGAGAAAGGAAGAGGGAAAACTGTTGTTTCCAAAAAAAAGAAAAGTTCTAGGGGGAAAAAAAGCCATAATTTTGAAGATTTTTTTTTTTAATTGTTAAGTAGCCGAATATCGGCACCTAGTACAGAAATAATATAAGCCTTGTCTCTGTTTACCGTACCAACACTATACCTACTGAGCTATCGAGTATATAAAGTTAGGTATGGGTAGCCATAACCGTAAAAATGTGGACATTTACAAACCATTCAATGACAGGCCGTTTAATTCAAGATGAAGTCATTTTTACGAGGGGCGTTCATTATATAATGCAACTATGGTCCTAACATTTAATTATGGTCCATTGCTGTAGTTGTTGATACTGATTATCTTAAAATAAACTTTCCCCCATTAATTTATCAAGTTTCAGATACTTTAATCCAATACAAAATGTGTTTTGAGGGCATTTGTTTAAGACATGTAAATGATACTGAACACGCCAAAAACGGAAAAAAACTATTTTGACTAAAAATCTAATTTCGACGGCAAATATGGACTTTTTTGCCTAAACCACAAACGTTTATATCTTCCATATGAAAATGTTAGTAGTTTTTATTTGTAATGTGTTTATTTTTGAGTTTATTGCTCCTTAAATGTTGTCAGTGCCACAAAATTTAGCTTACATTTTATGCTTAAAAAGCGAAGACCAACTTCAGGCTTTAATATTTTTGGAGCGGGGTAACTAGAATTGTTGATTTTATATTAAATCTTTAGAGAATCCCTTCAATTCGTTATCCATATATTTAAAACCATTTTCCGTCATATCTTCAAACTGATTTTGATTATTATTTTGATTGAAGTTTGATATTTTCAGGACTTTTATATTTCCAAGAAAACGGCATTTCTTGCCTTGGACTATATCGATTTTTTGTATTGAAAACATCGTTTACGTAATATTTACACATACTTCTAGTAATAACAAACGTTTGAATAAATTACTTTGCTGCAAAATGCATTTTTTTTAGAATCCAACATTACGACCTATGCAAATTCATTAACATTTTCTGCAGCTTTTTAAGGCAGTGTATATGAATAGGTCCCAACTAAACAGACGTCATAGACATATATTCACTGATTTTAATAAAATTTTCAGAAAATGTCACTAAAGGTTCATTCTATAAGATCATTTTAAAATTTAGCGTGTAAACCTCACACAAGGTGAATAGGACGGCTAGTTGCATTATATAATGAACGCTCCTCGTACGAGGGTCATTCAATAAGTTCTGTCACTAACGCGTTTTAACAATTATGTGCTCGTTGTGAGTGTTGATGTTTGGTACCAAATGAAAGAGAGTTCCAATACCATTCCATTGATGGTAAAATACATGCTGTATCTTTTGTGTGATGAAAGTTATGGAACATTTAATATACATCACTTATACATACTGAGGCATTCTCGTCTCTAGAGTTTTTTTCAGGTATGTTAACTGTTACTTTTTTAAATGCCTGTTTCTCTTTAAGTACTTGTAGAAGACCTTTGAAATTTCTCATACATTACCAGTTATATCTGTGCATTATAAGATTCAGAATTTAAGCATGGTAGATGAAAAGGCATTGTCTTAGAAATTAACATTTCAAGCTAACATGTAAAATTAATTTAATGATAAATGGACATTAAATGGAAGGGCAGTCTTCTGAAATAGCGTTTTTGGATGATCAATATTTTCACTAAACATTGTGCAAAAATTCTATAATAATGTGTTGAATATGAAATTTAAACACTGAAGGACTAGGATTACGACATTTAAAAGATATTATAACATTTCCGTAAACAAAATGAAGAAAATCAGTGTTATTTCCGCTAAAATTAAGGGATATGCATTCACTCATATCTGGTTTACAGCAAGACCTTTCCGAATTCTCGACAATCATTTTCATGGATTATAGGCGAATAACAACAGATGGCGTACAAGAAAATTTAAAAGCATATAATTATTCAAATAATTTGTACAACGTTTTGTAACAAAGACATTTTCAGAGATGCCAGTATCCAAAAGGTGTGGTAGGGGGAGGTAATCCAGGGGTATAAATAACCGGATTTTTTTCATTTTTGTTGTGGAATTTAAGAGAGCGAACCCAGTAGTACTATAAATACACTACTTTATCTCAGTGTAATATCCAGTTCAAAGGATATATGCCTAGTGACAGAACTTTTTTAAGCACCCTCGTATTGATTCGACTCTGTTCATTCGTTACAAAGTGTATTAATACGGTTTGAAGTGAAATGATCAGGTGTAAAATGTCAAACCACACGACGCAAATAGAAATCATCCAGTGCAATGACAAACCATTTGACAAAAACACTAATTCAATACAATAAAATACAAGCCGGTACGATGAAAACTTAAACGATTCATCGAAAAATGTGAAGTGATACACAGCAAAGTAAATCAGTATGGTGCAGTTTAACGCAAACACATGTAATCTGGTGGTGAGTAAAATAATCGGATGAAAACAAGGTCGGTGCAATGCAAACACAATTCGTTCGACAGAAACTGATTTCATTACGTGCAAAGTGAAACGGTACGATGGCATCATTACTTGCAGGGTTATTTCCCCTACATATACAAAAACAGTGTATTATTTCCAGTGATAAGCTTTATTAACAGTATGCTGTTGTGAAGATCGGGAGGCATAGGAACGTCAGTATTCCCACAACAGCAATTACATAAAAAAGGTTCTCAGTCCTCTTAATTTCATTCTTAATATTTTGGGGGAAAAAGTAGTGTGTACGGGGGTGGTGGGCGTGGCGGTTGGGTGGTGGTCGGGTGGGGGAGTGGGGGGAGGTTATTAAAGTGTTTATGTTTGTTGCCATTATCAATAATGGGGGTGGGGGGGGGGGCTAGGGTTAAAGTGAATATGTTTGTTGCCATTGTCAATAATTGAAGTACTTGACCTGTGGCAGATTTTGCAGATTTTGTTGTTAATCTTGAAATAGGTCTACAGGACTGTCGGCTGATTTGGACTGCAGTAAAGGGAGTCATAGAGTGTGTCATAACAAGTAGTAATCATTTAGCTATTAATAAAATTGGTGGTTGATAGATTTACTGTCAGACCCGTGTTAGCAGTCTCTTTTATTGAGCAACCACCTGTATTAAGCAGCCACACAACTGTCTCAATTTACTGACACTATTCTCAATATGGAGGGAGTGTCTTATTTACATGAATATTTAGATTTTCATAATACATTAAGAGTAAATTCCACTAAAATGAGTTTGTATCGTTAAGGAGCTACCTGTGTTAAGTGGTCAGTTTTGGTCCTTCCCCTGGATGGCTGCTTAAGACAGATGTGACTGTATTTTTAAAAGCGATATATAATTAAATGTATTCATGGTATAATACTACTTTTCTTCAAATATAATCTACATAGCATTTTTTCAAGCTACGGAAGATATCGGAAGATGCAAAGAAGTATGCCTCCCGATCTTCATAACAGCATACGGTTAATAAAGCTTATCATTGAAAATAACACTCTGCTTTTTAACCAGAGCGTCAGCGCTGGTTTAAGTAATGAACCAATTTTCAGAAGTGCACAAGATTGCCGAACTACTTTTTGGCAGGAACCAAACAGCCCACTTGCAAATAGTTCGAGTAATGAATCACCGATCCGTTGACATTGTGAGTTTAGCGTTCTTATTTATTGAGCAATATTATTAAGTTTAACCAGCCTCCGCCAATTTAAAACTAAATTCAACCAATGAAATCGCGCGTTATATATGCACATTGATTCAAGTGTCAAACTGGCGATTCAGGAAGAAAATATTCTAATGGTTCTAAATGATTTTATTTTTGAGACTCTTAACACGAACAACGACAAAACGTTGATGATATTTGATGTGGCAAAGACTGTGTTGCAGTTTGATAAACGGGTTTTGGAAAATCTTCACCATATCAAATGATAATATCAATGACTGAAAAATCGGAGCAAAAAGGAGCAGGACATGCAAGATGGGAAAATGCGTTGTTGCACGATTACGAATAGTCCCTGATTTGCGGGCTCTATACACAGGTTTGTTGTTGGTATTTTTAATGCAAAACATTAATTTATGTATCAGGAAAAACGTATTAAATGATATACTTACCCCAACCATCAACAAAATAAAAAGAAATTGTTTCATACATTGTACGTTTCGCACCCTGGACGTTTCGTACCAAGTTTGAGTTCGAAACGTTTATTGCATTGAACGTTTCGTACCTGGGCCATTGGACGTTTCGTACCGAGTTTACTAAACATCCAGGTTATGAAACATTCCAGGGTACAACATGTCCTGCACCCCTAGTTAGACATCCTTGTATTTGCAAGGTACGGGTTAGTGCTTAAAATACACGTCTACGAGACGATGTTTGATATGCACCGTCCTCATGCGTTTGACTTTTTTATGTGTGGACTTTCCGCAGAGATGCTATGCGCTAGACATAAACAGTCCATTTATGTAAAGAAAACACCTCAGACGTCAAATAAATGAGACTAGTGACGGGTGTGCTTCTAGTTTTATCATCTAATAGGAACAATAACATTATTTTATTTTGGCCTCAAACAATGTATGTTTTATTTTCAGGGGAGATGATGAAAATGGCAAGACAGCAGTCAGGAAATGTTGTTCTTCTATTGTCTAGTTGACGGCTTTCTTTCCAGGGGCCTTTCTTTCGGCACTGAGTGCCGCATGATTGTACAATAAGAGACTCAAAGAAGTGGTGAAATTCCTTAGAGTTGATGTGCTCTCTATTTAGGTTTCGTCGAACAAATCAAACGTTAAGATAGATTTAAAAAAGTAAAGTGGAAATGGCGTTTCTGGGAATTGTAGAGGCTCTGCAAGAACAAAGAATGTCGAGAACTCTGATATTCTGTAAAGTGTTCCCGCATTGAAGATGTATCAAAAGTTGCAACATAGAACTGTTCGACATCATACTTGCGCATGAATATAATATCAAACCTTGGACAAGCAAGGTTTTACGCGAGCGTAAAATAGCTGCCGAGAGAAAATAGCATTAGATCTGGGTAGGAACTGGGAACAATTTTTAACATAATAACAGATCAAGTCACGTGTTTTAACGTGTGTTAAAAAATAAATAAAACAATGTTGTCACGAAGACGTGCCACGACCGATTTTTCTTACGAGACACTTTCAGACGTCCTCGCTTCGTTCTGGTAAAATCCTTGACATGCTTTATACATTGATTACATATTCACCTATGTAGCACGACATACTAGAACTACACATCAGTACAGAAATACAATTGTTCACATGTAAGGGATGCATGTGCATCACAACAAAAATAAACTGTTCACTGCTACCATTTGTAATTATAAGATTGCGTTATCAAGGCGAAAAACTATTCATTGCTCCCTTACCATGTGCAATTATGCAAACCATATAAGAGTCGCTGCCGTTCCGGCAGCGAATAAGACGAAATTATCCAGCCTTTGCCCGGTTAAATTAAAGGGATATCCGGTATGCAAGAAAATCTAGAAAACATGCTATATATTGTCTTCATACTAATGTATGCAACAACTCTTTAGCAGACCTTACTTTTGAATACATGTGTCTATTATTTTATAAGCAACTTTTCCTTTGAGACCAAGTATTAAAAATGTCAAAGCATTGTTTTTTTGTTGTTTTTTTTACTTAAATAAAATAATTTTAATAGCAGTTCATAACAGTAAAACTTCCAGCATTGCAGTTTCACTCTTGGACATCAATGCCTGGCACACTGTGTTCTGCTTATAAGGGTGCATAAGCTTAAACATTGCCTGAGGTCTGTTAAAACGTATGTTTGTTTATGGAAACACGAGCCTTCTTTTTTCCTTCAAAACTTTTTTTGTATCGACTATGAAACTACTGGATAGAGTTTCAGAAACTTTACTTTGATCCAGGATGGCCACCAAGGTAAAAATAGAGTTTTAGAAAACAAGTTTCAGGGTTCCCTCTGACTTATTGTTTCTTGCGCCACCACTTGCGCCAACTGAGATAAGTTGGAGCCAAACTAGAAAAAATGAAATAAATGAATGGTGTTTTGCGGTACGTCGACACATAAATAGGTCATATTATGCGCAAAAACGGATGGAAGATGAAGAAATGAAGTATTAATTAAAAATTTAATGTAAATATATAAAGATAAAACTATTTACAAATAAGGGATGCTATGGTAGTAATATAAACTATATATGTAAATCAACAAATGCCCGACAACGGGTATAAAAATAAGCAAATTTATATAAGAACATATAATGATTTATATAGTCTGATTTCTATCAGGAAATCTAAAACAAGATAAAAATCTATAGTATCAAATAACTCTGTCATAGTATTAACACTGTAGTACATTTGACGCATAGGATCAAAGTCTACACATTCCGACAAGATGTGTTTGACCGTTAACGGTGCAAAAAATTGTATACATTCTGGTAATTGCTCAGTTTGTAATAAATATGAATGAGTATAACGCGTATGCCCTTAACTGCACAAGAAAGAAAAATTGGAGCCAAATAGCTCCAGTGGCAATATACATTCATAAACTATATATACATTATTCATATACTATATAGGGCGTATATAATAACAGTTAGATATTAATACTATTTACGGAGACAAATTGAATGGAATAAATCAATTAATAGTATCTGTCATTGTAAAAAGATTGAAACTATTAGTAAACACTGTTGCATTGCTTTCCTTCACTACATTATCCATGCAAAATAATTCCTGAAAGTAACGCAGATGGGCATGTGCCAGTGTATATCATATGACCTCATTGTTAAGAGGGGTAGTTAAAGTTTTCTGTCTTAATTATTTTAAGTCAATTTAGAAGCATATCATAGATCAGTGAATGTGAACAAACACAGGCCAGGGCCCAGTTTTATGAAACAACTTACAATTTTGATTGTAAGTTAATTTCTTAAAGTTTTTACTTTGATTTACAATTCACAAATGAATGCAATTTCATTTCATTTTCTTACACTTTAATATTTCTTCATTGAATGCTTAGGTGCAAATATTTGAACAGTTTTAAATGTTGAGACTTATCATAAGGTGTTTAATAAAACGGGGCCCAGATGTAAATATCATCCAATCAAATTCTTCATAAAATTATATTGAACACTTCAAAACATGTCAGTCAAAGCCATTAGATTACCAGAAATGCATATTAATGACTTCATGCCCTTAAGCCAAGCACATGTCACACTAATCTCAATGGGGGGCATAGACAAGTGTTAATTGGTTTATTGTTCATTTTGTTATTTACACATTTGTGTCAAGGGTAATAAAAGGATGTGTATTATTGAAAGGCCCCATTGATTAATTTTTGGTGTTAAAAAATACTATTTGCTCGTCATTTTTCATTGGCTCCATTGGCGATGCCCAGAGCTAAATCTGAGTTTGTAGCGACTACTTCTTGAAATCTTTAAGTGATATTGATGTGGCGCTTTTTCTAAAATGTTTAGCATGACATGATAATTGTCCTTGTCGAAATCATTTTGATTCAACGTTAAACATGACTGATAGCGGCCATCTTTCAAGCATAGCCACCATCGACCATATTTGTATACATAGAGTTATATAGGACACACGTGTGGCGACTACTCTTCTGAAACTACTTGATGGATTTTCATGAAACTTTACTGGAATGTTGCTCTTGATGCCTGGCTACTTTCTGTTGAATAAAATTATTTTGCAAAACATCTATGCATGTTTCATCAAAATTCAAATAGGAGCCAAAACGGGCCCTTTCACCAGTCCTTTCTTTCACCAATTTGTAAAATGAAATGAAATTGAGGAAAAATATATATCATGAAACAAGACTGAAAGTGGTCTAATGCAGTTTTATAGAATGGTTTTACTGTATTTTAATGAGGATAAAGAGACAAATGATTTATCATAGCACATCTTAACTAAAATATATTTGCCAAATTAATAACTTCTTTTTTATCATTCAGTAACGACTTTTGAAACAGATTTAGTTAAACCCTTTTAAAACCATCTTCACCATTTGTCGCTTTTATAGACATGCTTTAGAATTACATTTACGGCTGTGACCGCCTTTGGCCTATAGTTCATGATATGGATATGTCCATGTTATATATATAATGGATAACGGCCAATTTTCTTGGACTCAACACTTGACTGCCGTAATTAAGAATAGACGTTACCTAAGCATCGATTAATTGCAAATGTGTTTTTTTGATCTTACTCATATTTCTTAATATTTATGAATAGAAGGTTCATAGTCTTTAAAGCTTAACCGCAAGATGCTTGCTGGTTAATGGTGAAATATATGGCAAGCCGTTTCCACATGTAATTACTATTTAACGATATATCTAATGCAATTACCAATATCGCTAATTCAATTACGGATAACGCTAATTCAATTACTGATATCAAACGTTAATTAGCGATATCAAAACATAATTTTATGATAACAAAAATTGAATTCAATTACAGATATCGCTAATTCTTTTTCTTTTTAAATGACTCATTCATTTAGCGATATCACAAATTCACTTTCAGATATCAACAATTAATTTTCATTACTGGATTTCGCTTATTGAATTTTGATATCGCTAATTTTTTGATATCACGAATTTATCTAATACTGATATCAAAAATTGTATTAGTGATATCAACAACTGAATTAGCAATATCTTGAACTGAACGAATTTGCGATATCAGAAAATCATTTGTTTGTATCGCTAATTCAGCCTTCAAGAATAACACTGAACGCTACCTATTAAAACTTTTCAATCCCAAAATTCACATTCCAACATGTCCACAGTATAACCAAGGATTGACCGCAACTTGTTAAAATATAGTTTAAGGTTTATTTGTCTTAATAAAATAATATAGGTTATTGCATTTGTATGGCTAAATATTACTTGGAACGAGTTGTTTTGGCTATAATCGATAACTATGAGAAAAGTACCTGCATAATACCAGTGTTCAGTATGTTTTTATAAAAGTGTAAGTGTTAAAAAGATATTATTTGAAATAAATGCCCCTGCATTTTAGCTCTACTGGCCGAAGGTCAGCAGAGCTTATGGGATGGCGAGTTGTCCGTCGTCGTCCGTTAACTTTTGCCTTGGGAGGGTCTTCATTATTAATTGGATCTTTACCAAATTTTACCATGATCCTTATACTATTGAAAGCTCAGACAGTTTCGAAAACCATCTAGATCAGATCAGTAACAGCAGAGTTATGGCTCTTGCTTTTCTGAAAAATGCAATTTTCTGTCTTGTGAACACTCTAGCACCTTCATTTATTTTTGATTCTTTACCAAACTTTCACAGATTGTTAATATAAATGAAAACTCGAATAAATTTGAAAACAGTTAGATTGAACTAGTAACTCCAGAGTTATGGCCCTTGCTTTTCTGAAAAATGATATTTTCTGCCTTATGAATACTCTAGCACCTTCATTTATAATTTGATCTTTGACACAATTGCAAAGATTATTAATATCAATGAAAGCTCGGACAAGATCGAAAATCAGCCAGATCGGATGAGTAACACCAGAGTTATGGGCCTTTATTTTCTGAAAAATGCCATTTTCTGCCCTCTGAACACTCTAGCAACTTCATTTATTATTTGGTCTCTTTATTATTTGGTCTTTACCAAACTTTCACAGATTGTTAATATTAATGAAGGCTCAGACATATCTAAAAACCAGCCAGATCGAATTGGTAACACTAGAGATATGGCCCTTACTTTGCTAAAGAAATGCCATTTTCTGCCTTGTAAACACTAGCAGCTTCATTGATTATTTGATATTTACCAAACTTTTTCCGGGTCTTTATATCAATTACAGCTCGGACAAGAAACTACAAGAACCAGAGGTTTAATGTTTTCTATTCATCATAAGCTTTATGTTTTTCAAATGGTGACCCTGGGATCAAATAGGGGTTGCATGTTTTACATAGACATATGTGGTGGAAACACTGTTTAAACAATCTGAAACTACAAGAGCAAAATGTATAATATTTTGCATTACCATAAGCTTATGGTCCTATAACAAGTTTGTTCAAATGATGATCCTGGGGTCAAATTTGGGACCGCCCCAGGGGTCACATGATTTACATAGACTTATAAAGGAAAAACCTGAAACTTGAAAAATCTTCTCTGAAACTACAAGAGCCAGAAGTTTATTGTTTGTCATTTACCATAAG
Organism: Cyrtodaria siliqua; assembly: GCA_037043455.1. Lineage (NCBI taxonomy): Eukaryota > Metazoa > Mollusca > Bivalvia > Adapedonta > Hiatellidae > Cyrtodaria > Cyrtodaria siliqua. Next base: position 391,808 of record JAWPHD010000288.1, read on the forward strand.
CTTATGGTCTTCTACCAAGTTTGTTCAAATGATGACCATGGGGTCATATTTTGCCGCCTCCCCAGTGTCACATGTTTTACATGGACATATATAGGGAAATCTTAAAAAAAGTTTTCTTCTCTGAAACTACAAACCAATCGTTCAATATTTTGCATTTACCATACTCTTATTGTCCGTTTTCAAGTTTGTTCAAATGGTGACCCCCCAAGTGTTAAATTTGTACAGCCAGTAGAGCAAGGCCCTTTTGTATATATTAAAGGAGAGTGTATCATATTAGTTCCAAAATAGACTGCACTCTATATCTGTCTTTATAACAAGAGAAACAATAACTGTCGAACAAATATTTGTTTCTTTCATTAACAAATTAAAATAACTGAAAATCATTCAAATCTCTGCGCTGGTTTTCAGGACTTTCAGTCTTTTAATTTATCATAAAGCCAGTAATTATGTAGGGGAGATAACCCTGCAAGTAATGTGGCAAATATCTACAGTGCTGCCGCCATTGTACCGTTTTACTTTGCTCGTAATGAAATCAGTTTCTGTCGAACGGATTGTGTTTGCATTGCACGACTTTGTTTTCGTCCGATTTTTTTACTTACCACCATACTAAATATGTTGGCGTTAAACTGATTTATATTAGTTTAGTTCACATTTTTCGATGAATCGTTTAAGTTTTCATCGTACCGACTTTTATTTTATTGTATTGCATTTGTTTTTTTGTCAAATGGTTTGTATTTCTACTTGATTTCTATTTGCGTCGTATGGTCTGAAACTTTACACCGTATCATTTCACTTCGAACCGTATTAATACACTTAGTATCGAATGAATAGAGTTTACATGTCGCATCGAATCGATATGTACGGCATCAGATGACTTCATGTTGAATTAAACTGCCTGTCATTGAATGGTTTGTAAATATCCACATTTTGACGGTTATGGCTTCCCATAGTTAGGATTCAATTATTCACCAGTAACTGTATCCAGTATCATTGGCTTTCGAGATTTTATTGAGATAGCTATTGTAGTCGAGTTAGAACAGTAACATAAGAAAACAGTAAGAGGAATGAATATGATAAAAATTAACGAACAGTGTGTAGATGTTAGAATTTATTTTTATTTGTAATTTTCAAAAATCAAAGCACAATTTTCATGAACGATTTGAGCACTAGATAAAGTCATCATGAGACAAAATGAACATGTTTTTAATTTTGGCATCTGTTTTGTATAATGTTATAATATGAATATGATAGACATCTGAAATAGTATGTGTAATAGTCAGTGAAGGTAATCTCAGTTTTTGGCAATGTAAATTAGCATTAGAAGAAATGGTTTAATGTTACATGCTTATATTATTGAAATCTGATTAATAGTTCATGAGAATCAGTAGCAGTGGAGCAAACCTATTCAAAACTCTTTTGAAGATGCTTCAGTTAAAGTTTCGTCAACTCTATTTAATGATTGAAGAGGTGTTGCTTATTTTAAAATCAGACAACACCATAATGAGATACATATGTAGCTTTACACACAAACACTTCAAACACAATTTCCTTTATATTATTCTTATATCACAGTTTTGATATAGAAAAATATTTGAACCTATTAGATGATAACAAATTCCGAATAGCACTGGGTAGATTTCGACTCTCCTCTCACAATTTAGCCATTGAAAATGGTAGATATCTAAATATCCCGCGAGAAAATAGGAAATGTATACATTGTACCCAAAATATAGTAGAAAACGAATACCATTTTTTGCTTGTATGTCCAATATATAGACAATATATAGACACTTAAGACAGAAATATTTTAAACCTTACTTTTGCAGATGGCCCACGATAAACAACTTTGATGCGTTAATGTCTAATAACTCGAACAGAACAATTATAAGCTTATCAAAATATGTTTATTATGCATTTAAACTTCGAAATGAAATGCATGTTTAAATTTCTTTACTGCATTTCAACCTTTTCACCATTTAAGAAAAAAAAAGGGAAGGAAAGGAAAAAAAAAGAAGCTATAACGCTTCTCTGTAAACTTCAATGTAGATTTTGTATGCCATGTTTTTGATGTTCTCACTGTATTGCATATGTATTGTGTGTAGGCTATACACGTTGTACTGAATGTTTAATGCTGAATAAAGTTAATATATATATATATATATATATAATATATATAATATATATATCTAATATTAATTATTGAACAAATGCAAGTTATGTAGAAAAACTAACGGGGCGCCGCGAGCTTTCAGTAAAAAATCAAGTTTGCCGTTTGTCCCTTTAATAAAGTTTAACATCAATCAATAATCAGTGACGATAACGATTTGGAACCAGCTGTATTCGTATGCTGAGAAAGATTTATAGACTGTATCCCTGAAATTGATCCCTAATTCAAGTAGTAGAAGACAATAACATTACTGTATACCAATTTGACTGCGTCCCGATATTCTTGCTAGAATACAGTAGTTTTACTAACAGTAAAATGACGTTGATACAGAGTCCAACACCCATAGCAGCTTTCTGAGTCCGGGATAAATATAGCCTGAGCTACATATGCAGGTAACCATGTCTCCATTGATGTATTGTAGAAGCAGGTGATTACTCCATATGCACATTAAAAGATCTCACTGAACGTCTGTGTCAATCAGTGTTACAAAAAGATCACAAAAAAGAGTATGATAATGGACCTTTGGAACACGACACATACGAAATATTGCAGTCTCGGTTTGATTGAGACTGTTCATGAGCGATAGTGAAATATGCTAGCTACCGCTCACGCACTCTAGCCCTGGGTTGAGCAGAACTCAATATTCATAAAAATCAACAGTACAGAATTTTAACCATCCCGAAGATGGCAAGCATATGGCGGTGGATATAGCAATATTTGTATCTTTATTTCATCCCCTATATCCAGCGGCGTATGGCCCCAGGATCTAATAAAATTCTTCGGAAATGAGGCTGCCATGATATTAAATGAAAATTGATTGTGTTCAGCATCAGTAGAAAGAAAAAGAAAGAAAGAACTCTTCATTATACAAACTTCACAGTGATAATGTACATGTTCCAATACTTGCCATATATTTTATATTCTTAGCATCTCATTCTGCATACCCTAGTATAATAAGAAACCAGGACGGATACACATTAGGGGATAACAGCAGCCAGCATTTGTGCCAGACCATAAAGGAAGTGGGACATAGTCATAACCTCTTGTTATCACATGAAACTATCCATCTCGCAACTGTGTATTTAAGTTCTGTATTTGCGATTGCATAGTGATTTGGGATAAGCATGATATTTCTACAATGTATTTCATCACTTACATCTGCCCATGGATTTCTTATAAAATAGAACAGAACAGATTTACATGACAACGTATTAACTAAATATAGATATAAAAATGGAACAGGAAAAGCAGCATTCAAGGACGACAGTCAACCACAAACACACACAGAAACAAAGAACAAATTTAAAGGTGAATAAGTTGACAATAGGAACATCTTTGTGTTTTGCTTATATTGCCTATTGATGCTGCCTTGTTGGTTAGAAACTAGTTCATGGCGGGAATTTCTTTATTTACACTGTCCCGTTTTATTGAGTTGACAGTAGGGTAAATGTGAGGTTTGGTGCACCCTATAACCTGGTTTAAACACCCAGCGGCCTTTTTTTTGCCACTGGCCGTTCCAAGGCGGTAGCACTGTATATATAAATACAAAAAAAAACAATAGCGTAGAAAGTCACAAAGAAGTTACTCAATGACTTGGCAGAAGCCAGAGCAACAAGAGATAAACCAATGAGGGCACGACAAGACAAGACTGCAGACAAACATCAAACGTCACCGTCCTTTTGGGCTTTAGGTAGACGTCATCATAGTCATCTAAATCAAGGGCCATAACTCCGCTTTTTCTGGCCCGAACTGGCTGGTTTTTAAACTTGCCTGAGCTTTCGTTGCTATTAACAATCTGGTAAAGTGTGGTAAAGATCGAATAAAAAATGAAGCCCCTATCGTCTTAACGAGGCAAAATATAGCATGTTTAACTTAATCAAGGGTCATAACTCTGCTGTTACATGTTTGATTTGGCTGGTGTTAGAACTTGTATGAGCTTTCATTAATATTAACAAGCTGGTAACGTTTAGTTATGATCGAATAAAAAATGAAGGCCCTATCGTCTTAACGAGACAAAAGTTCACGACGGGCGGACGGGCGGACGGGCGGACGACTGACGGACGACGGACAACTCGGCACCCCATAAGCTCTACTGGCCGAATGCTGGTGCCTTCGGCCAGTAGAGCTAATAATAAGCTAATACAATGCTATTAAGTTTACTTTAAACCATGAAACAATATTGACTATGTCGATCGTATGGTAGAAAATGGCAGACTGGAATCCAGGTTAATAGTATGTCTTTACCGGTGTCTCTATGCACAATGCGTTCACTTGTTTAGTTTCAACGTAAGTGGATTTGTTTGCTGTTATTCTCAGCAAAATAGATTTAATATCAAATATAATCAAGAACACGGTAACATGTCTTACCTTTAGTTAGTAAAGTTATGCGACCCATAATCTGTATGTATATATATGATTTTATTATTTCAAACGTAGGTAACCGTATTACGCATTTCAATTTTGCATTATGTACATATACAACATAGGACACAATATATATATGTAATCAAAATGTTATACTATTTCAACCTAAGACGTTATACATATTTAAGAACTGTACCACATAATTGGTATTGGTGCTCTTTGGTTGTGGTGCAGTGCCAACCTAAGGTGCCAGTGCGTTAGTAGTATATAAACTATTGGAATATGCGCAGTTTTTTTGAGGAGCGTTTTATGCAACGAGTCATTAAATTTGTCAGCCGGCAAGCCAACCGACAAATTTAAAACTCGTTACAACCCCCCTCAAAGAAAACTTCTCCTACACCCCAAGTTTCTAAACTACTTATAAATAATTGATACTTTTTTAATCAACCTCAAATAAAACAACTGCAGATTGGGTAATCAATATCTTTCAAACCCAACACCGCATATGATTTCAGTCTCGGCTGTTAAACAAAGTCGGAACCCCAGTTTGCTACTTTTTGGAAGGGTGCGACTTTTCAAATCACACTTTTATATCTTGAATGTCTTTAAACGGTACCCAACTATTGAAATCCTCATTGTAACCTTTCCATTTAATCAATGCTTGATTCTTTTTGGAATCACGTCGTACTACTTTTTAAATTCTGAATATTTCTTGATCAGCTCTTAACATTTCCAGTTCATAGAAGCTTCCATCAATATTTTGGTTGTTCAAATCTTTTATATTGTACGTCACAGGATTTGTATATTGAATTGCATCAATAACAAATATTTCTTCGGTCCAATTTGGACTTGAACCTTTTTCAAACGTTCTTTTATATTTGCTAATTCTAACCTTGTCTCCTATTTTGAAGCTTTATTAATTTTCATCTTTCCGTACAAGTTGTTTTGTATTATTGTATTTATCAACCATCGCCTGTAGCACATATAAATATGTATTTGTATTGTTTGCTGTAAAATATTTCCACATCCTCTCTTTCAATGTTCTATTAAATCCTTCAATTACTACAGCTTTTCCGAAATTAAACGTGTGATACATTTTAATATTATTATCATCAAGGAATTGCTTAAACGTCTTGTTATAAAACTCCAACTCAACCCACAACAATTTACAGCGTCTTCCTGCGCTTATAATCTTTTGGAAAGCTTTTGTAATTTCTATACCAGTTTTAATCGGGACAGGCATAACCCAAGCAAATTTACTAAACACATCAATAACAGTGAGCAGGTATTTGACACCTTTATTATATTTTGAAAACGATTGCATATCAACCAAATCAGCCGACCATATTTTATCTATTTCATTAACAATCACGCGGCGTTGAGTGAACTTTCTTCGTATAGGTTTATGAAGCTCATCGGCTAGCTTATCAGTCCATCTCAACGCCTTTTCTTGTTTTTTGGCTCTCCAAGTCCTAGTTTATATTTTCCACTAATTACAGGCTTAACTATAAAAGTCTTAGCGATCTTTTCTCCAAGTGATTTGGATTTGCTCGTTTTCAAACCGGCCAGCATGTTCTTATCACACATTGATATATTACTAGGACTTTCTTCATAACAATAATTGTGATTTTTACCAACAGCATCTAATTTATTTGATGGTTCTCCACTGTCAAGCAGATTACCCGGACTACAATATTTACAACCAGGAAGCGTTAACTCCTTTTTGGGTAGCAAAGGAAGCAAAGCTATGGATATTAATATTTCCACCTTGTGTACTTTTAACAAATTGCGTTTTAGTAATACCGCAAGACGCACACGTTGCTTTTAACATTTTTTTACCAATTTTTGTTAAAATATACTGAGGATTAACATTTTCAGTAATTATCTTTCTTTCACGCAGTAACTCATATATAATATGATTAGACTAAACTTTGTTTTTCAAAATATGATCGTATTATGTTTTCATTTTTTACACAGGTTTGTAAAGTTTTAATATTTTATAAAGAATATCGTACACACTGTTTCCTTCTTGCAACTTTTTGACAAAGTACCAAAAGAAATATCCACACAAGACACCCGTTTTATCTTGATACTGAATGGTGTTGTATTTTATGTTGGGTATGTAATTTAAAACTTCTTTTGGTGGACTCAAGCCAAACGGATCAAAATAATACTCATTACAGTAACAAGTCCAGTGTGTACCAGGTCCAATATAATCATCAAGATTAATAATACCGCATTCTTGTTTATTTTGTTTTGCTGGTTATTTGTTCTTGCTAAACACCCCCTAAAGTTTTTAATGTCTAACCGCTTAACCCACTTTATTATGACTAAGTTAGAAATAGGCTCGTTTTTGAAAATTAACTTCTTTTACGAATGGGATACTTCTATATGGTCTAAATTGTGAATTTACTTGTAAACCTTTACCTACTCTCAAGCCTTCTCCCTTTCTACCCACTTGCAAACCTTTTCCCGTCAAACCACTAATAAGAGATCCAATTAAAGGAATTCCCAGTGATGCGAGCAATCCAAGAAATCCCCATCTTGTTGTTGATGTCTTGTCAGTTTTTTAGGGCAGCAACCTTTTGACTTTATTATCTTTTGTCTTTGCGGTGGTGTTAACACACCTGACTTAAGAAGTGCTTGTTTTTTGCCGCTAGGGATAGTTACCATTCCATTTCCAAATAGTTTACCGATTCCACTCAGTGCTCCTGTTGCTAGTGGTCCTAATATCTTTGGAGCGAGTCTAGCAACTGTCGCTAATATTGTTTTAGTCAACAAACCGGCTAATGCCCCCAAAAAGCCTCCATTCTTGGACTGAGATATCATCTGCGATTTTGATATATTCACATCCAATCCATATCCGTTGGAATTAGCTTTGTTAATATTGTTAATCTGAGTAGCTGTCAACAACAAAGGAAAGTCCCCAGTTAGTTGATTATTCTTCAACCTGTTTTCATATGCTTTTGCCAGACTTCGTTTCTGGCCATCTGTCAAATCTATCGAATACTTTACGTAAGTCTTATATATTATAAGTTAGATTAAACTATTACCAAATCATTTCCGACGGTATCAATAACTACATCTTCTTCATAGAGAACCAGAGCATAGACTTTATAAGGAGCCCCCGGGGGTATATTTAGTTTATATCTCAAACTTAGTTGTTTTTGATCAACACTGACCTCATTTCCCCTTGTAACTTAAATCGAAATATATTATTCCAAAGAGACTTCTAAAATTACCCACATTGAGCAAAGTTCCAGTCTTTTTATCATTTTGTTTGTAAGAATAATTAATAACATCTCTGAATATTCTTATAATATTATCATGGCTGTATTCAGTTTCTGGATAATATATACCGTTTCCAACTTCCAGTCTAGCTGATTGTAAATAGCAATTAGTATTAGTATTATTTAAAAGATGAAGATTTTGTGCTTGATAAGAACTCTTGTCTGACCTTTGCAGATAAACAAAAACATATTTTGAACTTTTAACACCAGCTGTTTTTCTAAATACATATTCGGTTGCTTTGTTACTTCCGCTTTCTTGTATCATTTTACGAAGATAAGTCCACTTTGTTGATATCATGTGATTTGACATAACATAAGCCAAACCATCTGAGTTAAACATCATTTTAGGTATCCACAAAACTAATTTATTAATAACCACTCGACCATTATCACCAACAGCACCTGACTTGCAAATTAGCACATCATCAGTCGCCAGTTGCAAGCTAATCTGAATTTGACCGGAGGCAGCATGTTTGTTTCCAAACCTTCAAAGAAAGAATATTTATTTAATGGAATTATAGAGTCAACTTTTTGATTAGTTATGATTAAAGCATGACGAGCAGCAAATCCTCGGTTATAACCAGCTTGATCATCTCGAGATTGTGCAGCAGCTGTGATGTCTAAATAAAAGTATTCGTTTGTTCCGGTTGTCTTTGCATAATCGTCAGACATTTCAAGCAGGCTTTTAACGTTAACAAATATATGAAGATTATTTGCACCATAAACTGTTTTTCCATTTTGCTTTACTTGCATTTGATCGATCAGTGAAGCTGCATCATTAATTAGAGCGATTTCATCAGCGGCTGCAAAAGCAGCTCCATCAACAAGCTTGTTTGGATCTTTATCTTTTCCATTGTGATATCTTATCACTTTGTTATTAAAATCCTCACTAATATTATACCATAAGTAAGTCATAGAATTAATCTTATCGAGTCCAATGCCATATTGTTTTTTCTTGTCCAGTATCAATGGCCTTTCAAATACAGATGTAAAATTACTCTGTGTATTTGAGCTATTAATTATTGAAGCTCTTTCTGAATATAATAAAATGTTTTGTTCCATATAATATACAAATAGATAAAAGTAATTACCTATGTAAACATTTTAAAACTAGATTTTTCAAAATTAAAAACTTGGGTAGTGCCACGTCGTATGTTTAATCCTATATAAAGTATGTTGCTTTTTGTGAGATCTAATTCAAATATTTCATTCAATATTCCTTTGTTATTTTCTATTGTCGGATATAAGAACTTCTCCTGACCGTTAACAGCACCCAAATAAAAATTGTCTTCGTTTCCCCCTGTGTAAGTAAAGTCTATTTCAAATGTATAGCGCCCGGATTTTCTTATGGTTATCCTCCCAGTAGTACCAAAAGTAAAATATGGATCAATGCCTATAAATGGATTTGTTACAAAAGTAAACGGTTCAAGAAAGAGCTGATGAATGGTTCTTTGAAGTGGTTTTCGTGTCGGGTATGATGCATAGCCAGCATCATCTTTCATGATGCTTATTCCATCTACTATCCAGCTTGCATTGTCTTTTTTTACTTCCAACTTATCAGTTATACCAAGAAGTGCTGTGTGACGATTAACAGACTTTTGATTAAACTGTTTCAATAAAGCTATTTCACCATCAAAAGCTTTGCTCCTTTCATCCTGGGCAGCTTTTAATTGCTTTGAAACATCATCAATAGCAGTCTCTAGTTTATTAGTGTCAACCAATTTCTCTCATTTAATTTTGCATAATCCTGTCCTCATGCACCTTTGATGAAGAGTTATTTCATTATCAACCTCTTTGTTTTTTTCATCCTTGGCATCTTATCAACCATGTTGCTCAAAGCAGTTGTTAGCGACCTGCTGTCAACCATTTTCTTTTTGATGTCTTCAAAATCTTTGTTGATATCGTCAACGTTAGTGTATATCTGTTCGTTTGATATTTTAATTTGAGTTATTTCAGTAGTAAAAGCAGTTCTCATTTGTGTTGTAGCATCAGCAATAGCGGCTTCAAGTTCATTGTTATCAACCATTTGTTTATTGATTTCTTTAATTCGCTCGTTAATTCTGTCAACACCAACTTGTATTTTTTCGCCTAACTTTTTATAGAGGTCGCTTTCATCTTCCAATCCATCTTCTTTCTTTTCTAACTCTTTTAAAGCATCACCCAGGAGTTTTATTTCATCTTTCAAACCGTTTTGAAAGTTAATCATTTGTTCACGGTTTGTAATTGCTTTTGTATCAGACTTATGTTGTCACCAACACCTGTTGTCAAATTTTTCACCATATCTGAAATTTTATCAATGCTATAATCACGTATGATTTTTGTTATTCTTCTTTGAGTAAATTGTCTTTTGCTACATCGTCTGCTTTTTCTGGATTACCAACATTAGTAATTCTATTTTATCCATGTTGAGATCACTTCTCAGATTCTTGATTTTTACCTTGTGAAGATAATTAACCAGATGTTAATGTTTTACATACTCAGACAGCACACTACCAAAATTTGTAATATTAACACCACCTGAACTAGTATCCTCGCTTCCAAGATCATTAAAAAGTCCCATTAATAAGATTAGATTAAATTTCACCGTTAAAGTTTCTTTTGATCAACTTCCTCGGACGATCGAGATACAGAAACTAGTACTGTTTGACGGTTGCTTTACTGTACTGCTCTTTGCTAACACCCTGTTCGTTGGAAAGCATGCCCAGCTCACGATTAACTGGAGTCGCGAAGAAGATATAGTGAGAACAGTTCAAACGAATATCTTTGGGAGTTTTGTAGTAGGATTGTGACAAATAAATCACGTAACAATTCTTATGTCTACCTTGGATGAAATAATTGACAATATCATTTTGATTACGCTCGCAAACATAATCATCAGAAATAGCTATCTTTTGAGTATCAGAGTCCAAATAATTCACAGATAAGGAGATATCTCATCCTGCTTTTCTAAAATACTCCATCTGCAGCAAAATGATAGTTTTACTGAGCCCTTGGAAAGGTATAGTTAAACGGCTACTAAACCAGTTATGTTTCAACTTGTTTCCATATGGCGTCGTACTTGTCTCTAGTAGCTTTTGTCTTAATTGGTTTTGTTTCTTTTTTTTATTTCTAATAGATCCAATATCTTCTGGAAAATGTAATTACATTTAATTTCTCTTTTCCGGCCTCCTATCTTATCTAAAATTTATACAGTCTTGTAAAACAAATCCTCGTATCTCTGCTTGTCTATTGGAGATAAATTGTACCCTCCAAAAAGTGCTTCTAGATGATATCTTCTATGATAAACGCTTTTCTTGCGAACTCCCCGATACTCTACAACAAGATCATATCCCACATTCGAAACAAATACGTTCTCCGTTAAAAACCTCGCAAGTGCTATTACAATTTGCACATGCATACGTGCAATTATAGCAAAGTCTATACCCAACACAATTTTTACAGTGCGTCTTTTTGTCGACTATGTAAAACAAAAAACAATCCATGCACAATTCAGAAGAATAAAAACACCTAATACTCTCTTACAATATATACAGTTCGCCATATAATATACTATTATTATTAATTATATAGTTAGGGCTTAAAAGAATAAGAATAGTATAATATGATATGGTATACACGGATGATATAGAAAGTCTCAGAAAAGATTGCGAGAAGCAGGTTTTGTTGGTTGATTTTGAGGGTACAAATAAATGTGACAGAGAACTATTAATTTTTGCAAACTTTAAGGATTTGACTGAAAAGATTATAACCGAAGCCCAAAAGATGAAACTACCATGGAAAATAAGAAACGTGATATCGAAAGATTAAACAGCTCGCGTGATAAAATGATCACACGAGCGACTATAACTATTGATTTTTTTATTTATTACTACGGTAAGTTATTGAAAGAGGGAATTGATATTATTTTTTATGCTGGTTAAATTAATTAATTAGGGCTTAAAGAATTCTGTATTATATATATTATATAATGAGTGTAAAAGAAATCGAAAGATCCCCGAAACAATATAGTAAGGTTTTCTCTGTGGGTATTGTGGATAGATTACTGCGCATATTCCCCTAGTTTATATACTACTGACGCACTGGCACCGTAGGTTGGCACTGCACCACAAACAAAGAGCACCAATACCAATTATGTGGTACAGTTCTTAAATATGTATAACGTCTTAGGTTAAAATAGTATAACATTTTGATTACATATATATATTGTTTCCTATGTTGTACTTGTATATGTACATAATGCAAAATTGAAATGCGTAATACGGTTACCTACGTTTGAAATAATAAAATCATATATATACATACAGATTATGGGTCGCATAACTTGACTACTAACTAAAGGTAAGACATGTTACCGTGTTCTTGATTATATTTGAAAGGTTACAATGAGGATTTCAATATTTGGGTACCGTTTAAAGACATTCAAGATATAAAAGTGTGATTTGAAAAGTTGCACCCTTCCAAAAAGTAGCAAACTGGGGTTCCGACTTTGTTTAACAGCCGAGACTGAAATCATCTGCGGTGTTGGGTTTGAAAGATATTGATTATCCAATCTGCAGTTGTTTTATTTGAGGTTGATTAAAACATTATCAATTATTTATAAGCAGTTTAGAAACTTGGGGTGTAGGGGAAGTTTTCTTTGAGGGGGGCTGTAACGAGTTTTAAATTTGTCGTTTGGCTTCCCGGCCGACAAATTTACTGACTCGTTGCATAAAACGCCCCTCAAAAAAACTGCGCCTATTCCCCTAGTTTATATACTACTTGCGTTTGGGTGCTGTGATTTCTATAGGACCATTTGTCTTATTTATCATGCCATGCATCGAAGATGTTAACGACACATTGTCTGTATTAGCTTTGTTACCAGCCCCCAACCACCACTGGTTATAAATACATGCTCACACGTATAATGATCGAACAGTTTGTCCTCTCGTTGGTTGAAAACAAATCCCATTCACTCTCATTAAGTTCGCGAACATTTTGCCTGCAGCTGTGTAAAGTTAATATATTTTTCAATAATGGGATATTTTATCTCATGTTTGTCTAATATATATTTCAAATGCGAAGTATTAAACACACTGACAACACTTCCCAATGATCGCAGTATACTATTACACTATTTGACAGATACTTTTTAGCAAACTAAGTTTCCGTCAACCAATTTCAACCTCACATTTAATAAAGTCTATGGAAAGAGTTCTTGAAAACTTGATATGTCTTTGAGAACATTGATTTGTTTATATATATAGTATGACACTGTATATTGACGGAAAATTAGTCAAAACGTAGGGAATGGAAGTGGATGTAATAAGAAAAATAACTTTGAATTGAACGAATGTGTAAAAAAAACTCTCCTGAATGTGCTGAATTCATTTCTGTTTGTTTTTTATATTAATCTAGCTGTGGGAACGCTAGGAAGTAATTATTTCGTAAACTTTGAACAAAATGAGTTTTATAGCTAGGATCTGATGCAGAGAGTTCACGCTGGTATAAACAATTGGACATATACACAAGTTTACGTAGTAAAGGAAACAGTTGACTGTCTTAGAACTCTGCAAACAAAAAACTCCTTTTTCCCGTTTGTTTCTGCAGTGTTTTTAATGTGCTAAGCACATTGTTTCAGACGACAAACTATGTACTGTAAACAGTGAACATAACTGGATCAACCGTGACAGTTTTTTAATGATTCATATAAATCCTCTCTCAGAATCATTCTTGTTTGTTTTACATGAACTGAAGGGGGCTACGGTATGCCTATTATGGCCCGTGTTAAACCACACATTGCTGTATGACCATGGGACACTGCAATTCCTACTTCCTCTTTTCTGCCACTCCCTCTACATTTACCCACAGGCAGCCGGCGCATGCCCATCCGCCCTCCCCACCACTACCCCCCCCCCCCTTCTCATCTACACTCCTCCCGCATATTTTCTCTACAACCCCACTTAAAAATGTGTTCAAAAATGTGTTCAATGAAATGCTAAATAACAAGGAAATTGCATCGTTTGATTATAAATTTCATTCTATTATAAAATCCTCAAGTATCCTGTTCTCGAGGAACCTATAATCTCGATGTAACTTTTATTTTGCGTAGTTCGAAGCGCAATGACAGAGATAAGCCGATGGTTACAGGCAAAGGGTTTATTAGCTATTTGACGAGATAAAACAAAATAAAATTAAGAATAAAGCAAAGTCATTATTTATTGAAATCACACATACCTATTTTATCATTTGTTCACAAAGTCAACTTTTCAACCTATGTGTAAAATGTTATAAATCGAGTTATAATCGTCCTATTTGCGGACGGTCTGTATCAACTGAAAGTGTATCATGTTGCTAAAATTAAACAGTCAGTGATCGCTGAATAGCATGTTGAGAAATGTTTTATTGAAGTCAATATGGGTCATATAAGTTACCTAAAATTAGTTGAAAAAACAAATAAAAACGAATACATATTGTTTAAAAACATCACTGAATGCAAAAAATAAACTATGGAATCTAGGTTAGGTTTTCATGTTTTCGTATACCATCATATAATTTATGGTTTATAGGCGACACAAACTGTTTCTTGGTAATTATTGCCTGCATTTTTTTTATTTAATATACCTGTATATACGTTTCTGTCAGATATGTTTTATAGAATGAGATATTTTGACATATCAAACATTTGATTCAGCCTGTACGGAAAACAGTTTCGTTTTGACACACAAACATATGGTGACGAGACAGTATAATTGTATGTGTGTCCCGTATTAGACACCTTATTGGGAAAACATACAGTTATGATGCTATTAGCCTCTTTTTCAAACCTACCTCGAGTACTTGCAACATCTTTTCTTAATAAGAATTTTGGGTTTTTCAAATCTTTTTGACAAGTAGGGACTAATCTTAATTTCCTTGCAAGCAAGAAAAAGGCGAATAAAAAAAACACCAGTATGTAATATCCTCTTCTGGAGAGTGATCTAGAACTAAATATATATTCTTTAATAATTCTGTAGTGATAGGCTCTGCTTGTTTTACCAAATGCGATTTGACTTTGGTCATCCACTTTAACGATAAATTAATTAAGAATGTATTATGTGCTCGGTATCCACTCCTAACATTTGATGCATTATCCTTATACCACTTATGTAGTTCTTAATTGCCTCTACAAATTTAAATGGTTTACTTAACAACTGAGCGTACAATTGCAAAGTTCTGTAGAAGCTAGTAGAAATTCAAATTTGAATATGTGCAAAATAACAGAAAATTTTCGCACTGAATCTTCCAATTTCTTCTAGATCCCTCAGCGTAGGCTTGTCTGTTAGACACTCTGAGATCCGTTCTCAATTTTTTAACTTGAGACTCTGCAATTATACAAAATTATCAGACTACCAAGAGTTTAAGAATTCAAAATCTGATGGAACTTTTAATTCTTCCTCTAAATTTACTCCATCTGTTAACCGTCTGAATTCCTCCTTATGCGTTTTAGCATTATGCCATCTCGACAAATGATCTGCTAAACGATTATCAGCACTAGATATGTGCTGAGCTTTTATTTCAAACTCGTTTATTGCAGCTATAAGACAAATTTCCCTTAAACAGTTTTGTAAAAAGGTACATTTGGCTTTTCCTGAATGAATGGCAATACAAACTGACATGTTGTCACATAATATACAAATACGCAAATGCCTGAAGTAAACACCCCATTTATGCACACACATCACTGAAGCTAATATTTCTAATGCACATATCTGCAACTGCTTTTGTAAAATATTTTCAGGAAATAATACCTGCCATTCCAATAACCCCCACATGCTTCTAAACAGGCATCCGAAGAAAAAATCACGTCTGGTTCCGACCAAGCCCCTAACGACATTAATGATATTCCATAATAAATGGTAGAAATTTATTCCACCACAGTATATCTGTCTTCACCTCTTAAGCGATTTTAAAACTTGAAAACCTGTTTGTACCATGTAAAGCTCTCAATCAATTCAACGGTCTATTCACGAAAATTATACTTGGCTTTACACAAGCTCCAATAAAATTAAGTGTTCCTAAAAAGGATTGAACTTCATTCAAAGAAGCATATTCTTTGGATAGTCATGTATGTATCATTTGACCTATTTCCAATAATCGTTCAGGAGTAATCTCCATAGTCATGGTTACTGAATTAAACAAAACACCTAAAAACGACATAATTTCTGCCGGAGGAGAACTTTTATCAGGTTGTTCTTCAATTCCACAATTTTTTAAAACTTGAGTTAATGTCAGATAGGCAAACTGTGCATTTTATTTCTTTTCTACTCCTGCTAAAACATCTAGATAATTAAGTATGGCTATCCCTATCCCTAACATTATAAATGCAATAGGCTAGTAATCCTTTGACAAATATAAGCAGCACTTCTTAATCCCATTGATAACACTGTATCACAAAATACATGCTTTTTCCAGGCAAACCCAACCAAATTGTAATTAGACGGGCAAATATTAAACAGTCTATATGCTCTTGGCTAATCTTTTTTAAACATCAAACATCCCTGCCCTTTGGTTAAAATAAGTTTAACAAAATCATCAACTTTAGGAAACATGATGTAAAATGGTTCTTCTAAATAGGAGTCTTTGTCTATAAATTCGTTATTGCAAATTTCGAGTTACTTGATTTGCTCAAAACGGCAATCTCTAAATATGAACAATCATTTTCCCAAGTTTTTTCCCCAACTCTCAAAACGGCTGCATAATATGATTTTAATAAAGAGAAATTGTAAGATGCACTCAAGTACATTATTCTTTTCAACAAAGCTAAATGCCCTTTTCTCTCTTCTGTTTGTGTGTCTCCGTCAGAAATAATTTCCAATTCACCTGCCACAAAAAGGTTGAGACTTAAATCATGAAATACTATATTCTGACTGACAAATTCATATCTTAATTGAGAATGTGGATATTTCTGAGCATGCTTTACTTTGTCAGATGTTTATTATGCTTTGATTTCTTTTCTTTGTGAGGGCGTTTAACTTGTTCATCATTGGAACTACTACTACTAGTATAATCAAAACTGGATTCACTCTCCGAACTACTAATACTGTCCAAATCTGTATCGCTAGTACTAGATTCGAGTCCAAGTTTATTCATTTGCTTACGCACACTATTTCTCAACTTTTGGTTCTTTCTCAACGTTTTAATTTTTTTTCACGGACGCTTTTATTTCAATCTTGGGAATGTTTGTACCTTTCAGCTTCTTTATCGATGCCCTTTTCTGTGTAGCTGCGTTTCTTCCTGCTCCAGCTTCTCCAGCTCCTCTTTCATCGCCGTTATGTCTTTCTCATCCGACACCGGATCGATCTCTTCACCAACCGTAAGGCAACATGCACCGTCTTCGATTTCCAGCTTTTCTGCAGCTTGAGGTTGTCTCCTTTACGAATCGGAGAAAAAACAGAGGCCCTTCCATCGTCCTCCGGTTTGCATTTCGGATTCGCCGACATCAAGCTTACTGTACATCTTTCACCTTCGTTTAACTTCTTATAGTCTATTTTCTCCTTCCGCCTTTCCTTTTTGTCCGAAACGACATATCTCTTCACAATTGTGTCCAATTGACTACCGATCTCCGCCGTTTTTCTTTTTGAATGAGCCAAAGGCCCTCGTCCCTTCTCGATCTATACGAAAAGTGTGTTCTCTTTAGATGAGTTTTCCGGATCAAAACGTGAAATTGAACTATTCTAAGTGTTTGGCGGTACTGCTCCCGCCTAAATTACTATTACGAACTTTTTGTTGTTGTACGAGATCAATATACGTGACATATTGGACATTTCTAACACATTACCCGAAACCTCGTTGCACCTGGTATTAATATGAAGCTTGACCAATGAAATTGATTCTTACATTTCCACCTATCAATATCGAAGTTACAGCAACACATTTCAAAGGATAGTACTTCCAACATTATCAAAGGATAGTCATCTCGCGATCTTAATTAAATATTTTAATAGGATTAAAATAACCCTATTAATATGTTGCTACGATTTAACGATCTCAAAAGAAATAATTCAAAGTAAAATCGGGAAAATAGTTTTACCAGTTACATTGTTTCAAATTTCGGTCATTTATGAATTAGGGAACTAGTCTTCTGATCCACTTCATCAACAAACGAAATAGTCATGATTTTAAGCATAAAGAAGGTATGTTGTCCTATCCATTTTAATTTGACATGTGTATCTTTTCATATATACTAAAACTCTAAAGAAACTCTGGAATTTCCGCTATATATTGTATGTAAAATATGCTGCTGTTAATCGAACGGTACATGGCTTTCGGAAAAAAAATCTAAAACAACACATTACACAGAAAATAATATTCCTTCTAAGTTTCATTATTGACAGAGTACGCGTTTGGCTCAAGCATGTGAGCAAACTTAGGATGCAAAATTTTGCAAACTCTTTACGTTAACTACAGTACTGAACTGGCTCAGTTCTTCAAAGAAGAACTTCAACATTTCTGAATATCTTATTACAAGGTGTAGTGTGATTAAAACGTCTACAACATCACAGTTGTGTCCTTTCTCTAATTAACTGCAATTTTTTGGAATATTATGTGGAATTAAGTGTGCAGTATATACACTATATAGCGGCAATTCCCGAGTTGCGTTTCCTTTGCGCTTCAGTATAGATAAGGTTTTCTTATAACAATGCATATGAGAATACTAGGCAAACATTGTATTCTGTTTCTTCTAAAAGAAATATGCATTATATCCTATTCATTGAATAGTTCCAAGTGGTCCTTAATGGCACAATTACACCAACTATTAGTAGAGTATCAATTGGAAAAAAATTAAGTTAATTGCACAACGCTGGTTAGTTCTGGTAACATAAGGCACGGTTAAGATAACTGATCTCTAATTACTGAACAAAAAGATAAATGGCTTTTAAAACAAACACACCAAGGAATTCGGTGAATTTATATTTCCCGACGAAGTGTTAATTGTCTTCTGGGTAGACGCATAGACGGAAAATAAATAAAGACGAAAATAAAAAAGCTCAGGTGTTTGGTTTTGCAAGTCGTCTTGATGAGTTGAGTATATGTGCCAATTTATTTCAAAATCCCTCCATGCATGTGTCAATTATGCAGCAGACACGTACATTGTAACGGACGGACGGACGACCGGACGTACAAAGCCAAAACTATATTCCTCCGTTGGGTATAATAATATTAATAACATAATAAAAAGTATATAAAGATTGTTTGTTGGAGAGGTGGGATCATGCGGGTCTCCATGCATGTCTTGATGGGTTGAGTGTTTGTGTATGTGTGTCAACTAATTACAAAATCCCTGAAAAACATGAGAGTTATGGAGAGAGAACAGAAAATACCTTATTAAAAGCACATATCATATTTTATTATATGACCTGTATGCCATTGACCTTGAAGATACAGACTCGGGTGTTTGGTTTGCACGTCGCCTCGATGAGATGGATATATGTGCCAATTTATCCCTCCATGCATGGAAAAATTATGGTGCGGACACGAAATTGACACTATTATATGCACCAATGAAGTGTATGACCTTTATGATGACCTTAACCTTGATGAAACAGACCCAGGTGTTGGATTCTGCACGTCGCCTCGATGAGTGGGTGCCAATTTATTTCAAAATCAGTCCATGCATGTGAGAGCTATACAGCGGACACGAACATTGTAACGGACGAACAAACGGACAGACAACGCCAAAACTATATCCCTCCGACTTCGTCGTGGGATGAAAAACACAAGTATAACTTTTCTACAACTAATCTGGGTGTTACGAAACCTTAGGCTTAGACATCTCGGTACCGGAGTCATTCATTTTTTCCTATGTTCAATAAGAATTCTCGGTTTAGCGTGAATTGTCAGGATATATGTAATGCAAAACGAATGACTCCGATACCGACATGTCTAAAGAAATATAAAAATATCAGCAGAGGAAAGTCGACCACAAAACACAGAAACAAACACGCAAACAGACAAACAAGAAGGCAAAAGAAACAATAAATGCAAACGACATCACAAACACAAAAGGGTTGACAAACTGGGGGTTTAAACCGGTTCTATGGTGCACCAAACCTCACACTTACCCTACTGTCATCCCATTAAAACAGGACAGTGTAAATTAAGAAATCCCCGCCATGATCTAATTTCTAACCAACAAGGCAGCATCATAGGCAATATAAGTAAAACACAAATATGCTCGTGTAAATATAATACAAAAAAACAATAGCCTAGAAAACCAAAATGAAGGTCCTCATTGCCTTGGCAGAAACCAGAGCAACAAGAGAATAAACCATTAAGGGCACGACAAGAAAGATCATAGACAAACATCAAACGCCACCGTCCCAATGGGCTTTAGGTAGGCGTCATCATAGCGTCCACAGCCTGTCCGGTCATCGTACAATTAAAGAGGAAAGCATAGTGGCGAACTGTAAAAGGGTTCACCACCAATCATGCAGTACGTTGCAAAATGGTAGGGTCATAACCTCTTTTGATAAACGTTTTAACAAGTTTAACAAAGATAGTATGAAAGTCATCATGACCAAGAATCTTACGAAGTTTATAAATCACATCACCATAGAAGTCAGGGTGAGATAGTCGTTGTCGCAGAAGAGGCGTTAACTTACTTTTATATTTGGAAAGAAGATCAGGGTTACGATAATACAAATTTGCAAAGGTTTTACGAAGTTAATGGTAACGGTAACCCTGATTGAATAGCTTTTTAGTTATACAAACAATACGAATATTAAAGTCCTCAACTCGTGTACAAGCTCTTGAAAAACAAATAAGTTGAGACACATACACCCTATAAGAAATTGCTCGGGGAACATCCCCATCCAAGTGGGGATAATTAACAATGTCAAAATTAAAATCGTCTTTCTTGTTTTGCTAATTATTTCACCATTTTCAATCGAGAGATCTAAAACAAGAAAAGAAGCGTTATTATCAGATATATTAGCTTTGTTAAGCTGAAGTTCTTTAGGATAAATATTATTAACCATAGTTGTAAAAAAAGGGTTGTCCTCTGTTCAATATGTCATCCAGACTACAATAACATCTGTCTGGGTATCTGGTGTAAGACTCAACATGAAATCTCTTTCATAGCAAAATAAAAACAAATCTACGATAAGTGGTGCACAGTTCGTACCCATAGGTATACCAACAATTTGTCTATAAACGGTGGTTCCATACCTGACGAAAATATTATCTAATAGGAAGATGAGTGCTTCACAAACTTCATAGCAAGTCCACATATTATAATTGTCTAAACTGCCGTTAGTAAAAAACGCTTTTATATTATTACATGCCAAAAATGTAGTATTTTCTCTAGCGAATGTTTTTTGAATAAGAGAAATTAGCTTGTCTTTAATAAGGTGATGTGATAAGGTTGTATATAGTGTAGAGAAGTCATAAGTGCTTATTGATGAAACTTGACCTTTATTGAAAATGTTATCAAGAACGTCTCCTGAACTTTTATAGACCAAAATAAATTAATCCAAGAGTTTTCATAAGTTTTATCACAATATAGTGTAACGTGATCTTTAACGGCAGTAAGACAAGAAGTTAAAAGTTTGGATATGTTTGTTGTGCGGCAGTAACCCTAGTATATAGCAAACCGCGAAAAGTTCCTTCCTTGAACCATTCATATATAAACTGAATGATACCTAAAGGTTGGTTGTTGTTGCTGTTTTTAAGCAAAACAGATTAAATTTGCTAGGAGTCAATATTTTGCAGGGGTCATAGTTTTACGTGTGAGGGGTCGTAATATTACTGGCTTTCTTGAAAGAGTCATTCCACGACAGAACAAACTATGACGGGGGTGTCATTCTATTACACAGAATATTGACCGGGGGTCATTTTACTACATAGAAAAAATGACCGGGGTCGATTTTATGACGATGATTCCACTCCCGATATAACTATACTGAACAAAAAAAGAAACTTCCGCCTTTTAAGCTGTGATTTGCATAGGGTTGACTTTGTTACACTTTGTACACCAATCTAAATATCATTTCATCATTATATACTTATCACTCAATTATTCTGATCAATATTAATAATCATCAAAAAACAGAGTTAGTGTTGCTGCCAAAACATATTTTATTCAAATTGCGAAATCACTATATTTGTATTATAAAGGGAGATAATCTGAAAATATTCATTCTTGAAAGCTGTATGGCGCGAAATTGAGTGAACAGGTCAGCTTACTTTCTCCGTCTTTTTTGTGCTGGGGTTATCTTCTGTTTCTTTCAATAGAACAAAACTGTGTTAAGTCAAAGTTTAAACCACAAGACCCGTAAATGCTGTTTAAACCAAAACAAGGGGAATAACTTTGCGTACAAGTTTGATTCAAGGAAAATTGTTTTCTTGACAGTGCTGGCCTTTTAAGAAAGGTATTAACATATAAGACCAAACAAAATATATTTTCATTGTGTCTAAATGTATGGGTAAAGTTGTGGAAGTTTCATTTTTTGCGTATCTTGAGTACATATACTGATGCGGGCTATTGTTCTGATCCCTTGCGGCTTGTATTTGGGCAGATAATTGTGGTTTGTGCCCTCCCACCCACCCCTCATTCTGCTATAATACAGGTATCACATGTATATATAATATATATATTTAGTTCACATCTCTATAATTCTAGCCAATCTCTTTCAGTCTTTTTAACCATGTGACATATTTTCACTCTTGTACTAAAGACATTGGCTTTAATACGCACATACCTGTATTCAACAGTTGTTCTCCACATTTCATATCACGTGATCCATGTTTGTACTGCAGAATCACGTTCATATTGGACTTGACAAGTCATATTTGGTATAAAGGAATATAACTCTTAACAGCTCAATAACGGACACGTCACGTTTGAATTAAAATGTAGAAACTACAAATACTACGTTTGGTTAGAAATTATAGAATTATGAAATAAGGAGGTCATTTTACACTTGAGTACACTACTGATATCCTTTGGACTCGTACCCAATATGGATTTTGTCTACTGAGTACTCGTCCAATAGAATTCAGTATAATTGTACTCAACACTGTAAAATAACCTCATATTATACATCCACAGTATTGATTGATAAATATCAACAGTATTATAGGCTGGGACCCAACCTCTCGTATCGTGCAAAAAAACACTTTTGGTTTACCCGGAAAGATATACTCGTGATTTCTTGCATATCAATAGCAGAAACTGTACTCTATACGAAACCACTGTATGGATTAATGGTATCCTTTGCATTTCGTTACAACAACGCATTTTCTACGGAAGCCCATAAGTGATAAGAAAATATTGATATTCAAAGAAAAAAGGTGTACAAGTTTATATTTTAGCGATATGATTTTGTTTTGTACATAAATAAGACATATGCACGCCTAATTATATTCTGTTTATGCCGAATGCAATTTTCAATTATTTTATTTTACATCAAAAGCGGTTTAAGGATTGAAGATGGCGGGCAGATGGTGGAGGGAGGGACGGGCATACACCTTTTGCTAAAGCTTTCATGCACGTTGTTAATAACTTCTGTAAATTGTTTTCGGTTAAAACCAACTTTACTGTGAAGTGTTATATCGTTAAGATGTCACTTTCTTACGAGCAAGACCGATTTTTTCCTATTCAGAATAAAGTTATGACCCCTGAGTTACTTAACAAAAATGCACATTTTAGGTAAAGCTTAGGTGCAAGGTTTCTTTATCTTATGTTAATTAATCGAGTTTTGTTGAAAATTAAACAACATTTTGGGTGGACATTTTATATACAAATAGGATACCGGTATATGTTAATAATATTTATGATACATCTAATTGTTTTGCCATTTTGGAATAGAGGTATGGCCCTTAATTTACTTAGAAAACATGGTTATTGCAACAACTATCTTGAATTGTGTAGGGTTTAAACCATATCGTTTAGTGTGAAGTCTTAATAACATTAACATACTGGCAGATATTTAGAATCCGTTCGATGGTAGCTTTTAGATTTCTTAATACAGTTATGGACCTTTAATTTACCTTGAAAATAGAATAGAATTTACTGCAATTACTGTCTTATCAAATTGTAAACTTCCAAATTGGTTCACTATTTTGTCACAGACGTTTGATTGTATTTATCAGAAAAATAACGGGGTTTTTATTGACTAGTTTCGTTGGAAGGCGATTGAGCGACGTCATTGTTTGGGTATGACGTCTGACAGAGTATCTCCAAAACATCTTGAATACTATATAAATGATTTATTTGGAATTTGCACTTTTGTTACATATGATCATTAACTGTCCAACCAACATTGGTGTTTCTGTGACCTTGAGTTTCAATTCTAGGTTATAATTGATTGAACAGGCAACTTCTGGTTAAGAAGTTTGTCAACGTTTCTCAAACACATCATGAACTTGAATATTTTCTTACGGTTTGTATCGCCTTGATCCATGGGACGCAATGTATTAAATAGTGTAATAGAATCATGTTTACAGTTTAAAACTATAAGTATCACTAAATGTCCATATCCTATTTCGAGTCAGAAACAAATTATGGTATAAAAGTCGAGAAGGAAATATAACATTCACAGAACACAATCAATCAACCAAACACACGTATTTGAAACAAACACCAATCACAAGGATAGAAAAGAGCAAAGTATGCGAAATGGCAAACTCAAACGGTTGAAATATGGGTACCTCCTTGGAATGGTCAGTGACAATATGGGTACCTCCTTGGAATGGTCAGTGACATAAAGGCTGCTGGGGTTAAACCAGGTTCTAGAATGCACCATACCTCACTCTTACCCTATTTTCATTCCAATAAAATTCGACCAGCCAGGCTATAAACCCTTACAAACTAGGAAGTATGAATAGCAATTAGTAGGCAATATAAGTATAACACAAAATGATCATGTATATATGAATAGAAATTCCCAGAAAGCCACAAAGCAAATACTTGTGAGAAGCCAGGACAAAAAAAGAATGATAACGATCAGACAATATTAAATAAAAAAAAAAGCACATGCATTGATTACGATATATAGTATTGAAGGATAGAGATAGAGAGCAGAAGAAGGCCCTTTACTATATACATGTACTATAACTATATTCTTTCTAGCCTTCTATATTATATATCGTAATAAATTCCTGTGAGTAGAAGTTATCATAGGGTTCAAAATCAGCCGGGTCATCGCAACATTAACTGTAAAGCATTGTGGCGAACTGTAAATGGGTCAACATCTAAACATGCAGTGCATTGCATAATGATAGGATCATATCCTATTTTGTTATGTTTGTTAACAAGTTTAACACAGATTGTATGAATGTGATAATGACCAATAATCTTAAAAAGTCTGTACATATAGTCAGCTCAGTATTCACGTTGTGACAGACCTTGCAGCAGAAGTATTCTGACAATACTTTAAGTAAATCAGGGTTATGATAATAAAACTTCGCAAAGGTTTGTCCGGATATAAAACTCAATGAAGCACTATTAAAGCTGGAGTAGATGAAAAGCAAAACAAACTTCCAACTATGGTATTCCTAATTTATAAAAACAGCCTTATAAAGCACACTTTCTTCCTATTTCTAGTGTCTGCACCACTACAGACATCTCCAAAGGTATAACGTCCTGTCTTACTGCCGCTGTAGATCACGTACGTAACACAATATTGAGCTAAAGCTTATGCTAACCTTTGGATTAATATATTTTGGTCGTTATTACTTTCTTGAAAATGAATGCAGTAAACGTCACGCAAACCTTTTCAAATATAAGCTTATTGCTCTTATTCAATATTTATTTTAGTGAATAAACACTAATATTTGCTCAGCATTATACTGCGGTAGAATAAAATGTATTCTTTGGCATATCACTCCGCCATTAAAACAATCAAAATGGACTCTACCATTGTGTTTTCCATAGGGTTGCATTATATCGCTTGTTCTTACCATCACTTTCTAAAATTTCATAGCTCTAAACAGCCTACCTAAAATTAAAATACTAACCTAAATTCATCAAAAATGTCCAAAGTAAGCGGAGTTCCGTTATATTGTTTACCACTCAGCACCACCCCATGGCATTAATGGTGTCAGGTCGCGGAGATGATTTCTGATAACCATTTTGATATTTTAGCTATGGTCATGTGACAAATTATTACGTAATCGCAGACTATTTTCTAAGACGTTGACAGAGTCACATGGTGATCCTGGTAAAGATTGGGTAATTAAAAGGCTTATCAAAGGAGGTTGTCACATTATTTTGCAACGTACTGCATGTTTAGTGCTTGACCCATTTACAGTTCACCGCTTTGCTTTCCACTTGATTGTGCGATCGCCGGAAAGATTGTGGACCTATGATGACGTCTACCTAAATCCTGAAAGGACGGTAACGTTCGATGGTTGTCTTTAATATTGTCTAGTCGTGCCCTTAACAGTGTCAAAATTGAAATGATCTCTCTTGTCATAGAGTTGGCTTATTATTTCTCAGTTTCAATCGCGAGATGTAAATCGAGTAAAGAAGATATAGCAACTATGAGAAATATTAGCTTTTTTGAGGTGAAGTTCTTTGGTGAGAAAGTATATGTAGTAAAGAAAAGAAAGGGTTGTAATTGTCCAATATATCATCCATATACAAAGAGGTATAATAAAACGCTTCAATTACATCTGCCTAAGCGTATCAGGTAAAAGACTAAAAATGAAACCTCTAACATAACAAAACAAAAACAAATCTGCAACAAGGGTTGCACATTTCGTTCTCATTTGGGATTCCAACAATTTGTCTACAAACAGTAGTGTCATACTTAACTAGTTCCATATGTGTAAAAAAAAATATTATCTTATATGAATATAAATGCTTCGAAAACAACTACGTGAGAAGTCCATATAGTGTTATTGTCCAAAACCCTTCAACTAAATATTAGTGAGAATCAGAACTTGTTTACTGTAGTTGCCGTGTACTCAGTCTGAAATTTAAATATTTGCAAACATCAAGGGGGATAGCTTTGTAAACCACTCCTCAATTGTTCTCATTGTCAAACAAAACCGAGACCTTAATAATATTACCCCAAAAAGCATGGAAAATCAAATGCTATTTATTACAATCATCGTGAAAACAATCACGCTCCTTAGTCAGAGGACGATATCCTCTTTGTTCAAATAGAATATTACACAGTAATTGATGATATTTCAAAGGAAAGTAGGAAACAATCAGACGATGGAATTATTCGACAATTTAGAGCAATAATTTGATACTCGTCTAACCTGTCTGAAATCCGTTTGATATAAAGTTACACGCCAAACTGTGTGAAAATCGTATCAATTTATTTAATGTATTGTGTACGAAAGCTGAAATTTGCATTTTTGCAATAATCCAGGGCAATAACTCAGTAAGGCAGGTGTCAATTCTGCTCATTGTCATCTTGTCAAAGTTCATATTCATATAAAGTCTCACAATAAATAATGTGAAGATCGGAATCCGTTTACTAAAGTAATGCGTGTACTCAAGCTAAAATGTGCCTATTCTTTCAATAACCAAGGGTAATAACTCTTTAAAGCAAGTGTCAGTTTTACTCAGTATTGAACTTGTCAAAGGCCTTGTAGGTATAAGGCCTAACACCATAAAACATTTAGTGGAAATCGGAAACCGTTTACTGCAGTTATTGTGAACACAAGAAATTCGCATTATCCCTGGAACAGGACTAAACAAAATTCATAAAAGGTCTATAACTCTTGTTAAAATTAGTAAAGTGTAACATAATCAGGTCTCGATTCTGTAGTTTGATATTTCATATACACATATAGATTTCAAATACTGGAACTGTATTTGCCTAAAAAGACGTGTGCAAATTTCTTTATTTTCCTTTGAATGTTTGTTCAGCGATTTTCATATATTGGCTTGGTACGAATGGGTTACCGTAGAAATCGCGATGCTGTTACGAAATGCAAAGTATGCCAGAAGTCCATACAGTGGTTTCATATGTACAAGACCCCCATCTGTTAATATTTAAAAAATCAGGAGTATATCTTTCCGGGTAAACGTTTTCGTTTTTTTCAGGCTTGGGTCCCCGCCTATTAGTTATTTCGCAATAATGAGGAGAAATAGTTAATATGTCTTTGCGTTTATATTCTATGGAAAGTTTGTATATGTACAGTTATATGTATACTTACTTCTACGCATACATATATGTCCTATTGGATGAACATATGTTTTTTCATTTGTTTTAAAGAAAGTTATTAGTCTTTTTCAGATGCATTCCTGCCTTCACCCGTTCCTGTACCAGGAGGATGTTTCTCTTCTTTAGATTGGACCGGATTAAATCAGGACATGTTGTTTTATTTGAAATACAAACTGTATTATCTGCCTGAATACATATGCCTATTACCTACGATTATTTTACATTGTTTTTGCATGCTTGAAGATAAGAGAATAATTGATTTACTCACGACATTAAGTGTGAGTAAATCATCTTAACTGTTATATTGCTGTTGACAAAATTGATATAAGATGATAACAAGCATGGTTTTACAAAAGCGTAAAAAACGCTGCCGAAAAAGAAATAAACATGACTGTTGGCTGTGAAGTGATAGGAATGTAAACAATTGTGTTTGTTGTACTTCGAAATAATTATTGAAATTATGAAAGTTGTCAAGATGATAAAAGTGTTGTAATTTTTAATTATCAAAAAGGACAATAACTCTAATTTGAATGATGATAGAGTTACGGTTAATGGACTATGCACTTTCTCTCATTGCCCTCTATCATTATGTGAAGTTTTACTGCAATCCCATCAGTAGTTTTGAAGTTTTGCTCCGGACAAAAGTGGGACGGACGGAAGGACAAAGCCGCGACTAGATGCTCCCCTGAAGCATACAAATAGAAACATGACCCGACCGATCTGTTTGCAGTGTGACCTGCACGTCTATGACTTGCACATTATTCATTTGAAATTGTTAGAAATTGGTCAAGCAGTTTTATTTGAGAAGGTGTTTAATCAAAAGTTAGCAATGAGGACGACAGACAAAATGTAGTCACAGTAGATCACTGTTGAGCCTTAGGCATGTGTCAGGTTTAAAGGGGGTACATCAGGATTTTTCTAGAAACATCTTAAATTATAAAAATGTTCCATTTCATGATAAAACACTTATATCAATCAAAATATGCTGTTAGAACCATGTTGTTTATGTCTAAACTTTGAATATACCATATAGCTAGGACGGAATCAGACGTAAAATGCTGAAATTAACCATGGTGCGTCACCTAGGATAGCACATATTACTGTGATGAATCAATTTCTTTGCAAAACAGGGATAATTTTTAGGCTCATTCATTATGTTTTGGCCATGTAGAATAGAAAAATGCTAATATTTGTCAATTTTAAGTAGGACACTTAGACCCCCACGAAAAGCCTGATGTACTCCCTTTAAAGAAATGAAATAAAACAAGATAAAATATAAATGTAAACTGAAATATTTATTATTAAGTGAAATAACAAAGAATGCAACACTATGAACTAAAATACTAAAAATAAACAAGAAATCTGCGGATTCGCAAAATTGGGGCCGCACTTAGAAATAATATACCAAAAGACAACGAGTTTACATTTTGCTGATAAACTGTACCCGCATTTAAATGCGCCCCAAGGATGTTACAGTTTAAAAATGAGGCCTTCCCCATACATTCCACCAAATTGGAGGTGGGGTGGGGGGAGAGCGTTTGCATGGGGGTATACGGTATACGGTATGGCAAGTGCAATTGTTTAAAGCAGAACATGATATTTTATATACAAGAATATATATATATTCACTCCCAGAAAAAACGTAGCTGAAGGTCATAGATGAAACCTTTGTGATCAAAAATATGCAATACCAGATACACAACTATGACAAAATAGAAGTGTTTGTCTTCCAAAGTTTTAACTATAAACTGAGTATGAAACAACTATATATAGTTGGTAGAAAAGTGAACTAAAGATAAGAATTCATAAAGTTGTAGTTGACATGTTTTAGATTATAAATTTGTAAAAATAACTGATAACTTGTACTGTCTGTTGTAACACACTTGAATTGCATAGACTGAAGGCAATTCCTTGCTTGAAAATTGCATAATACTGTCTGAAGGCAAACAATAAAAACGGTAGTAAAATTAATTGGAATTTATTTCGAAATAGATGAATGCAGATTGAATTTATTGGAAGAGATTTCTATCTCATGTTAGATGGTATATTGCATATATAGAAAATAGGCCAAACGGATGGCCGCTTATAAAAAGGTAATACATCACATGCTAGATGGTATATGTACTGACCTAGATACAACTATAACCAAAGTTTGAAAAGTTTAATGCGTACAGTTTGTGAGAAAGTGACCTAAACATGACTAGACTGGTGTTTCATGGAACACTTGTGTCGCCTGCTGTGTGCTTATTTCACCAAGTACAATGAAACTATAAAGTTTGAAGACACAGGGTGCAATCCTTCCTGAATTATGGAGCTTTTTTTTAAAGTGTTAAAGTTTAAGAATAGAGGCATACATCTGCACTGGAAAATTGACAAGGAAGAACTGTACAAAGTTTCAAGAGCATAGGTCAATATTTTGCCAAGTTATGAGCTAGGTTAGGTTTCAGGTTAGTTTTACAAAAAGGGGGCATAACTTCGCCGAAAGTCAGAGTTATTGCACATGTTATTGCACATGTGTAACGACATTCCTTCCGTTAAAAAGGACACTGTCCGTAAGTAAGCAGATATTGAGCATAGCCAAGTAACCCTGAACATAGGTCAACTGCTTCTTAGGTTATGGTCATTTATGAGCTTGGCTAGGTTGCAGCTTACACAATTATGAAAAGGGGCATAACTCTGTCAACATGATTGTTAGAGTTATTGGTCATAGGTAACACTATGTGGTAAGATGAATAAATATGTGTGTGAAGTTTCATGAACACAGGTCAAATAATTCTAAAGTTATGACTTGTTATTAGCCTGGTTAGGTTGCAGGTTCAAGTTTTATGAAAGGGGACATAACTTTATCAACATGAAAGTCAGAGTTATAAGAGCATTCCTTAGGTTAAGATGAAGATGCGTTTGAATTTGATGAACATATGTTAAATAAGTTATGGCCAAGGTGAGGTTGCAGGTTAAAGTGTGACGAACGACGGAAGTCAGACGGATGACGGACAAAGTGATCCCTAAGTGTCTGCCATGCTACGCAGGCGATACAAAAAATAAATGTTGATGCTATCGCAGCCAGATAAGCAACATCTATGTATTTTTTTCTTCGAGAAGGCAAACCAAAACGTATTTTGACATATTGATAAGTTACATGCATAAAAAGTGTTTTGACAAATGATAAAATAAAATGATAAGAAAGTGTTAACACGGTATGGATAACACGTATTATGACAAATGACTAAATACACGAATGAATACTGTAATAAATGATAAACTTTATGACTAAAATGAATGAATGAATGGTGTTTTACATCACGTATTGGTTAAAAATAGGGAGGACAAATGAGTAATTACATGGAAGAAAAGGCCTGCGAAATGATTAATTACATGGATAAAAAAGCACTATAATAAGTGATAAACTATATGAATAAAACAACATGACAAAAATGATTAATTACATGGATGAAAAAGCAGTATAACAAAATGATAAACTATATGGATAAAAAAAGCATGCAGATAATTAATTACATGGATATAAACTATAGCAAATGATAAACTTTATGGATATAAAACTTTATAGATATAAAACTACTTTGAGAAATGATTAATAACATGGCTGACAAAGTGAAAAAGTGATCAGCTATAAATGACATGCTAACCAGTAGGCCTTATTGCCTACTGACCGTTCCAAGTCGGTAACCCTGTCTTCACCACCCTTTCTGTTGTTTTTTGTTTCTTTCATTGTAGTTTCAAGTCCTTGTTTGCAGTACAGTGCGGACATACGATGCCATTGCGTTCGGACGCTGTGGTTTCTATAGGACCCTATATATCATTATGGATACACAACTGTTATAACAAACAAAATGAAATATGAAATGAAATACTAAAAGCACAGTGATAAAAAGAAACAAAAGGGATGAAAGCTTGCAATTTAGAGGTAATACTAAATCACATATTTGTAGATGAGGATCTACCAAAAAGGTATGCGTATTTAAGTTCAGTATATCATATATGTATACCACATATGCTTACCCTTATTCTGATAAGTGTGACTAGAAATCAGGTCAGTAGGTTTAAAATCAATATGATATGAATTTTCGGAAAAGGTAGTGATCACTAACTTTTGTTTTCTAAATGTGTTGTTAATTGTTTTGGACATCTTATAAATCTAACTGACCTGGATATTGTTTAGGACCACTTAGAAATCATGCCAAATACTACTGTAAACTTTTTAGCAATATTTGTATAAAGTTGCTGGGGTGTAGTCATCAAGTTTTTACTATAGAAGTCGATGTAAACAACAATGACGCTTGAGGCGACGTTTGAATAAGAGTTAAAAATTAAATGTTTGGTAAACGTGTATATTACTGGCCGAAAATTCACATCAGTTTTGTTCATTGGTTGTTTTCACTGGAGGTTGAAAAAGTTGTTTGAAGGCGTGATTGCTGCTCTGAACTGTATGGGAAATTTAGATGCAATTGTATCAATAAAAAAATATAAAAAAGATCAGACAGGGAAAGTATTATTCAAGGAGGACAGTCAACCACAAAACACAGAAAGAAACATGGAAACAGACAAACAAGAAGGCAAACGTAATAATAAAAGCAAATGACATCACAAACACCAAAAGGTTGACAATAGGGCTACCGCCTTGGAACGGTCAGTGGCAAAGTAGCCCACTGGGGGTTTAAACCGGTTCTAGGGTGCACCAAGTTCAGTTTGTGACTTGTTGTTTAAATTTTCATGATGTATTCTTTCTACCGTTTGTTGGAAAAGCGTGAGTTTTTTTATCTGTTTTACTAACACATGTAAAGTTGAAGGTGCTCCGAAAGGTTGGATCATTTGAATCTGAACTATGACATACTAGACACTGGTCATGGACATACTTCTTCTGTTTACAGCCTGTCGAAGAAGTGTTAATATTAAAAAATTAAGTCAACAAGCAAGGCTTTACACAAACGTAAAATAGCTGCTGAGAGACAAGAAGTTAGCATAACAATATATCGAGTCACGGGTGTTAAAACAATACTGAAAAAATTAAATGTTGTCACGGAGACATAAACACGCCATTACCATCTTTTCTTACATTCTTCGCGATTGTTACTCTCAGTTCTTCCTATCAGGCATCTTAAATCAATGTGGGCGACCTCGCTTTTTACTGTTCAAATACCTTGACATGCCTTATATATTGATTACAAATCACCCTTGTATCACGACGTGTTAGAAGTACACATCATCATAGAAATACAAGTGTTCACATGTAAGGGATACGTGTGCGTTAGAGTGTGCATTATACACTATTCACTGTTACCTTGTGTTATTATAAGATTGCGTTAATCAAAGCGAAAAATGTAAAGGAACTGTTGCTACCTTAACATTAGCAATAATGAAAACCATAATAACGAATAATTAAAAAAAAAAAAAGGAAATCAGCAGGCTTGCACCCTACCTTCCTCGGCACTAGCACGATGCCTCAGTCAGTGTTTTGTCGCTAATATATATACAAGTAAATGCTTTTCAGTAGACTGGTTTACGAAAACGTAATTTCAGCAAGTGAAATGGTAACCTTTCAACATTACTAAATATGTGCTTATACCATTCAAGTTTTTAGACGAGTTCTCTAGGAATTCATGTAAAGCATGCTTATCGCCACTTACATGAGTCACAGTCTGTTAACCATAGACAGGAATAAAACCAATATAAGGGTCAGGTGCCTTCGACACCTGAATAAAAGCATAATTTGGGGAGTCGGGTTGTAACAGTAGTACCCAAAAGTGTTGGGTATGATAAATTGTACAGGAAACACATTTTAAGGGATGTTGTTTTCATGCTATAACATTGTTTTATAGAAAGCTTTAAAAATTTCGAACCCAAGCTGTGAACTATAGACATGGCTTTTCTGATATTAGCTCTATTGTAATTTAAACGAAATGGACAGACTTAATATGCTATGCTTTTATTGATAAAAAGAATAAAAGGCTTTTATGAAAGCGATTTTTGTGATTTTATATGTAGAATACCACTAAACTGCAGCTAGGGGGCGTCAGAGGCATTGCAGTTCATATTATATCACATATTTGACTTCATGGTGTTTCAGTGTTTCAAGGGAGTCCCTTTTGAGTATTTATTGACTAGTGTTTTGTTTAGTGCTGTTTGGCGGCCGTAATAAGTCGCTCATAGTTATTACCCATTGGTCGTTTGGGATCATCAACTTCAACACCAGACTTGATTTGTAATGGTTTTATTGGTAAAAAGAAAAACGTTTTTTCATGAAGTCCAATCTTTGTGGCTTTAAAGTGAATTACCGCATGCCGGTGCTAGGGCCGCTAGAGGTGTTGTGCTTCATATTTCCTGCACAGAGTCAATAAAACTGTGTGCAATTATTCTCTTGTTTGTGTTTGTTGCTTCCAAGGGATCCCCTTTTCAGTATTTACTAATGATATATGTCAACACAACTAATGGCTTTGAGATGTTTATAAATATTTAGTGTTTGATTTTCCCTCTGGATTGTGTAGTTAAGAAACGCTTATATAAAGTTAAAAGTGTAATGAATAACAATATTTGTATTTCTCTTTTGTCATCGGAAAGCACCGTGCATGTATTCTGTCCTACACAGTTTGAAAAGCCGCATTGAGTATAAATACTGCACATACATTACTTTGCACAACAACGATACACATCAATGGCGTAATAGTCTGTTAAAGTTATGTCTTTCACATCTGATAGGTCTTCCTTGAGGTCCACATCATTTACAGTGTAGTCTGGTGGACATTCAATTGTGGCATCATTTGGAATAAACTAAAATGTAATGGAATTAAGAAGCATAATACATTTAAAAGTGTGCTGACAAAAGCGAAAATAAATTTCAGGGGCAAAATTGAACAAAGACAAAAATGCCCTCTTACGGGCATTTTTTCTCTCCTTCTGATCTAAAACTGTGCTTAACAAGATCTATGTTATAAAAACTCGTATGATTAAACTTACTGATCTCATTATTTCATCAACCAATCAATCATGACAATTTCATTCCGAAAAGATGGACTCGCAATTTCTCAAATCAACTTGCATTTTGAGAGTTTGACAGTGATAAATTTGACCCCTGATTAATAATGTACATTTCAAAACTAGAATGAATGAACACATACTGGAAATTAAAAACACGAAGTGGTTGCCATGGGGTTACTCATCAAACATGCCTACATAAGTTATGGTGGCATATGAACAATTACCTCATAACTACTGCCTGGTGTTCCAGTGAGCTGGATGGTTTCCATGTATGTTTTTGCATACACGGCAGTCACGTTTAACATGTCACCCTCAATGAAAGGTTGCTTGATACGATCACCAAAACGACACCCTTTCGAAATTGTTGAATGGTATTTAAGCATGAGCAATTTCACAGCCAGATTGCCATCCTGGCGATACTTCACAGGTGACACCTAAAGAAAGAGAGAAAAAAATCATTATATATTTTATATAGATAGCTAAGTGTTGTAAATAAAGAAAACGAAATAATGAGAAGTTGTAAAGCAGAAACAATTATGTGGACATGGGAAATAGCTTCCAAGCAAGAAACCAAGAATAGGCCAAAGTTGCTCACCTGATTTATATACGACATAAGAAGCAAGAGCTGTTCGACGATAGCATTGTCAACTTTCGGGGCCTTGTGTATTTATAGAACAACTAAATTGCAAAAGGAGCATAAGTCTGTTAAAATGTCATGCAAGTATGTGTAAACATTCCAATGTAAGCGCTCTTAACTAGGTTTATTTGACTTCTAGCTCAAGTTTCATTAACATATTTCCAGTGACTAATGAAGGACAGTCGACTCCAAAATCACCATCAATAATGGGTTACAACTGGAGAGTATCCAACAGGGCCTAACTTTTACTTTCTATAGTAACAAACTTCAGTAGTATAAATACTGAGGGTATAGGCATAGTTTCCTCCCTCGCGACAAACAATCAGCTGTTATCAGTTGTCTCCAGTTGCCCTTAACACAAAGATGCAAACACCGGCATACTTGTTACCAGACCCCTCACAACTATAAAAACTGCTTGATTGCCCTTCGCTTGGGAAGAATTTTACCAAAACCCCCAGTATCTATTATTTTTTTGTAAATAACTAAAACATTTGCAATTCATTAAGCAAAGTCAGACGGAACCAGGCAGTAGTCTTCATCATCGCTCTGCATATCGTTTTTTACCATGGAGTATTTTACTTGTATGCAAATGTATCTTGTCCTTTATCTAATATGTATCTTTTATCATCATAAGCGGATAAACGGTTTTTATTTATTACATAGCTGCTTATGTTATGCTTTTGTGATCTAATAACGTTCATCTCATGGTGAGCTTCTGTTGCCGTAAACAAAATCTCTTTATAGTTATCATGCGATATATATTTTTCATTATCAACACACTTTTTAACACCCTTGCATTTTTTTGTACTAACCTCATTATCTAACATATACGAATATTGTTTACTTCGTAGTCCAACAAATTCAACAATAGGTATACCACACGTTTCATCTTTCATCTTGCCAATAACCTTTTATTTTATGATATCAAATTGTAACGAAAAAACGCACCTTCGCATTCTGGAATATTCTTAAATATTTAAGAATTAAAATACTGAACAAAAAAACATTATCTTTTCATAACTTTACCCAATTAGTCAACACATTATAAAATCAACATTTTGTTTGGCAGATATGGTCACAGCCCTACATGTATTGAAGCGAGGCGGAATCCAAGCGGTTATCCCGGCAGCTCATTGTATTGCCTATAATGAAATTGGCTCGAAGCCTTTAAAACTAAATGGCTCGCTGGCCTTTAAATAACTAAGTGGCTCGCTGGCCTTTAAATAACTAATTGGCTCGCTGGCCTTTATGCAACTAAGTGGCTCGCTGGCCTTTATATAACAAACTGGCTCGCTGGCCTTTATATAACAAACTGGCTCGCTGGCCTTTATATAATCAAATGGCTCGCTGGCCTTCATATTTAAGTGGCTCGCTGGCCTTTATATAACATGGCTCGCTGGCCTTTATATATCTGGCTCGCTGGCCTTTATAAACCTCATTGGCTCACGCTGGCCACCTAAAAACTGCGGCAATACAATACACTGCTTTTTTGAAAGAATTCATATAATAGAATTCGCATAATATAAAATTTGCTCTATAGGAAACACAAGTTGCCAAGAAACTTGGGAACTAGCCAAATAGATCGAAATTTTATTTGCCGCCAAATATCTACAAAGTGACATTAGTAACCAGATCTTACTGCAAGTAAAATCTACCGTATTGCCACCATAGATATTCGCTGCGGCACTAAAATAATGGGACTGTCGACCGCCAGAATTCCGCCACGAAAACAGACTGTTGGAATGCCTATGAAAAACAGGCGGTTGACCCCCAATTCTAGGCGGACCTCTTAATGGAACTTTAAGCTGTCGGATGTTAAGAAGGATTCAATAGCACCTTGCAAAGAGTTTAAGAATATGTCACAACCCACATCCGACAGATGGCAGCCACCACGGCGAAAAAACCCAGGTTCATCCAGTGTGACTTCATGATTAATGACCCTGCCCTTAGATGACAACAATGCTGCTTGATGACCCATCCTATTAAAACGAACTCTTTTGTCGTCCAGCGCTTCAGACGATGAGTCGGGCCATGACAATTGCCAGTTTAACCGTGGCAGAATGTCAGACCACACAAATTTAGTCTTTGGAAAGGTTCTAAATAAAAAATAAAAAAAATCTCGCTTTACCATGCGCAGCATTTTTTGTGCTGGTACACGCACTACATCATTGCCTCCGCAATGTAACACAATCAGTGCAGGAGACCTTCTCTGCAGACTAATCCACTGAAGCTCCTGGCGCAAAGTGAGCTTATTCGGTTTGTCTTCCCGAGTTAGACCGCGTGATCCCCGCCAAATCAATTTAACACCCATTTTTTCCAAGGTCAAATGTGGCTTCTGCCTGAACAAAGCCCTTTGTTCGGCCCAATAAATCAATGAGTCGCCTACCAGATAAACATCTGTAAATAAAATATATCCATTACTGCACATTTATAACCAAGTTGACACAATCATATCGTTACAACTAACAACGAATATATTTTTTATATGCAGTACTTTGCCACCTGCCAATGTTCTGAATTAAAGCATTGGAAACCCCATCCATAGCCAAATCCGTTGCCCTACCTATCCTGAAGCTATGACTCTTAAAATGTGCATTTGACAAACCGAGATAGTTCAATACCTTTTGCAAAACACCACTAAATTGACTTCTGGTAAGTGGGCGAGAATTAGCACGTCTAAATAACATGCCCTTTGCCTTTGGCCTTATGGAAATATACTCAAACAATGTATGTACCGGGCATATTGTAATACTTGGTTTGGCACCCAATTGCAGGAAAGTAGGACTCCCACTCTGATTGTTCTTGGATTTCCGAAGCCGTAACCTAACAAAGGATCTCTTTTTACTAAATAGAACATCATCAATCCTTAGAGGGTAACCGTCCTGTTTTTGATCCGTAAATACCAGCTCCCCCACTCTGAACAGCCCAAAATATGCAAGGCAAAATGCAGCTTTGAACAGAGCCGCCTCAAAACTATCAAAGCACATTATGTGGAGAGCCCCGATAATCTGAAGTAAAATTCCCTGCGTAATGGGTGCCCTAGCATCCTTTTTTCCTTTCAAGCGCCTAAAACCCTCCAGCATTTTCCTGACAATAAAACAATCAGTTGGATCCGCATATTCATGTAGCTTATGTAAATAACTTAGAGCAGAAATGTAAGTAGATACAGATGCCGGTGAAAAACCTTTCTGTAAACAAAATGAAATAAACCAAGTAACATGGTCAACTTGAACCGGACATTTATCTTCAAGAGCATAGCATGCCCGAAATTCTTTGAACTTCTTAATAGCCCCTTTATACACTGCTTTAGTATTAGCATAAATGCTAGAGGCTACCATCGCCTTCACAGCGGATTGAATATGTCGAATAGATGGATCGGCACAGGATAAGGTTCTTGCTCTGCGCATGGAGCTAGCCGACGAAATTTCTGTACCTGCAAGCGTGAAAGAGCATCTGTTAACACGTTTTTCTTCCCAGAAATATGTTTGGCTTTAATTGCAATGTTAAATTTTAAACATTCCAAAGTCAAACCCCGAACTATTATCATAACATCCTCTGACTTTGATGTCATACTATTAAGGATGTGTACCACCGCCTGATTGTCTGAACGAAATAATTTTTTCTTATTTCTGAGAAAATTTCCCCAAACTACCACACAAACTAAAATTGGAAACATTTCCAACACAGTAATATCCTGAGTTAACTTTTGCTCATGCCATTTAACTGGCCAACTGCCATACATCCATATACCTTCAAAAAAGGCGCCAAACGCGCAACCGGATGCATCTGTGAACAACTGAACATCATCATTTGTAACCCAAAATCTCTCGTGAAAAATCGAAATCCCATTAAAATTATGAAAAAAATCATTCCACATTTGTAAGTCTTCTTTCATACCTCTAGTAACATGTAGTCGATGAAATTGCTTTTTCAACCCTTTCATTTGATTAATTAACCGTCTAATGAAAGGCCTACCAGGAACTATGGCTCTACAGGCAAAATTTAGAACCCCAATAAGAGATTGCATCTCACGCAAAGTAGTCTTCTTTGCAAACTGCATAGCCCTGATTTTCTCTCTGATTTCCAAAATTTTATCTTTTGGAATTCGAACTTAGTCTAACATATTTTCAGAATCTATTTCTAGACCCAAAAACACCAACACTGTAGTTGGTCAAATTGTCTTTTCAGAAGCAACCGGTACACCAATTTCGTCCGCTATGTCAAAAGATACTTGCATAATCGTTAAGCAGTCATCCGTATGTTTACGACCAGCATGTAAAAAATCATCCACATAATGTTTTAAATCTCCCACTGGTGCTCTGTACTTGACCAAATATTCGATAAAAAAAATTTCGAACATTTTGTCCACATAATAATGGTTCTGACACATGAAACCTAGTTGATCAAAGTCAGCAGGTGACATTGGCAGCAACCTGAATGCCGACTTAATATCCGTTTTCCCCATAAGACACCCCCTACCCATGTCCTGTACCATGTGAATAGCCTCGACAAAACTTGTATACTGCACCGAAAATAATTTAGGATCTATGTTATCATTTACTGATGAAAACTCTGGATAAGATAAATTATGTATAAGACGACATTCACCAGGGGAGTGTTTTGGAATCAAGCCTAAAGGAGAAACCTGCAAAGTCGAAACTGGCCTATGCTTAAAAGGACCCGCCACTCGGCCCTCAAATACTGCACCAGTATTTGATCTAGCCCCCTGTTCGCAACGGAACATGCCATGAAACTTGCTCCCGCAAAGCTCGCAAGCATGAGTAAATCGACATTTTGCCCATTTACAAAAGCCATTATTAAAACCCCTGCATACCATGCCTCCAGAAAGTGATGACCCTATTGGAGAAATTGATCCATTTGGAACTGAACTTATAACCGTCATTGTCCGCATCCACAAATCGGAATTAATTTTGGCCCAAGACTTGCAG
Organism: Cyrtodaria siliqua; assembly: GCA_037043455.1. Classification (NCBI taxonomy): domain Eukaryota; kingdom Metazoa; phylum Mollusca; class Bivalvia; order Adapedonta; family Hiatellidae; genus Cyrtodaria; species Cyrtodaria siliqua. The sequence continues at coordinate 432,352 of JAWPHD010000288.1, forward strand.
GAGATAGCCTCATTCGGAATTGCTCATCGTATTTGTACCACGGTAACCCCTTGCCTGCCGCCTCTCTAATTACAGACATATATTTCAGCAACTCAGCTGCTTTTGAAGAATACCTCTGAATATATACATCGGTACAAATTAAAAAGGCATCAGTCCACTGATTGATAGTCAATATTTTGGCCTTTGACTCGGGTGACCTCACCTCAATCTTTCCTACACTATTTAACATCAATAAACTGTTCAACTCCTTTATGGATACGCTGTTGTCAAGTAGCACAGACATATTTATGAATTCATTACCCCAGATATTTCTTTTGATTTTTATCGAGACCTGTTCGGACAAACCATCCTCAGTTAAGGCTAACATTCCTGGCGTTTTGCCGAAATCCAGACTCCTAATGAGGGAATCCTCAAAATCCGTCTTACCCAAAGACTTTGAAATTGTCATCGCTCATCTCCCCATCATCATCCAGCAGCCCCATCCGCTCAACCTCATCATCAGACACGACCCGCCGTGGTCGTTTGGCGCTCGCCTGGCCCGCCTTCCCGGTCTCCTTTTTACCAGATGTTGCGCTCTTCGCCTTCCTCTTAACTGCCAAAGCATCTCTCCGGGCCTTTCCTCTACCAGACATTGCTGTCAGTTCGCCGATGTCGTTAAATTGTCTGAGATTTGATGAAATTTTTAACAGAATGACCAGAAAATAACATGTTATTCTGTGCAAACCGGAAATGAAGGGAACCGGAAGTAGAATTATCTGCGCGTAACTGATCCACTGCACAGCGAATTATCACAATTAGGATCAAAGTACCGCCAGTACAAAATTCAATTTGTTACAAAAATAAATGTGCTTATTGAGTGAACCAATAATCTTTCTTATTATCATTAAAATGAAACTTACTTTTTGGATCATAATCAAAATTATCAAAAAGTTCTTTATCCTTGTAAAAATCTGCATAGTATTACACATCTTTTGTTTTTATTTCATAACACAAGGAATCGGTATCAGTAAAATCAGTAAATAATAACTTACCTTTTTCATCATATTTATTTTTGATATAGTTGTAATGGAAATCATACATTGAATATTTTGACAAGTCCAAAACACATATACCACCATAACAAGGACGATTTAAAACTAATCGTTCTTTTATTCTGTTTATTGCAAATACAGTTTTATTAAACATTTTACAAGAAATGAATGAAGGTCTTGCTGCATATTTCAAGAGAACCTCCTCGTCGTGAGTTAATTTAACATTAATTCTTTTTCTCAAATTTTCCATAGTTTTACCAAAACCTGAATTGTTCATCAGTTTGAAGAAATCCTTTTCAAAAGCATTTTTACCAGTTGTTCTCTTGGCATTATTAAAGTCTATGTCTGTCTTTAACCACTCTGATTCGTCAAACTGTAGTATTCGGTGTATTTTTGTTATTTTTAATCCAAGCTGTTTATACAATTCTAAGTTTCTAAAATGCACGACATACTTTTCTTTATTTTTCAACATCGTAACAAGTTTATTAACATTGCAAGATCCCAATTCAAACTTTTGTTTTAATTTTTTACAATAGTCTGACAATCACTCAACTTTTATATTTAAACTTTCCGGGTCAAGAGGATAATCATTATGTGAGTCATGCAGATTTTCAGAATACTTGATATCGCACTCAACAATGTAATTTGATTTTCCTTTTTCACTTTATCAACCTACTTGAAATTGCCAGTAGGTAACGGTTGACACATGGCCCACCCATATAAGTAAGTAGCATCAAGATATGTTAGCCTGTGAATATATGTTTGCAATATAACTCGTGCAACCTCTTAATTCTTTTTCCACAAACAAATATTGATCAATATATGTGATTAAGTCAAGTTGGATAACATTCATCTTAAGGCATGCATCCCAGGCTAAACCAGGACTACTGAAGTAATGGCAAGGATCTAATTTACAATACTCAATACACATGTTTTAACGTTTTCAAAAACATCTGTCAGCAGCAGCACATCAGTCTTAAGATACAGATCATGATATTCTCCCATATGTTTTCCATATTTTTTAGCGTGTTCATAATCTGCATCTGAAATGTGTTCATCATTTAATTGAGAATAAAAGCTATCTTTGTAATTTAACTTCTTTAAAACGTTCAAAACTGTTCTTGTAATCATAAGGATAAACACCTTTTCTTTTTATTAATTCTATCTTGTTGCCAGAGTATTCTTGCGAGGTGTACTGAAACGAAGGTTTTTTTTTACTAAATTATCAAGCGATTGAGAAATAAACTGAAAACTGTCAATAAACATTAAACTTTTTCCTAACATGAAAGCCATATACCTTTACATGCTATTCGGTATAACATTTATATCGTTTTTAAACTTTCCGATGTCCTGCATTATAAAGTGAGAATCATATCCTCTCAAGTTATGAAACACAACAGGTATTTTTTTAGTCAACCTGAAATTAATATTACATATATCGTGACCGCTTACCCTATACTTTCTAGTTATATGACAATGGTCCCTTATTTTTCTGATGGAGTTTTCGTATGCCACTGTACAACCCGCGTCACCTTTTCCGAGAGTTGTTACAAAACCATTACAGCAAATATGACATGATTTAGATTTTTGGAATCTAACTTCTTCCGATGACAACAAATAGACAAAGATTTGAAGATTTGTTTTACAAAATTGTAAAGCTTTTGGACAAAATAGAGGGTCGAAAAAGATCAATCAAATTTGAATACATTTTTCATAAAATATTTAAAATATTAAAAATATAAAAATAAACAAAACCGATTAAAACAAAATCTACTAGAGAAAAGTACGATAGGATATGGAAACAAGTTGAAAAAGAATTACGACTGGATACCATACCGTTTAACTTGAACAGATGCTCCGTAGGAGCATCTCTACTAGCTTAATTTCCATTAAGCTTGATACTTTTCATATACATTTCCAGAGGTTCTGTAAACTTATCATTCTTTTGAATCTCTAATATTTTATTAAAGGTAATTCTGATTATCTCTTCATCATGTTCTAGTCATATGATTGTTTGGACATATGATAGAAGTTGTTTAAAACTCCTATGATGTGTTTTTAACAAAGTATTTTTTTCTGCTATTCTTGTTTTGCTTGCTAAAACAGAAACTATTGAATGGAACTGCGCCAAATACAGCCACGAAAACAGGAATTGCTGGAACTAATGCTAGAACAGCACCACAACCAATTATTCCATTGGTAATCTGTAACGTTGTGTTTATAATACCGCACAATTTATAACTACGTCTGTATGTAGCCACAAGTCACGTCAAGTGATCAATTAATTCTTCTTTGGTTTTCATGTATAATTACCGTTAGACAATAATTTAATCAAGATATTTAGAAAATAGTTGCTCATGTGCTTTGGATGAAATTTTACCTATTTTTAATAATTCATCGATTATGATAATATCTTTATTTATTAACTGTGGAATATTATTCCTGATTCGATACTTCCGCATACTAACTCTAGATCATTAACCAAATCATCAGGACTATTGTAATATTTAACATCAACACAACCTCCTAAAATCTTCTTGAACTTTGAAGAACCTTTATGAACTGGTAAAACAGATAATTCTGTTAGTTCCTTAAAAGCATTCTGAGACAGCTTTGAATAAGTTTTTTTATTATTGTAACGCTTTGTTATCAAGTTTATAAAATCATCATCTACTTTTAGGTCTAACACAACTGCTTCTCCTTGTTTGGCAATAAGATTGTGATGACCAACAAGCTTGGGTAAATCAATTTGTATGCCGTAATGACCATCTTTGTCGACTTTGTAGGAATTTTTATTTTGTTGCAACCCTTTGCCAGACTTTTGTATACACTTCGACGAATTTCTAATTGGCCACCTAGTTTTTATCTCATTTTGAGAAAAGTATTCGGAGAAAAATTCAAACAACCAAATATAAGTTTATTACAATTTATTCCTAATATGTAAAACAAAAATCATTAAAATTTGATCACGGGAAGGGACTTAACACAGAGGGTTAACATTGACACCCTTAAAACAAAAACTGTAAAATCCTATCACTTTGTATTTAATTCCATTTTAATACTTCGTATGTCCACCTGCTGCGGCAATTACGGCACGACACCTTGCCCTCATAGATATTATGTATCTGTGAAGATACCGTTGTTGAATGGCCGCCCACATCTGATTGACAACACGCGTGAGCTCCCTGATATTTGGTTGCAGCGGCTGGGCGCGCACCTTGCGCTTCAATAGGTCCCATACGTGCTCGATCGGATTTAAATCCGGACTTTTTGCAGGCCATTGGAGTGTTCGCACGTTGTTTGCTGCAAGCATTGCTTGTGTGCCTCTGGCCGCGTGACATGGTGCGTTATCCTGTGCCAACATCATACCACGATTGGCACGGATATGAGGTAAAAGAACCGGCCGAATGACGTCATTTTGATACCTTATCGCGTTCAGGTTTCCTTGGATGGGTACAATTGGAGTTTTCGTGTGCATGGAAACTCCAGCCCACAGCATGATGGAACCGCCCCCGAAGTTATCACATTCTACCAAACAGTTCTCATTGTTCCGCTCACCCCGACGGCGATATACTCGAGCACGTCTGTCATTCCCGCGTAGTGTAATGCGTGTCTCATCAACAAATAAGACATTGGCCCAGTCCGCCCTTGTAAATCGCAAATGTCGCCTGGCCCACAACAATCTTGCCTGCCTGTGCCTTGCGGTAAGAACCGGAACCCGCAGGGGACGACGGCACCGTAAGCCGACGACCCTCAAGCGATTGCGTACTGTCTGTGGGTGGATTGCGCGGTTGTGTCTGCCCATCGTATTACGGTCCGTCGTCGCTGCCGTGGTGAAACGATCCTGTAAATGGTCATTGACAATTTGAATGTCCTGTAGGGGAGTCGTCACTCTTTTCTTGGGGCGTCGTCGGAGATCTGCAACACTTCCTGTTTGTAGAAATTTTGCCCAAAGAGTTTCAATAGTAAAGTGTCGCCTATTGAAAAGCCGAGCAGCCTGAAAAAAATAATAAAATCAATTAGATTGATCGCAAAAAACATGTTTCTGTTATTATTTTGCACTTAATGAAAAACAACATGTTGCAACTTTAAAAAGTCGAGCAAACTAAAAATATAGATAAAATCCACTTAAATTAATAGACTTAATACATGTTTATGCTAGTATTTTGCACTTAATAACAAATAATAAAACATAGTGTGAATTTAATAACTAAGCGTAACATACTTGTCTGATGGAGGTGCCGGCACGAATCATTCCGACGGCTTGAGCGCGTTTTGCCATGCTCATTCTCGCCATATTTAATGTTTTTTATAAAAGACAATCCATGGAGAATTCATTCATACCAAAAACGACAACCTACCATGCTTTGCACGAGATCCGCGAGCACAAAGGCTATTTCGTACCTACAGTTCCGCATGGATGATTTTATGCACGAATATGTATTTTCTTTCTGTAAATCGATAGATTAGTGTGTACAATATAAAAATAACCAAACATTAGATTTATTGATTAAATATATCACATAATATCATATTTTATAGGGTGGCCAATTAGAAAATCGGCGAAGTGTAGTTTCTAGCTGCTCGAATTCGTCAGGTAACCTTTTTATATAAAAATCCAGAGCATTTGCTTCACCTACTGTTTTATTATATTCTTCCATAAGTGAAGCCTTATTTTATTCGCGAAACCCGCTGTTAGTTATTAATATTGAAATTCTAAGTTTAGTTACATCAGTTTGCGCATTTTTGAGTCCCTCCTTGAGTCTACTCATGCTGAGGTTGTTTACTTGTCTGGTTAAACCACTTATCTCGGGAATCATTTCCTTATATATCTCTTTAGCCTTTTTAATATATTTATCATAATCAGCACTGTCGTAGGTAATACCTGATATTTCAGTTGGTACTGGCAAATTATACTTATCAAGCACTTCTTTATTCAAGCCAGCATTCAAGTCAATATCATACACCGGTTTAGGTTCCTTAGGCCTCGCAGCAGGTTCTTTTCCTTCTTCTCCTCATTATTCTTCTTTTTCTTTTGTTGTTTTTTCTTCGGGATAATTGAAAAACGTTTTTGTTTGATTTTTTCAGATAGTTCAGCAATGGGTTCGACAGATTTTGGTCTAGGCATTCTTTCCGAAGTTTTTCTTAATTTTGGTCCATACTCTATTGCCTGCTACAGTTCCACATCAAAATCAGTTGGCTGTGCTTGGTCTTTAGGATCTACGGTTTGTATTATAGTTGTTTTTTTATAAACGCGTGGTGGTGGTGGTGGTGGTGGTGGCGGCGGTGGCGGGGCAACTAATTGTGGACGTATTGCCTCAGGAAGAATAGCCAACTGTTGGCGTATTTCTGGAAGGGTAATCACATGTTCTGCTAGCCGTCTTGTTTGCTCTGTTATTTTGCTAGTTACAGGTTTAAATACTTCTGTGTATAAATCACGACTAGCTCATTTTTCTAGTCTTTTTCGGATAACTTTATTCTCGTATTCTTTTAAGCTCACTCGCTTTTCGCTTTTTATCTGCTAATTCTTTTCATTTTAACAAAGACATGTATAATATAAGGTTAGATTGAAATAAGATAAATTAAAATAAGTTAAGGCAAGTATTATCCAAGTATTATTACAATGTAAATTCCAAACTATGACATGAAGACAGACGATGGTGATTTTAAACAAATATGGAACTTTATGACAGACTGTTGTTTTTGGAATGTTAATTTGTGGTAATTCAGGATCTGGCAAGACAAACACATTAGTTCACATGTTGTTTAAACCTTTATTTTACTATGACAATATTTATTTATTTGCTAAAAACTTGAAACAGTCGAAGTACCAGGTCTTGTCGCAAAATCTTGAAAAGATAACAAAGAAAGAATAATATTCCAGTTGAAGACATATTAGAATGTTCAAATAATAAAGTTATCCCTGTGTACGATTTGGACTCAGATAATTAGAAGATAGTCATTTTGGATGATTATGTTTGTGATCGTAACCAAAATAATATTTATTAATTATTTTATCCAGGGAAGACACAAATATTGTTGTGTAATTTATTCATCTCAATCTTACTACAAAACTCTCGAAGACATTCGTTTAAATTGTTCTCATTACATCTTGTTTGCGACTCCAAGTATAAATGAAATAAACATGCTTTCTAGAGAACAAGATGTCAGCAAAGATCAGTACAAAAAAGCACCTGACAAGCAGTACGACTTTCTGTATCTTGATCGTCCTAGGAAGTTAGTAAAGCGTAACTTCATAGGCGAAATTTAATCTAATCATATTATATATAATGGAGATTTTTAATGATCTTGGCGAGGAAGTAACGACTGGCAGTGTTAATATTACAAATTTTGGTATTATGATGTCTGAGTATGTAAAACAAAAATACTTGGTTAATTATCTTCACAAGGGTAAAAAGCAGGAAAATATTTTAAAATGTAATCTCAACATGGATAATAAAAAAAATACCAATGTGAGTAATCCGGAAAAAGCAAATGATGCAGCAACAAAGCAATTTACTGTAATAAGAGTAGCAAAGATCATACATGATTATAATATTGATAAAATTCCAGGTATGATGAAAGATTTGACAACAGGTGTTGATGATAAACTAAGCCAAATGCAAACAAAGTTACAAGCAAACCGTGAGAAAATGTTTGAAATTCAAAACGGTTTAAAAGATGAAATAAAACGTTTAGGTGATACTTAAAAAGAGCTAGAAAAGAAAGAAGATGGATTGGAAGATAGTGAAAACTACAAGAAATTAAGTGAACAAATAAGATCTGGTGTTCAAAATATTAATACACGGATTGGAGAAATTAATAAACAATGGTTGATAACAATGAACTAGAAACTGCTATTGCTGATGCTTCAAAACAAATGAGAACTGCTTTTATTTCCGAAATAACTCAAATTAAAAGGTTAAATGCACAGATAAAGAAATATAAAAAGATCGGACAGGGAAAGTAGCATTCAAGGAGGACAGTAAACCACAAAACACAGAAACAAACACGCAAACAGACAAACAAGAAGGCAAAAGTAATAATAAATACAAACGACATCACAAACACAAAAGGGTTGACAATAGGGCTACCGCCTTGGAACGGTCAGTGGCAAAGTAGGCCACTGGGGGTTTAAACCGGTTCTAGGGTGCACCAAACCTCACGCTTACCCTACTGTCATCCCATTAAAACAGGGCAGTGTAAATAAAGAAATCCCCGCCATGATCTAATCTCTAACCAACAACTAACGTTGATGATATCAACAAAGAGTTTGAAGACATTAAAAAAGAAAATGGTTGGTAGGAAGACCCTGGAGACTGCTTGACACTGATAAACTCGAGACTGCTATTGATGATGTTTCAAAGCAATTGAAAGCTGCCCAGGATGAAAGGAGCAAAGCTTTTGATGGTGAAATAGCTTCTCTTAAAGAGCATAATCAAAAGTCTGATAGTCGGCACACGGCAATTCTGGGTATAATTGATAAGTTGAAAATAACAGTAGACTATTTAAGTCGGATTCTAATTCTTGAAGTTACAATAGATGATGGAATAAGTATTATTCATGATGATCGCGATCATGTATCATACCCGACACGAAAACCACTTGAAAGAACCAATCGTGATGCTTTTCACGGGGCATTTACTCTCGTATATAGTTCATTTGTAAAAAGCGGAGAATATCTTACAAAATATCTCAGTGGTGGTGGTGAACCTTCCACTGGCGCATTAATTGTAAAACCCGGGCGCTATATAGTTGAAGCAGACCTTACATATACAGTTACAAATACAGACATTGGTATAGAATATTTTAATTTGTTTAAGTGCTAAGGAGTCACTTACCCAAGCAAAAACAGAAAATGACAAACGAATACTAAAATGAACATTTGAATCATATCTTCCAAAATCTAAATATTGGACCGTCTTTTCAAACATAAAATCTCACACTACGCAAGTTTTCAATTTTGAAAAATCAAGTTTTAAACTGTGTTACAAAGGCGATTAATTTTAGAAAAAAAGTATCCATCCTATGTGGAACAAAAAATTGTATTATCATCAGAAAAAGCTTCAATAATTAATAGCTCAAATACACCAAGTAATTTTACAACTGTATTTGACAGACCATTAATATTAGGCAAGATCAAACAATATGGCATTGGACTCGATAAGGTTAATTCCATGACTTACTCGTGGTATAATATTAGTGAGGATTTTAATAACAAAGTGATAAGGTATCACAATAGAACAAATTGGAAAAGTATTATTTTTACAAATGGAAATTATAGTTATGCTGATATCGATAATTATATAAAAGAAACTTTGACTGTAAACAATGACTTAACTGATGACTCCCGATAACAATTGAGTTAGATTTATCAAGTTTCAAATGTTAAGTTACCATTCATAACAATTTCGTACTTGATTTACGAGCATCAAATTTTCACACTTTAATTTGGTTTGACAAAGATGCAGTTATTAGAGAAACTACATTTGGAACTGTAACACCAAACATAACAAATTCTATCGATACATTGTTTATCCACTGTGATTTGATAAGTAATTCTATTGTTGATGGATCATACGGTGGTGTCATTTATAAAATAAGTACAGCTTTTAAAGATGAACCGATAAAAGTCGGGTTCTGTGAAGTAAACAAAACGATCATTAACAGTATTAATATTTCCATTACCGATTTCTCTGGTAAAATTATTAATCTTAATGGTGTCCACACATCATTTCGATTTGTTTTAAAGGAATTAATGTAATATAAGTTATATGAGACGTTTAAAAAAGGTTTATGACACTAGTACAGGAACATATACTAAAGTTGACCGATTAACTGGGGCTGGCATATATGACATTTTTTTCAAAAGTCGGCTCAAAGATATATAGTGAGTCTGTTAAAACAGCAGGCAAGAAAGCGTTAGAAAATGCTGGTAAACAAATCATAGAGAGTGGTTCTAAAAAACTTTGGGATGAAGGAGCAAAAATGGCTGCAGATAAGTTAGTTTCAGTTATTAAAACTAAACCAAAATGTGAGATAATTTTAAAAGAACTTACAAAGGCTGATAATAAAAAAGAAATTGTAGCCGAAACTGAAGAAGATGTTAATGCAAAAATTAACAGATTACTTTCCGGAAGGGGAATCAAAAGTACAAATGTTCATACTGGAATTAAACGATTAATTAATAAAAAATAATCTAATTAATAGTGTATGAGGATGTTTCGATGTAAAACATGTACCTATTCGGTTAGATACTCCTATAACACAACCAGGAAATACTACCAGGCAAATGAAAAGTTGTTACACTAAATGACAGAAGTTCTTACTTTGATTGGTATAATCATATTTTGAAATCAAATGGAAGTAAAGGAAAATGGAAAAATAGTTTACGATGAAATAATCTTCACAGATTTGTTAATGTCAAAAGCTTGCTTGAAATTTCTGACGATTATGCAAAGACAACCAGAACAAGCGAATATTTTTATTTAGACACTACGATTGCTGCAGAATCTCGAGATGATGAAGCTGATTATAACCTAGGATTTACTGCTCGTCATGCTATAATTACATAACTAATAAAAAAGTTGACTCTATAATTCCATGAAATAAATATTCCTTCTTTGAAGATTTGGAAACAAACATGCTTCCTCCTGGTCAGATTCATATCAGCTTGCAACTGACAGATGATAATGTGCTAATTTTCAAATCAAGTGGTGTCGAGTAGTTATTAATAAATTAGTTTTGTGGATACCTAGAATGACATTTAGCTCAGATGGTTTAGCTTATGTTATGTCAAATCATATGACATCAACAAGATGGACTTACATCAACAATGTGGAGCGCTGTGGTCTAGTGGTAGAGCGTTGGACCCATGATCCAAAAGTCGTGGGTGCGATTCCCGTCATTGCCATATGCGTTGTGTCCCTGAGCAAGACACTTTATCTGCATTGCTTAGTACTGGTTCTACCCAGGAAGACATCGAGAGTGATTCAAATATGTTCAAAGAGCTTTCGTTACAATCGATGTAAAATAAATAAGTTTAAAATAAGATGGACTTATCTTCGTGAAATGATAAAAAAAGCGGAAGTTCTCAACTAACTGAATCCGTATTTAGAATAACGCCTGGAGTTAAAAGTTCGAACCATGTTTTTGTTTATCTGCAAAGGTCAGACAAGAGTTCTTCCCAAACACAAAATCCTCACTCTTTTTGATACGTTTAGGGTAAATGCTGATAAATACTAATTGCTATTAGGTTGGAAATGGAGTTTATTATCCAGAAACTGAATATAGTTATGCTAATATCACAAGAATATTCAGAGATTTTATTCATTATTCTTGCAAACAAAATGATAAAGACACTGGAACTTTACTAAACGTGAGTAATTTTAAAACTCTTTTCGGAATGATACATTTTGATTTGAGTTACAAGGAAAATGAAGTAAGTATTGATCCAAAACAACTAAGTTTGAGATATAAGCTAAATATATCCCCCAGAGGCTCCTTATAAAAGTTTATGCTCTGGTTATCTATGAAGAAAATGTAGTTATTGATACTGTCGGAAATGAATTGGTAATAGTTTAATCTAACTTATAATATAAATGACTTACGTAAAGAATTCGATAGATTTGACAGATGGCCAGAAACGAAGTCTGGCAAAAGCATATGAAAACAAAAATAAGTTAGCACTCAGGTTACACAAATAACCAACTAACTGGAGACTTTCCTTTGCTACTGACAGCTACTCAGATTAACAATATTAACAAGGCTAAATCTGGTGGGCAGGGATTAGACATAAATATATCAAAATCGCAAATGAGATATCAGTCTAAAAATGGAGGATTTTAGGTGCATTAGCTGGTTTGTTAACTAAAACAATATTACCAACAGTTGATAGACTCGCTCCGAAAGTATTAGCACCACTAGCAACACGAGCACTAAGTGGCTTAGCAAGTACTGGAATTGGCGAAATATTTGGAAATGGGATGGTAACTACTCCTAGTGACAAAAAAACAAGCACTTCTGGGATCAAATATATTAACACTTGCACAAAGAAATAATAAAGTCAAAAGGTTGCTGCCCTATTAAACTGACAAGGAAACAACAACAAGACGGGGATTTCTGGGACTGCTTGCATCACTAGGAATTCCACTATTGGTTCTCTTATTAGTGGCTTAACTGAAAAAGGTTTACAAGTAGGTAAAAAAGGAAAAGGTTTGAGAGTTGATCGTGGAAAAGGTTTACAAGTAGACTCACAAATTATACCATATAGAAGTATCCCATTTGTAAAATAAAATTAAATAAAATTAAATTTTAAAAATGAACCTATCTCTCACTTAGATATAATGAAATGGATTAAGCAGCTAGGTATACAGAAATTCAATGGGGTGTACAGCAAAAACAAATTACCAATAAAACAAAATAAACAAAAATCTGATATTATTAATCTTGATGATCATACTGGACCTGGTACACACTGGACTTGTTACTATGATAATTATTACTTCGATCCGTTTGGTCTGAGCCCACCAAAAGAAGTTTTAGCGCACATACCTAATATAAAATACAACACTATTCAGTATCAAGATAAAACAAGTGACCTATGTGGATATTTCTGTCTGTATTTTGTTAAAAAATTGCAAGAAGGAAATAGTATGCAAAAAAGCTAAAAGGACGCAAGGTTGAAATATTGATATTCATAAAGCTCTACTGCCTTTGTTACCTACAAAGGGGTTAATAATTCCTGGTTATAAATATTGTGGTCCTGGTAATCCACTTGATAGTGGAGAACCGGTAAATGAATTAGATGCTGTTTGCAAAGATCATGATTATTGTTATGATGAAAATCCTAGTAATAAATAAATGTGTGATAAAAACGTGCTTGCTAGTTAGAAATCTAGTCAGTCTAAAACTATTGGAGAAAAGATTGCTAAGAATTTGATAGTAAAACCAGTTATTAGTAGAAAATATAAACTTGGACTTAGAGCATTAAAAAAGCAGAGAAAACGCGTTGAAATGGACTGTCAAGTTAGCAGATGAACTTCATAAACTATACGAAGAAAGTTCACTCAACGCCGTGTGATTGTTGATGAAATTGATAAAATATGGTCTGCTGACTTGGTCGACAAAACACTAATCTTATAGTTTATTATCTAGCAATTAGTTACATTGAAGAATTTGCACAACTATCCATTGTGCAGATTTTGAGATCATGATTTTTTTTTTAATTCAATGACGAAACAAATAATGTACAACTGAACATAAAGTGACAATCATACAAGCTTTCTACTTTCCGTATCATATTGCATTCGAGGAATGTAGTCGAGGCAACTGCAGTGATAGCGATGTTATTAAGGAATGGCTTTCAATAACGAAAAACGAATGTATAATTATCAGAGCTGTAGATAAGGATTTTACTATTTTGGGTTTTTACCATTCGTTTTTAGCTCTACTGGCCAAGGGCCATCAGAGCTTATGGGATGGCGAGTTGTCCGTCGTCCGTCGTCCGTCTGTTAACTTTTATCTCGTTAAGACGATAGGACCTTCATTCGATCTTTACCAAACTTGATTTAGTTATGATACTTGATTTAGTTAAAAATGCTATATTTTGGCTCATTAAGACGATAGGGCCTTCATTTTCTATTTGATCTTTACCAAATTTTAACAGAATGTTAATATAAATGAAAGCTCGGAAAAGTTTGAAAACCAGCCAGATCGGACCAGTAACATCGGAGTTATGGCCCTAGGTTTAGTTTAAAATGCTATATTTTGCTTCGTTAAGACGATAGGGCCTTCATTTACCATCCGATCTTTACCAAACTTAAACAGATTATTAATATTATCAAAAGCTCGGAAAAGTTCAAAAACCATCCAGATCGAACCCGTAACAGCGGAGTTACTGCCCTTGATTTAGTTTAAAATGCTAAATTATGCCTCGTTAGGACGATAGGGCCTTCATTTTTGATCCGATCTTTACCAAACTTTACCAGATTGTTAATGTCAATGAAAGCGTGGACAAGTTCGAAAACCAGCCAGATCAAACGAGTAACAGCGGAGTTATGGCCCTTGATTTAGTTAAAAGTGCTGTATTGATGATAGGGCCTTCATTTTTCATTCGATCTTTACCAAACTGTACCAGATTGTTAATATCAATGAAAGCTCGGACAAGATCCAAAACCCAGCCAGATCGGACCAGTAGCAGTGAAGTTATTGCCCTTGATTTCGTTAAACTTTCATGTTAACTTTTACCTCGTTAACATGATAGGGCCTTCATTTTTCATCCGATCTTTACCAAACTTTAACATATTGTAAATATGAATGAAAGCTCGGACAAGTTCGAAAACCGGCCAGATTGGATTAGTAACAGCGGAGTTATGGCACTTGATTTAGTTAAAAATGCTATATTTTGCCTAGTTAAGACGATAGGGCCTATATTTTTCATCCGATCTTTGCTAAACTTGATCAGATTTTTAATATCAATGAAAGCTCAGTTAAGTCTGAAAACCGGTAAGATCGGACCAGTAACAGCGGAGTTATGGCCCTTGATTTAGTTAAAAATACTATATTGCTATATTTTGCCTCGTTAAGACAATAGGGCCTTCATTTTTCATCCTATCTTTACCAAACTTTACCAGATTGTTAATAACAATGAAAGCTCGAACCAGTAACAGCGGAGTTATTGCCCTTGATTTAGTTACAAATGCTATATTTTGTTTCGTTAAGACGATACGGGCTTTATTGTTCATCCAAACTTTATCAATCTTTATCAGATTGTTAATGTCAATGAAAGCTTGGACAAGTTCGAAAAACAGTCATATCGGATTAGTAACAGTGGAGTTATGGCCCTTGATTTAGTTAAAAATGCTATAGTTTGCCTCATTAAAACGATAGGGCCTTCATTTTTCATCCGATCTTTACCAAACTTTATCAGATTGTTAATGTCAATGAAAGCTCGAACACTTTTTTTTTTTATTTTTTTTTTTTAACTGATTCTTAACTCTACTGGCCAAGGGCCAGCAGAGCTTATTGGATGGCGAGTTGTCCGTCGTCCGTTCGTCCGCCGTCCGTCCGTCCGTCGTTAACTTTTGTCTTGTGAACAATCTAGGGCCTTCATTTTTCATCTGAGCTTTACCAAACTTTAACAGGTTGTTAATATCAATGAAAGCTTGGAAAAATTTGAAACCCAGCCAGATCGGTATAATTTCACTGGAGTTATGGCCCTTGTTTTGCTGAAAAATGACATATTAAGCCTTGTGAACACTCTAGCACCTTCATTTATTATTTGATCTTTTCCAAACTTGCACAGATTGTTAATATCAATAAAAGCTCGGAGAAGGTCGAAAACCAGCGAAATCAGATAAGTAATACCGGAGTTATGGCTCTTGATTTTTCTGAAAAATGCCATTTTCTGAAAAATGCCATTTTCTGCCTTGTGAACACTCTACCACCGTCATTTATTATTTGATCTTTACCAAACTCGCATAGATTGTTAATATCAATAAAAGCTTGAACAAGTTCAAAAACCAGCTAAATTGGATAAGTATCACCGGAGTTATGGCCCTTATTTATTCTAAAAATGATATTTTCTGCCTTGTGAACATTCTAGGGCCTTTAATATTAATCTAATATTTACTTAACTTTGCCAGTGTCTTTATATCAATGAAAGCTCGAACAAGTTCGAAAACAGGCAAGATCAAAATAATTTCAACGGAGTTATGGCCCTTGTTTTGCTAAAACAAAATAGTAAGCCTTGTGAACACTATAACACCTTCATTTATTATTTGATATTTTCCAAACTTGCACAGATTGTTAATATCAATGAAAGCTCGGACAAGTTTGAAAATCATTTATATCTGACCAGCGGAGTTATGACCTTTGATTTAGTTAAAAATGCTATATTTTTCCTCGTTAAGACTTTATTTTTTATCTGATCTTTTAATACCAAACTTTATCAGATTGTTAATGTCAATAAAAGCTCGGTCAAGTTCGAAAACCAGACAGATCGGACCAGTAACAGTTGAGTTATGGCCCTTGATTTTGTTAAAAATGCTATAATTTGCCTCGTCTTACGATAGGGCCTTCATTTTGCATCTGATCATTGCCAAACTTTTTTACCCGATTTTATGACTTTCTTTTTTTATATTATCTATATATATATTATTGTTTTTTATTGTTTTCCTTAACAAAAAATGGATTTTTTTTTTGAATATTTTTTTTAAATTTTGTTTGAATTTTTTTTTTTTTTTTTTTTTTTTTAGCTTTATGTTGGACCAGTCGGACCGGTAACAGACGATTTATGGCTCTGGATTTAGTTCAAAATGCTATATTTTGCCTCGTTAATACGGTAGGGCCTTCATTTTTCATCTTATCTTTACCAAACTTTACCACATTCTTTAGTTATGGCCCTTGATTTAGTTGATAAGCTGTATTTTGCCCAAAACTTTCTAAAAAAAAGTAAATGGCAGTCTCTCGCTTCATTGATGTTATAAGAGCCATGTAAGCAAGTAGAGCGTCCACATGCCCTCGTGGGCCTCTTTTTAAATATATATCGACCCCTTAGAGCATCAAGGTGCTCTCTGCACTTTTGGTCGATTTAGACTTTTTGTAATAAATCAATTGGAAATAGTCATATCTTGTTTGAAAAAAATAATTGGCATTATATTCCATCAATTAGCATATGTAATAAGAAATTCATCAAAGTCATATCTGCATAAGTTACACAAACTCCATGCATAAAGGTGCTATTTGCATTGTTCGCATGCATCAAGGTCCATTTGCCAAATAGCACCTTGATGCATCTGATAAATATGCGTATTTCTGAAAAATACTTAAATGTAGTTTAGTTCAAATAGCTCCACCTATTTGTAAGATTTCAGTTAACACATTAATTGGGGCCGGGGAATGTGCTTTAACATATTAATACTAAACATACATTAAAAACTGATTAAATGTGGCATTTTACAAAGTATGGCGATTAGAAAAATGTCATATATATCTTGATTGACAATCATCACAAGTCTAATAATTGGGTGCAAACATGACTATAACTCTCTCAGTGGTTTATGCAAATGTGGGCTTATAGAAACTGAGTCAGAAATGGACAGCTGCAATTCAATGGTAAGTAATATTATAAAATCATTATAACTAGATTACTAAAAAAATACATTTTCTTTTATAATACATAATATTCAAGGTCATATTTTAAAATATATTGTGTAATAGGTTGATCTTTGTAATGTTTTAAAAGTAACAAATTTAAAATAATTTACATTCTATAGATATTATAGTGAATACTATTATTTAAGTTGGTTAAGATCTTTTTGTAAAATATTGCATGCAGGTTTAAGACGATGAGATGCCAAACTGGTCAGATAGTTTGCAGAATGAAATATTCAAAAACAGAACAATTTTGAATGAAAACAAAGAGTACTGCCTTCATGGAGGAGATTTGCCAACAGGTTTAGTTGACAAAGACACTAGTGATGGTGTGAATGGAGCATTGGAGGCATATGCGAGAAGGAATCGTGGATTAAATTAAGTGATTCAGTCATTTGAAGCAAATATTGATGATTGTGACAAGTGATAACAATTACCAATAGTCAAAAGAAGATTTTAATCAATCTGATTCAAATATATCCAGTTGCTCAACTGATAAATTGCAATGATAAACAAACATCTTGTAAGAAGGAAGGAAAGTTAAAGAGAGTGTTCACCCTACATGTACATACAAGTCAGTACTAGAAAGAAAAAAACTTAGCAAGAAACAAGTCACTATAAGTCAAAAGTCAAGCCGACATCAACTAGCATACCAAAAATACACTCTAACAATTTAAAACCTGCTACAATGAAAAGCAAACAATGTATGAATTAAAGCAACTCATCAGAAACTATAACATCATGCGACTTGATAACTTGCAAGCTTGCAATGCACTATTTCAAACGTGTCCTAGTCTTAGCTGATTAAGACGGCTTTTTCGCAGTTCAGTGTCAATTGTCAAAAGATCTACCTACAGAAATGCTTTACCTATCCAAAGCTCAGCACTTGCTAGAAAACACTGAACATTATCTATTGTTTTACAAGATGATGGGACTAGAGGACAGAATAGCATGATTTGTACGAGAAGTTGACTCAATTACAAGGAAGAGGCAATGGAAAGCAAGTGTGCTGACTGAATACCGATGGTAATCAGAGTATCTATGTGTTATTCCTGAAATTCCATAAAAAATAAATGATCTTAGAACACAGTATTGAGAACGGTGATGAAATGTGATAAAAATGGTGAAGAAATGTGATAAAACGCCATTGATTGAAAGTACTAACTATAACTAGTCCTCTGTAATATATGTATTCATTCTCTGAATGAAATAGGTTTGTTTGCACTCTTCTCTAAAATAGGTTGCATTGTATTTAACCAGGTTTAGGCAATAAACATGTAAATGTATGCCAAACACAATACTGAATTGAATTGTATACCATTAGAGGCAGCGAATGTATTGAAAAAGCAAACAAAGATATTCAAGTGAGATTCCTAATTATGTGTTTGACATTCAACCAGATTTAGCAGACTTTTGCCAAACCTTGCATATAAATTTAGCACGTTATAAAGATAAAAGGTGGGGAACATTATTCTGGGGTAGAAAGTAGTTCTAAAAGAAACAAACATAATTATGGCATAGAAAATACAACATGAAGGTCGTCAAAGCATCTCCAGAAAGTGTATTTGTAAATAAAACATCTAATGAAAAGGTTTCATGGAAGTCAAAGTTTCATCAAGTACCAGGTCAAACAATCAATTACCAAATGTAACAAGTCAATTAGGACCTTTCCACACAGAAACATACCAAATATCGAAAGATAAGAAGGCAGATCTACTGTCTCTATATGCAAAATGGGGCATATACCGAAGAATTCCACTCATACGAAGGCATACCAACATCAAACGGATTGCCTTACATTGCCATATTTATCCGAAAGCGGACATGACACTAATGATGAATAGGCTATTGTACAGTATAATGCTGCAGCAGCGTTCAAGGAAAAATGGAACATACTTGAGTTAAAATTATTCTCGTCATTACATTTTCTTTTAAATAATCTTTCATTCAGTTACATATATAATTATGACTGTGTAAAATGCAATGCATGTAAATAAATAATAAATACTTTGTGACTTAATCCTTATGTACTGCATTAAAAAAATAAAAAGTGCAGCCTACTATTAGTATTTTAATGGTTGACGACTGTTAAAGTACTAAAACAAGCATATAAACACACCATTTTGCACATACTAACTTAAACTGGGTACCTTATTATATGCACAGAAGGGTCTATTTGAGAAATACATACTTATAAAAGCCAGATGGG
The DNA here is from genome assembly GCA_037043455.1 of Cyrtodaria siliqua. NCBI lineage: Eukaryota > Metazoa > Mollusca > Bivalvia > Adapedonta > Hiatellidae > Cyrtodaria > Cyrtodaria siliqua. The sequence continues at coordinate 451,747 of JAWPHD010000288.1, forward strand.
TATGTGCGTCAAGGTGCTATTTGTCAAATAGCACCTTGATGCACAAATATATTCAACGATTTGTGTATGCATCAAGGTGCTATTTGATAAAAGGGGGCATAACTCATAGTTCAATAAATATATCAAAGAAAAACAAACATGTTTCTATAATTTACATATATTTATAATATATAATACAACATTTTAATGTTAAAAGTGTAAAGATAAGTTTCTGTAAGTGTTCAAATCTTAAAATCCATTTATCTCAATAACTCAAAAAGTGCAGATAGCACCTTGATGCTCTAAGGGGTCGATATTATTCTTTTAACCCAGTGATTTTTTCTTATCAGTATTTTTACCCTTCATTTTTTCACATTTGGAAATTCCTTCAATTACTCAGAATTATTGTAAATAGCACGCATCAAGATTACTTAAAATTGCTAAAAATAGATTCGATTCGTACAAATATGTATGATTTTGTCCGAAAACAAATCTGGAATCTATTGAATATGATTGTACTTAGATTGTTTAATGGCACGATATTTTCGTCTTATTGTGTGACGTCAATATCGATCTGTGCTATAGTACAGTTTCAATTAAATGTGTCTGTGCACACATGAGTGTTTCTTTTGTTTGTGTTTGTTTTTTACCTTGCAACATATTAGTAAATTAAATCAACAATATTTGCAAAACGACTGCCTCTGAAGAAACGTTTTCATTCATGGAAAGGTGACTCCTAATTTTATTTACGTTGTGATCGATGTTTACACTTTTTTCCGTCCGAGACCGCTTTTATCTGACAATAGTTTTTTTCGATTTATTTACGGGAAAAATTGACAGGAAATAAATACATAGACTGCATTAGAGTACCTATATAGTATACACAGTTTCAACACGTTTTAAGATGTAAACATAAACCCGAAACCCGTCTAAGAAATGTTCGTTTTGTCAAGTGTAGATTTGTTCTGAATATGTTTTAATCGAGTCTTGCATGACATAGTAGATGAACATATTCTAGATATTATTGACAATATGGAACTGTTGACAATAGAACAAACCATACATTCTTCGATCGGCAAAATTGTATACGCTGTATATTTATGCGTAAATGTTTTGATTTATATTTCACTACGCATTCAAATAAACATTTTGTGTTTTTCTTATATTTTTTACGTTTTTTAATACGCATGAAAAGAAATATTTTGCCTGTTTTTTTTTGTGTTTTTTTAGGGGAGGTTGGGGTCATTTATTTGCGTAAATTACACAGATACGAAGCTTATCTAGAACTCTGTAATTAATAAGAAAGTAGTTTTCATGTCTTGTTGTTAATAATGACTGTCGCTTTTACGATAAACTTCGTTAAACCTTGGCAAAATTGTATTATCGTAAGCCTGATCTTCTTTCCAAATATAAAAGTAAGTTAACGACTCTTCTGCGACAAGGACTATCACAACCTGACTTCTATGGTGATGTGATTTATAAACTTCGTAAGATTCTTGGTCATGATCGCTTTCATACTATCTTTGTTAAACTTGTTAAAACGTTTATCAAAAGAGGTTATGACCCTTTCATTTTGCAACGTACTGCATGCTTGGTGGCGGACCCTTTTACAGTTCGCCTATATGCTTTCCTCTTTAATTGTACGATGACCGGACAGGCTGTGGACCCTTGATGGCGCCTACCTAAAGCCCATTTGGATGGTGGCGTTTGATGTTTGTCAATGATCTTTCTTGTTGTGCCCTTAATGGTTTATTCTCTTACTGCTCTGGCTTCTGCCAAGTCATTGTGTACCTTCATTGTGGCTTTCTAGGCTATTGTTTTTTTGTATTATATTTACACGAGCATATTTGTGTTTTACTTATATTGCCTATTGATGCTGCCTTGTTGGTTAGAGATTAGATCATGGCAGGGATTTCTTTATTTACACTGTCCTGTTTTAATGGGATGACAGTAGGGTAAGTGTGAGGTTTGGTGCACCCTAGAACCGGTTTAAACCCCCAGTGGCCTACTTTGCCACTGACCGTTCCAAGGCGGTAGTCCTATTGTCAACCCTTTTGTGTTTGTGATGTCGTTTGTATGTATTATTGCTTTGCTTTCTTGTTTGTCTGTTTGCGTGTTTGTTTCTGTGTTTTGTGGTTGACTGTCCTCCTTGAATGCTACTTTCCCTGTCCGATCTTTTTATATTTCTTTTGCTGGGGTAGAGCTTGCAAGGGCTTGTACAAGTGTCAAGCTCTCACCATCTGCTGGGGTATCTTCTGGCAGCTTTGGAATTACTATATCGGCATCAGCCTCTACTATTTCACAGAAGGAGATGGTAGAAGTCCCAACCCATAAGATGTTTTCAGCTTCTTTTTTTTACAGCAGTAGCGATCTTGTAAGACGTGCCAACCATGACCATTGAGAACTTATTTTTTTGGTAGATACGAACATTGAACATGTTTTTTCTCTCACTCTAACGATGTTGAAATAAAACAAATCTTTATTATTGTTTTTATAATGTATGAATTTATCAGACTTTCTTGTCGTGCCCTTAATGGTTTATTCTCCTGTTGCTCTGGCTTCTGCCAAGTCAATGAGTATCTAAATGATGGCTTTCTAGGCTATTGCTTTTTTTTGTATTATATTCACACGAGCATATTTGTGTTTTACTTATATTGCCTATTTATGCTGCCTTGTTGGTTAGATATTAGATTATGGCGGGGATTCCTTTATTTACACTGTTCTGTTTTAATGGGATGACAGATGGGTAGGCGTGAGGTTTGGTGCACCCTAGAACCGGTTTAAACCACCCAGTGGCCTACTTTGCCACTGACCGTTCCAAGGCGGTATCCCTATTGTCAACCCTTTTGTGTTTGTGATGTCGTTTGCATTTAGTATAACTTTTGCCTTCTTGTTAGTCTGTTTGCCTGTTTGTTTCTGTGTTTTGTGGTTGGCTGTCCTCCTTGAATGTTACTTTCCGTGTCCGATCTTTTTATATTTCTTTGTTGTTAATAATGACTGTCCCTTTTGCTGGGGTAGAGCTTGCAATGGCTTGTACAAGTGTTAAGCTCTCACCATCTACTGGGGTATCTTCTGGCAGCTTTGGAATTATTATATCGTCATCAGCCTCTACAATTTTACAAAAGGAGATGGTAGAAGTCCCAACCCATAAGATGTTTTCAGCATTTTTTTTACAGCATTAGCGATCTTGTAAGACTTGCCAACCATGACCATTGAGAATTTATTCTTTTGGTAGATACGAACATATGTTTTTCTCTCACTCCAACGATGTTGAAATAAAACAAATCTCTATTATTGTTTTTATAATGTATGAATTTATCAGAATTTCTCGTGCCCTTAATGGTTTATTCTCTTGTTGCTCTGGCTTCTGCCAAGTCAATGAATACCTTAATTATGGCTTTCTAGGCTATTGTTTTTTTGTATTATATTTACACGAGCATATTTGTGTTTTACTTATATTGCCTATTTATGCTGCCTTGTTGGTTAGATATTAGATTATGACGGGGATTCCTTTATTTACACTGTCCTGTTTTAATGGGACGACAGTAGGGTAAGTGTGAGGTTTGGTGCACACTAGAAACGGTTTAAACCCCCAGTGGCCTACTTTGCCACTGACCGTTCCAAGGCGGTAGCCCTATTGTCAACCCTTTTGTATTTGTGATGTCGTTTGCATTTAGTATTACTTTTGCCTTTTTGTTTGTCTGTTTGCGTGTTTGTTTCTGTGTTTTGTGGTTGACTGTCCTCCTTGAGTGCTACTTTCCAAGTCCGATCTTTTTATATTTCTTTGTTGTTAATAATGTTTTTTCTCTCACTCCGACGATGTTGAAATAAAACAAATCTCTATTATTGTTTTTATAATGTATGAATTCAGCAGACGTTCTTAAAGACATTTTCTATAGTTTATTAACAGATTTTTTTAAAACTGTTTGTACAATAAGTCTGTTATATATATAGACAGAAAAGGCAAAAATAATGGTAGGTCACCATTCTTGTTAAAATTTTAAAAAATAATTTGTAATGCCACCGTCATGTCAATCTGTCCAAAAAGTTGAGCAAGTCCATAAAATAGCTAAATAAGATATTTTTGAAGTCTAATCATTTATTCATTGGTCACAATTCTGCTAAAATTGTATTAAAGTAAAGAACATTTAATTACAATAACATTTAAAGCTCATCTTTATGTAAAACCTATATTTTTTTACAAAATCTGTTGAAACCATTACCACAATTTATGAACAAATTAGCCCATAATGATACAATATCCTTTTTTTTTTGTATGTTCCCAATATAACAGAATTTTTTTAAACGATCTAAGCACATAATTGAACATATATAAAAACAAAATGTGCAATAAAAATGATAGGTCCCCATTCTTGTTTAGAAAAATAATTTGAAACCCTACCCCTATGCTAAAAGGCCAAGTTTTGTATGAAATTATATAGAAATGGTATATTTTCCTTTTTTGTTACGTTCCTAATAACAAAATTTGTTCAAACTTCCTAGAAACTTATTTGAACATATATTTAAACAATATATTCAATTAAATTTATAGGTCACCATGCATATTGAGATTTAATATTGGTTTTTGGAACCGTACCATTATGCTTACATTTTATAATGTTGTTGGAATTTTTACAAAATGCTATATTTTTCCTATGTTATGTATCTTATTATAGGCCTTTATTTAAATAAAGACAATAAAAAAAATTCAAAAAAAAAGAAGTCAAAAAAAAAAGTCAAAAAAAAGTCAAAAAAATAAAATAGAACTAGACATCAAAAGCAACGTTCCAGTAAATTTTTAGGAAAATCCATCCAGTAGTTTTAGAAGCGAAGTCGCCCAAAAAAGGTGCGCATGGAAAAGTACAGCAAATGCCTTTAATACTTTTACTTCAATGGTAACTGTTGTGCTTTGCTTAGATGGCGTTTCCTGAAATATAAAGCAATACGGTATGTTTGTAAGGTATTTACTTCAATGTCTTTATTTAAATGAAATTGTTCATTAGTAAATACACGGCGGAATAACAATGGATTTCAAGTTATTTGTATCAAGTTTCATCCTTAAATCCTAGAATTATATGATATAAAAGAATTAAAAGTCGCAATTGCGCAAACATAAGCGTGGAAATATTTTGATATTTGATCAGTAAATTAAGTAAAATGATATCAATTCATCATCAGCTCTGAACGCTCTTGTTGCCTTTTGGTACAACCACAATTCTAAAAGAGTAAGTAGATATTTAATATTTAATTAACATTTAATAGCAATAGACTATTTGTTTTCTCATACAAATAATAATGCTGAATGCAATAATTAAATATTGTTCGTTTTTGATTAACAATACAATTATTACAAGATACATGTAATATACAGCAGAAATAATGCCTTTAATATCAAAACGTTGTTCATGGTTAGCTATCTTTCCAGCATAAATCCCCGTGTTAATCATGAATTTATTAATGTCTGTTTAGGCCAAATAAAATATTATGTGTCGTTCCATTTTGGCGACAGCCCAGATGTTTGGGCTGTTTTCGCCAACCCTAAATATTGTTTCCCATTTCTTTCGAGAAAAAGTACGAAAGTACGTGGGGAGTATCTTTATACTCAGAAAGAGACGCTTCCGGTAAGCATGATGGCGGTCTCCCTGATTTTAATCTTATGAATCTGTATCGAGAAATTTTGTCAGTTTAACGGCATTAGGAAATTAGGTTCATTTATGAACACTAGCTAAGACCAACTTCCAGTCTAGTTTTTTCCGACCTACCGTCCCTAGTTTTCCCCAGTGTTACCGGAACCACACATATTTTATTTGGCCTTAGCGTTGTACAAAATTTATTTAGGCAAAAATTATGATCAAGTGTTTTTTTTCCGCAAAAGCTTCTATAATTTTGAGTTAAAAAGGGTATTTGTGTCGGAAAACATACATGGATGTATTGATGTAATCCTTTTGAAGTCAAATTTATTGTGGAAGGCCAAAAGGATTAAGTACAAGCACAATGATGTATATAAAGTTTAAATTGTAATAAATGCTAGTTATATATTATAAGTGCATGAATGCCTAGATTTCAGATGGTCATATTCCTTAATTGCAATATGTTATTGTTAAAGCAGTCTTTGTGGGCGTGAATGGTAAAAAGCATATTTCACTACCATTCATGAACAGTCTCAATCAAACCGAGACTGCAATATTTCGTATTTATCGTGTTGGCCGTTTCCAAAGGTCAACTATCATACTCTTTTGAATTAAAATGTTTGTGTCACTAGCCCGAATTCTTATATACTCAATGAAAACCCACACATTTTCCTATAGCCCGACTACATAAATTAAAAAAAATCCCTAGCCCAAATGAAGTTTACTAGCCCCAGGCTTCGGGCTAGTGGGTTTATTCGAAGACAGTAATAAAGGTACACACTCCAATCTATATTTTTTAAAAACTCACGGCGTCCCGTTAGTTTTTCTCTTAACTTGCATTTGTTCAATCATTAATATTATTTGTTTGTTTTCTGGTGTTTTACGTCATTTTCAACACATGTAAGGTTATATATGACGGTCGTTTTTTTGTGGTGGAGGTAGACCACCCACTTTTCCTGGGTAGAACCAGTACTGTACCGCTACCGCCATCCGTAAGAATCGACACTTCCTCACTTACAAGTCGAGCTCCTAGTGGGATTCGAACCCGTCATTAATATTAATTGTTAGAATAGTTCAAAGCAAATTGTTTTTACATATTACTTTGACATTTTATAATATTGCACGAATAATATAAAAAAAATTAAAAAAAGTAAAATAACGAAGAAAATTAAAATCTCAAATTTGTATTTAATATATATGCATTGCCAAGCAGTTTTAAAGTAAAAATGCTGGAGGATAATTAAAACGAGGAGCAATTTTTTAATTTTTAATAAAACTCAACAGTTACATGTGTTCCTTTAAATATTTTTATTGTGTATATGTCGAGATTTCAGATGGTCATATTCCTGAGTTGCAATATGTTTTATATTTTAATTGTATCAATGCCGAGATTTCAGACGGTCATATTCCTTAACTGCAATATCATGAATATGTTATATATTTTAATTGTGCTCATGGCGAGATTGCAGACGGTCATATTCCTTAACTGCAATATCATGAATATGTTATATATTTTAATTGTGCTCATGGCGAGATTGCAGACGGTCATTTTTTTTAAATATTTTAATGGTGTGAATGCCGAGTTCATAGACGATCATGTTCCTTAATAACAGAGTCATATGCTTGAACTTTGGATGGATCAAAATGATTAATCTAGTAAATGCAACATACACCATACCCTTGTAAAGCTACGTCGATGATGTGTATTATCATAATCAATGTCATGTAATGACATTCATTCCCAATTCTGGCCAGAAGTGTTGGAGGTCATAAGCGTTTAAACATAGTCAAAAGATTGTAAAGCTGATTGAGAAGTATGCTACTGTTTCTCTAATGTTCTTCATAAACATGTATGAATTTTCATGTAAAGTCGGGTTTTCATTCAAATTTCGTACATCACCTGCAGTGATTATTTCCGAATTTCTGTCTGAATTTCTATCACCTTTCCTAATTCTCATATTATATGTATTTCTGATCTTAACAAAGACATATTGTAAGATACTGCAGCATGTAACAAATAGGTCATATTCTTCCTAAAATGACCCTTTTCGTTGTATAACCTACACTTAAAATACATTCCCAGCTAGCACAATAACGTTGTGACAACGTTGCAACAACGTTATGAAATAACTTTTTGGAATAACCAAAATACTCGTACAACCAAAATATAACCAAAATATAATCAACATTGGATCCTGATGGTAGAACAAAAAACTAAATTAATCCAATTGAGTCTGTGTCTCTGAAAAAGAGTCTCTATAAGAGACAAAGACTTCTGGAGAGTCTCTGGAAGAGACAAAGTATCTACTCTTTTTTTTCTTTCTTTTTTCCATAAATATCTAGTCTGTGTGTTTGTTCTTTTACAAGTTAAAATCCAAGTTTATTCTATATTGTATATATTTTACACATATATAATATTACATTGGTTTTGAATATTTAAATAAAAAATATTATCTTTTCTTATTTATTATACTTGTTTGAAGCGATATTTGGTAAAACACACAATGATAAAAATATGAATATACAAAAAAGGATACATTATCAAAATATATTTTATAAAGGGAGGTAATTAATGTATATAAGTTGTGTTCGAACCTAAATACAACGTTGTAAAACGTTGTTCCATAACGTTATATGGACGTTGCATGATAACGTTGTTGAATAATGTTTACACAACGTTAACACAACGTTATGACTCAAACGGGAAAAAACAAAATAATATCTTTTTGGACATCTGAATTATATTTAATACACTTTCCAATGAAATACTGGAATCCCTGGATATTTTGTAAAAAACGAACGCGTAACGTAGCTACAACGTCCAGGTAACGTTATATGACAACCTGACCAAAGTTCAACCAAACCATAACGTTGTAATAAGGTTGTGTGTTTGCTAGGTTGATCCTGGCATTTTCATAGATCTTTTAAAGTTACAACCAAACATTTCATTTGGAAATAACCATGGAAATGCCATTTCTTTCCACACTCAAGATCATAGGCATTAACTGGAGGGTCTGTTATATGAGGAACTTGTATACTACCTTCCAACAAAAATGTTACTATGGAGCTGTATTATTTAAAGGAGCTGTAGTACAAAAATCCATATTGTGCACGTCAGAGTTTCTAACAATGACCATATCTGCACTGTTTTCAAATTGATCGCTAGCTATAGATATTGCTGTACAATAAATTGTTAGAATGGAACCAGTGTAATGCTTTTTTTCATTTCATACCAGACACTCAATGAGTGAAATCAGTAGCACTGTAGTGCGAGTTGTGCAGCTAGTTAACTGTTAACAAACTTGATTCATGAATATTCTTTGGCAATTGGTTAGCGGTGCATTGTTTGGTAAATTTAACACTAAACCCTTTTCTGGAAACTGCCCACCTGGCACATTAATAAGCGCCATAAAAAAACCTCTATTAAAGCTATTAATCCCTTCTCAATAGTGCTTAAACAACTTAATTCTTCAGGAATGCAACATACGTCTAATAAATTAGTTTTAGCTAAAATGTATAGCATTTGCCCTTTTGATACTTTTTAAAACAAAAAAAACAAAGGTAACTTCCCTCTCTATAAACAACGTCATGTAATTTTAGTTCCCAATGCAAAGTAAATACCGGATCCATAAAAAGAAATTTTCTACAACTTACACATACAAATGATGCTTTTTCTCTATTTTTCTCCTCATATTCAACTATCACTATTTAAGAAAATCTATGCAACAATTATTGCTCATTGTACAGAATTCTCTAACAGTGACATTACCTGAACATTCTTCAAAGTTTTGGACACAGTTGTTGATTGAATGCATTTCAGTTTTACTATTACTGGACATTTCATTGCATGCATTATGCTTTTTTTTCTTTTTTTTATTACGACTACTGTTGTTTTTCATTACATTATTATGGAAATTGGTGTTTATTACATTATTATATGTGCATTTATTGGCATCTTCATTAACACAGTTTTCATGTCTCATTAGTGTAAAATGGTTCCAAGGGCTCTATCATTTCATATACACTTGAAACATGTTCGCACTCTTGGGATACAACTTCATTCACTGATGAACTTGTGCCTAGATTTTCTGCAAGTTCGGTAGTCCTTTGGGATGTACTAGGATAGGGCAAATGAATCGGCGTCAAATCAAATCGCATATTATTTGCATATGCTAAATGTACATAACAATAAAATAACATTCATCAGAACTCCGTTCCCATAGGGATTTTGCAGCCCATGTCGATTCCTTTGATGGGAATCAAAACATATACTGTGTCATATTTCACGTCACAATTAACAGCTCTTGAACTATCCGCGAACTTTAATATTTGATATGGAGACAAAACTGCCACTTGCACAAATGCATCTGAAAATTGCCATTCACCTGCATCGATGTTTACGGTTTGATATACAATATATGAAAAGGTATATTAAAGTTATATAAGTGCTCGTTTTAAAGTCTTCATCAGAGCATTCACACAAAATAACAGACGGCATGTACCAGATGTACCAGAGTAGAACGGAGGTGTGAAGTTGTACATGTTGCTTTAAGTTTAAAAGTAAAATAATGTTTACCGCTCCCAGGTCAGTAATTTGTATTTCTGCATTATTTCTGTCCAGCATTATAGCTATTCACCTTTTAAGCTAGGTGATTGTTTCCAAAGTATGTGTGGACTCTCATATTCAAAGTAGATATACAGGTCGAAAAGAAATGAAGCATTCAAGACTAAAAAGATGAATAAAAGCTATGACATCATAAACATAGGGTTTACAATAAGGCTACCGTCTAGTAACGGTCAATGGCAAAAGTTGCCGGTTTAAACCAGGTTCTATGGTGCACTCAACCGCACTCAACCGCACTCTTGCCATAAAGCAATAACCCCATTGAATGTCTAATTTATAACATTAAATAATTACTCTTAAATTAATTATTTAATTCTACCATCCGTTGTTTAGATAAATCAATAAAAATATACTTCAAACAGAAAATAAGTACTTGTATAAGCCTTTACGTCATATTATTTATTGAACAGCATGAAATATGAGAACCAAATTAAAGCACTGCACCTTTTATATGAAATAGGAGAACATTGTTATGGCTTTATTTATATTTGGATTGACAACCATAATTCTCTTAGATCGCCTCCAGTCCCTGAAATTGTAATTAAAATAAAAATACAGAATATTGTTTATAATACAATACATGCTTTGTGGTTATTAAAACAAACAGCCATTCCTTCATCATTTCGCGCACAGTTAGGATTGTGAACGTAATAGACCTGCTGACATATTGCTAATTGGTATTGTTCATGAAATTCATCCTCGCTATCGAATTTCATAAACCAGTACAATCGGTCATTTCCGTCTCTTAGATTATAATTATTTTCAGGATGGTTCTCAAACCAAAATAAAACGGGGATAGTGTGTGTGGTTGAACTATGATGATTAAGTCATTACCTTAGAACAGAAAAGAAGTGAACACAGACAAAAGCCATTCAAATTAAAGTGACAAAACAGTGACTTAGTAGTTAATCCTTATCCAATGGTAAATTTTAGGATTGGTAATTATGCAAAATTATTTTGAAAACAAACCACACGCCAAGTTGCCTTTATTGTTGATGCTTTTATTCACAGAGGGTTTACAATTAATTAACACGTTTCGTTGAAGTTGTATAATGTAAGTAAATATATAAATTAAATAACAATAAGAAATAAGAAATTCATATATACTGAGCTAAATAAATTTAGCACATAAAATATTATTTACATAGACGAGATACAAAAAGTATGAAAGGAGAAATTTGGAAATCGCGGAACACGATAAGTACAAAAAATATTGTGCAGTCTCGGTGATTGAGACTGTTCATGAACTGTAGTGAAAAGTTCTTCACGCCCTCTAGCCCCAGAACTCAATATTTAAAATGTATATAGCACAAACATTTTCAGTCATCCCAAAGATAGTATCCATATGACGGTGAACATGAAACCTTCAATGAGGTATTTTCACACCATTCCATGGCCAGCGGCGTATGGTCCCAGTTTCTAACAAAACGCTTTGCCCTAAACGAGAAAGCAATGGGCGAAATAAACAAAATGGAATTTAGTTGGGAGCAACGGTAATGAAGCCTGCGTATTACAGGTAACAGTCAAAAGACTAAATCAAAAGCAGGCAACATTTCCAAAGGGTGGTTAAACAATACTCAGAACCTTTAAAGGCTGGAGTAGTGGAACCACCTATTCGAATTCAAGTAGGAAAACAAAGGTATTTAAGAATGTACCACCGATATCTGTAAATATCGGGCTCAGCCATCTCAAAAGATCGGAACAAAGCCGTGTATGTTCAGTGTCAATAAAAATATGACAAAGAAATGACCAATAATAATGCCGCTAAGTCATTTGTAAACAAAGTCGGTGATAAAAACAAGCAAATATGATAGGAAGGTTATCGAAAATCGTTCTCATTTCAACGAGAAGGAGATAAATTTAAAATTACGAAATTTGGAATATTTTTGTTTTGAGAATAACAATGTTTTGTGAATACGTTTTAGCGGTTTTTAAACATTGACAGAATGGACAATTCTTGTCAAGGCCAAACAATAAATTTGTTCAAAGCAATACGTTTGTGTAATAAATTAAGCTGTTTTTAATATATGGGAGGTAATTCTGATACTTTGCTTCGAAAATAATAATAAAAAAAAATTTGAAAATCTCATGGTTATCTAGCATTTCGTGCTAAACTTTTTTTGTTCAGTATAGTATTCCCCTTTTACCATTTATTTCTAGTTATTGTTTTTTGTTTGTTTTAATCTAGCAACTGTATTGTTTATTCAGTTTATATCGGATCTGGTTCGAAACAGTATTGTATTTAATTATGTATTTAAATTATACTGGTTGTGTACCAGTTATCGTCATTCACCAGATTTCGTCATTATCAATAAAACACTTGATGTTGTGATTATTTTTCGACACCACTTTACAAATCACTACACACTATCATTAGAAGATTGGAGAGGAAAAAATATTTTAGAAATGTTAACAAACTCTCTCAAACCAACGCGTTAAACTATATAAATACCGTTATAAACAAAACACAATCGGGGAATCACGCGCTAATGCGCATGCGCAGGAAAGTTTCCTTTTAAAATATCTGACCCGTTATGTCAAACCTACATGACCAAAAAAATAATAGTGTTTCAACCAAGGGAGACAACGAGTACACGTAAATCAAAATAATTAATTTTACGCACAGCTGTTTCCCTTTAAATTATGAATGTCAAAGTGAAGTAAATTACACCCGATATGGCACAGTTGAAAGATCGTTTTAAATTGTAGATATGACTTTTTTCTATAAAAAAAATTGTGTATTCAAATGCAATGGTATATTTATGTTTCAATTAATAACTACACAAGTTTTCATTATCCCAAATATGGGTTATTCGGTATTAAACTGAAGATGACGATAACTACTACATTCAGCTCGGACGACCGGCCCATTTCAGTCTATATTAAGTAACGGTCACGTGACACTTGTTACCGAGAATAAACACAGAATATTTACGGCAAAGGGGTAAGCGTCTCTACTGGCAAAAATATGTATGAGATGACTAGTTTTGAATTAGATATAGTAAAGAACCAACATAAAAATGACGACATCTGGTATACAGCCAGTATGTCAGAACTTTTTTTAAAAAAATGTTTGATACGTTATCGTGATGTACTCAGTGATAATATATAATTATATAATTATAATTGATATGACCCGATGTGGTTACCGAGTGTAGGACATGACCACTGTAAATCTCGCTAGAAGCAGAGTTACTGTGGTAAGACCCCATTTTCATGTTCAATTTGTCATTTTTATCATGATCATTAAAGGCCTTTATCATGTGTGTGTAAAACTGGGAACGTGTCCCCATCGTAAATGGAATGTTTTCATCGTAGAGTGCAATCAAGAGAATGTTCAGCAACTCTGCAGTTCTTCAGGATACAGGTTTCTAGACCTAGGCTCCATATTTTTTTCTCGACTGAGGATGAGAATGGCATTTTTATTCATGTTTGTCGCCATATAATCTTTTTTATGTTGGTGAGCCGTAAAACCCAGATAAATTGGCTTTGTATTGCATATTGATATGTAGGAACCTAATACGTAAAAAATGTAACAAATGTAAAAATGGTTACAAAAGTAAAAAAAATAAGAGCCACATATGTCAAGGCATACGACAAATATAACACGTTTGTTGACATATGTAAAACATATTTTGTGACAAAAGTGAAAAAAAACAAGTTCACAAATGTAAAAAAAAAAGAACACAAATGTAATAACGACTTGCCTCACGTGCTATTAAGGTCGAAATTATAATATCGTGATCAGCTGATAATGAACACGACACAACAATGCAATACATGCTGAAACGTGGATTACGTTTATTAACTAACTTTAAAGCACAATTGTGATATTGGTCAAGTGTTAATGCACTTATGTAGCTCAGTCGATTCCCTGTTCATTAAAACAATGTTTGTTATGATTATTTTATTTAATAAGAACTTTAACCAGGACACTGCAAATGTTTCCATGAATGGTGATTGAATCTTACTATCACAATAACAGGGTTCAGCGCCTATTCAATTTGGATTAAATTAATTGATGGTGCTCTACCTATATAAATGCTATTTTAATATATTAAAGGGACTGGAGGCCATCTGGAAATATACATACGACTAAAACCATGTGTTTCTGTTTTATATTTAATGGACATAAGTATGCACTAAATTAGGACCATGCTCCGTACAGGTTAACTTGTCTGAGACACCAGGCGACTGGGACAGTTTTTGCTCATGTATAATCAGATCGAAGTAGACTTTGTTTAAAATATATCTGCTAGCAATATAACCCCTTTATAAACTAATATGTATAATTTAGCAACAAAACCAAACTGAGTCGTCAAACTATTCTATTTTCTTATTATCTTAACATGTTCTACTACATATGTTGTACTTAATCCAACTTATTGATACGTATTAATAGCAAATGCCATTCATTATATTTGTTAAAACTCCATTGTAGGGAAGGGCCGTAACTAATGTCGGTAGCACTTGTGGCCCGACCCGATTGCATTGTACTTGTACATATATGGCAATAAATTATGTTTAAATCAAGCATACTAATACGGTTTTCATTTGCATTTTGATTGACATCAGTCAACCTTCCAGATCGCATTCAGTCTCTTGAAGCTTTAAATATTCAGTATTATTGTGTTTTTATGTGTAAAAGCAGTAAAACATCGCAATGGTACGAGTATTCTGTGAAGAAACATGTTATATTCCTTCTCTGTAATATAACTTATTTATGATTTAAAAATAAATCTTGAATAAAAGGCTGCCCTGCCTTTTCATATCTGTCAAGTCTCATGCGATTTTGGGTAAGTTAAATCATGCTCACACGCATACATTACACCTTCTCTAGCATTCTGCAAATATTATAAAATGTAGTTCACCTATCCGAGTTCTCCACCAAAAAATGCTATGATACTTAAGCAATCAACATTCACGACCTCCTATTTGGGAGACGTCGAAAAGTTAAATAATAATCATTGACTCAAATTAATTCAATTAAAATGTATGATGACCTGGGTATACATCTTAGCGACAATTCATGAAATTCAACCACAGACCGTCTCAGACATCGAAGGACCCCCTGAACCCTTAACCAAGGAACAACAGCTCCTTGTAATATCATCTCACTCTTCACATCCACTCGGCCTTCACAGCTATGCCTTTTATTGCATTGAAATTTCCCAACGATTGGCATGGCTCGAACATGGACAAAAACAAATGGATTGGAAGACTTCCGATAATAAACGAAAACGATCCGGACATATAATTAGCTTAAATAAAACAATTACGAATGAAAATGTAAACATTCGCTATGTTCAGAGTATCTTTTTTTTAACAATAACTGGTATTACACGATGGGAAAAAAATAGAAGTATCACGTGGTAATATGTATCACGTGGTAGTTATTTATACTCGTGTAATAAAAATGCCGTTGGAAGTTTTACTTAAGTTGACTGAACTGTAATAGTTGCAGGATTATTATCCTTGTTTTGCGGAAGCCATTTGCATAAATTATAAAAAGGCGAACATAATTAAATTCGAGTTGGCAGCTGGACGTTGTTATTCATCGGCGTAGGTACTATTCGGACATAAAGTCCCGTGCCTATACATAAATTTAGAAAGTGAAAAGAAAAAGTCCGAAAATGCATGCCGGAGGGTGGGGGGCGAGGAGAGGGGCGCCGTGGGGTTTAAGGGTCAACATTAAGGGTCAATGTTTCTTATTTTATTTTACAGTGTATGTTATTTATCTTTGTCAATATTACTTCTCAAAATGATATGTGAACATCTGGAAAGCTGTTGAATGGAACGGCTGACCGTAGGGTTGAGCTGAGACTCTGGTCGAAGTCTTTGGTAAAAGAGGGACTCTCAGGATTCAAATTCATACTCAGAGTTGTTGAGCCCTCCCTAACCAATGCGGCGTACCTGGGTAGACTATTTTAAAGCAGTTGCAGCTGATGTTGGATATTTTAAAGGGTACTATAACGTTTTAAGACTGTAGGGCAAATCCGGGAAATATGTTTTCATGATTAAGTCAGAGTGACCTTGACAATTGTCCTACTACCATAAACCATAAAAGCAATAGGGTAGTTGTTGAAAAATGTATACTACATGTATTTGTATGTTTCAAGATTGAAGATATAATAGTAAATAAATTACAGCTCAAGAGACGTTTTTTGGGTTGATTGGGTTAGTGTGACCTTAACCTGTGACCTACTGACCCTAAAATTAATAGGAGTCAATATTTTAACACGGGTATTATTTCTGTAAAGTTTCAAGATGGCCTCATACTACAAGTTACAGATATGATAATGTTTCTCAGGATTCGGTCATTGTCAGTTCCAAGTGTCGTTGAGAAATAGGTTTACTGCTCTCACTACGGACAATGCACGCCTATAACATTTACTATGGGTAAGGATATACTTTTGGAGTTATCCTGTTGAATGCTTATGTGCATATTAGGTCATGGTGACCTTGAACTTTTGACTTCCTATTCTCAAAAGCAATAGAGTTCCTTCATTACCAAAGGCAATTTGCCTATAACGTTTTAAAGAAAATCGTGTTATTTGTTGAAAACAAACATATTTTAAGTTTTCCTGAAGAAATTGTCACAGAGTATCGTAGTTATAGACAAGCTTTGAAGCTCTCTCTGGTCAACATTTGATACCGAACTGTTTTCGTCAATTATTTCACTGGCCAAAAATCTGGACTGGTTGGAACCGCAGATGTATGTCGTTCTCGAAACCGAAAACCGAAAACAATTCGATCAAACCGTTTTTCTGTGACAAGTCAAATATTAATGCTTCGAAAAACGCGATTTCCAATTAGGTATACATCACTGTAGAACAAAATAAGGCAAATATTCACCGCTATTGGTGGCGATTACCCGAATGTACCAGTGTTTTATAACTGCATTAGCGTTTTATAATTATAATGGAAATCATACATCAAATATTTTGACAAGTTCAAAATACACACACCAACATAACAAGGACGATTTAAAATTAGTTTTTCTTTTGTTCTGTTTATGGCAAATAAATGTTCATTAAACATTTGACAAGAAATAAACGAATGTCTTCCTGCATATTTTAAAAGGACCTCCTCATCATGAGTCAATTTGACATTAAATCTCTTTCTCAGATTTACTAATAGTCTTACCAAAAACTGAAATGATCATTAGTTTAAAGAAATCCTTTTCAAAAGCATTCTTACCGACTGTCTTTGTGGCAGTGTTAAAGTATATGTATACTTTTAGCCACTCTTCGAACTGTAGTATTCTATGTATTTTTGTTACCTTTAATCCAAACGTGTCATACAGTTTCAAGTTTCTGTAATGCACAACATATTTCCTTGTATCCTTTATAGTTGTAACAAGCTTCCTTACTTTACTAGATCCTAAATTAAACTTTTCCTTTAAGTCTTTTCAATAAACGTCATGTTTCATCTATAAGCACTTATGATTACTCTACACTATATACAACTTTACCAAATCATCTTATCAAAGACAAGCTAATTTATATTATTCAAAAAACATTCGCTAGGGAAAATACTACGATGTTGGCCTGCAATAATATTAAAGCGTTTTTTACTAACGGTAGTCGTACTCTTTCTTTTTAGACAATTATACTATGTGGACTTGTTATGAAGTTTGTGAAGCACTCATCTTCCTATTAGATAATATTTTCGTCAGATATGGAACCACCGTTTATAGACAAATTGTTGATATCCCTATGGGTACGAACTGTGCACCACTTGTCGCAGATTTGTTTTTATTTGCTATGAAAGAGTTTTCATGTTGAGTATTTCACCAGATACCCAGGCAGATGTTATTGAAGCCTTTAATGACACCTCTCGGTATCTGGATGACATATTGAACATTGACAACCATTTCTTTCCAACTATGGTTAATAATATTTATCCTAAAGTACTTCACCTTAACAAAGCTAGTATTTCTGATAATAACGCTTCTTTTCTTGATTTAGATCTCTTGATTGAAAATGGTGAAATAATTAGCAAAATCTATGACCAGAGAGATGATTTTAATTTTGACTTTGTTAATTATCCCCACTTGGATGGGGATGTTCCCCGAGCAACTTCTTATCGGGTGTATGTGTCTCAACTTATTCGTTTTTCGAGAGCTTGTACTCGAGTTGAGGACTTTAATATTCGTAATCTTTGTATAACTAAAAAGCTACTCAATCAGTGATACCGTTACCATAAACTTCGTAAAACCTTTGCAAAATGTTATTGTCGTAACCCTGATCTTCTTTCCAAATATAAAAGTAATTTAAGGACTCTTCTGCGACAAGGACTATCACAACCTGACTTCAATGGTGATGTGATTTATAAACTTCGTAAGATTCTTGGTCATGATCACTTTCATTCTATCTTTGTTAAACTTGTTAAAAAGTTTATCAAAAGAGGTTATGACCCTATCATTTTCCAACGTACTGCATGCTTGGTGATGGACCCTTTTACAGTTCGCCACTATGCTTTCCTCTTTAATTGTACGATGACCGGACAGTCTGTGGACCATATGATGACGCCTACCTAAAGCCCATTGGGACGGTGGCGTTTGATGTTTGTCTCTGATCTTTCTTGTCGTGCCCTTAATGGTTTATTCTCTTGTTGCTTTGGCTTCTGCCAAGTCATTGAGTACCTTCATTGTGGCTTTCTAGTCTATTATTTTTTTCTGTATTATATTTACACTTGAATATTTGTGTTTTACTTATATTGCCTATTGATGTTGCCTTGTTGGTTAGAGATTAGATCATGGCGGAGATTTCGTTATTTACACTGTCCTGTTTTAATGGGATGACAGTAGGGTAAGTGTGAGGTTTGGTGCACCCTAGAACCGGTTTAAACCTCCAGTGGCCTTTGTTGCCACTGACCGTTCCAAGGCGGTAGCCCTATTGTCAACCCTTTTGTGTTTGTGATGTCGTTTGCATTTGTGATTACTTTTGCCTTCTCGTTTGTCTGTTTGCGTGTTTGTTTTTGTGTTTTGTGATTGACTGTCGTTCTTGAATGCTGCTTTCCCTGTCCGATATTTTTATCTTTCCTTACAATAGTCTGACAACCATTCATCTTTTATATTTAATCTCTCAGGAGCAAGAGGGTAGTCAATATCAGAGCCAAGTAGTTTTTCAGGATACTTAAGATCACACTCAACAATATAGTTTAATTTTCCTTTTTCATTCTTACTGACCTACTTAATGTTGCCAGTAGGCAGTGGTTGGCACATAGCCCATCCATACATGTTATTTGCATCGAGGTATAGTATGTTCTCACTTTCTTTCTCACTGTCATAGTTTTTCATATATTTATTGTTAGCCTTTGAATATCTATTTGCAATATAACTTATTCAACCCCTTAGTCCTTTTTTTATGAACAAATAATATCAGTTATTAAATCAGGTTGAACTCCTGTCACATTAAGACATGCATCACAAGCTAAATCGGGACTTCTAAAGTTGTGACAAGGATCTAATGTGTAATACAGCACATCAGTTTTAAGATATTGGTCATGATAGTCTCCTAAATTGTCAATATTAAATACTTTCCATATTTGTTTAGCATGTTCATAATCTGCATCTGAAATATGTTCGTCATGTAACTGAGAATGAAAGCTATCTTTGTCAGGTAATTGAGTTTCTTTAAAATGTTTAAAACTATTCATGGAATCATAAGGATAAACACCTTTTCATTTTAATAATTATTTTCACCAGGATACTCTTGTGATGGAATATTTGTTACTAAACTATCAATTGATTGAGACATCCATTGAAAACTATCAATAAACCCTATATTATTTCCTAACTTAAAAGCCATATTCTTTTCCATGTTATTTGGTATAACATTTATTGTTTTCGTAAACTTTCCAAGGTGCTACATTATAAAATGTAAATCATATTTATTGTTAAGTTATGAAATACAACACGTATTTTTCAGTTATGTGGCAATGATCTCTAACCAACCCGTTTCCCTTTACATAATTCTTATTGCAAATATGATATAGTTTGGATGCCTTAAATTAGTTTTCTTGTGATTTTGTCATCACCAAACCTTTTTTAAAATGCTGCGACATGGATTTCCTACAATATTTTTCTTCCTCTATCATTGTTTCTATAAACTTATAAACAGCGTTTGGTCGTCTGTATGTCACAACTGGTTAAGAATATGTATCATCATAACAACAAACAACTTTGTATCCGTAACCACAATCAGTATGCTTTTGATATGCTTTTGTGTATGATTTTTGTGTACGATCTCTGTTTATAACAAGCTCAAGAAGTTAGTGAAGCGTAACTTTACAGGTGAAATTTAATCTAATCATATTATATATAATGGGACTTTTTAATGATACTGGCGAGGAAGTTAGTACTGGCAGTGTTAATGTTACAAATTTTGGTGTTGTGCTGTCTGAGTATGTAAAGCAGAAACAACTGGTTAATTATCTTCACAAGGATAAGAACCAGGAAAATGTTTAAGAAGTGATCTTAACATGGATTATAATAGAATTACAAATGTCGCTAATCCAACAGATGCAGATGATGTAGCAACTAAACAATTTACTTTGAGAATAATAATAAACATTACAGACGATTTTAATATTGAAAAAAAAATCCAGAAATGATGAAAGATTTAACAACAGGTGTTGATGATAAAACAAGTATAATTCAAAAGATATAAATAAACCTTGGGAAAATTATTGAAATTCAAAATGGTTTAAAAGATGAAATAAAACTTTTGGGTGAGGCCTTAAAAGAGTTAGAAAAAAAGAGGTCGAAATGGAATACAGCGAGCTCTATAAAAAGGTAGGTGAACAAATACAAGTTGGTGCTGAAAATATTAATTAACAGATTGGAGATATCAATCACCAAATGGTTGATAACAATGAACTTGAAGCTGCTATTGTCGATGCTTTAAAACAAATGAGAACCGCTTTTGATACCGAAATAACTCAAATTAAACAATTAAATGAACAGATAAGCACTAACGTTGACGATATCAACAAAGAGTTTAAAGACATCAAAAACGAATGGTAAACAACAAGACGCTGGCGGGTACTTTGAACAAAACGGTTGACAAAAATGAACTCCAAACTGCTACTGCTGATACTTCAATACAAATGATAGATGTGCAGGATGAAAGAAGCAGAGCTTTTGATAATGATATAATCAAAAGTATGATAGTCGCCACACAGCACTTCTTGAGATCATTAATGATTTAAGGGTAAAAGTAGAAAATTTAAGTCGGATTCTAATTCTTGAAGCTACAATATATGGTGGAGTAAGTATTATGGAATATTACACTAGTTGTGTATCATATTCAATACAAAAAAAACCTTCAAAGAACTATCCGTAAATATTTTCTCGAAGCGTTTGCTCTTGTAACCAATTCATTTATAAATACTGAAGAATATTTTTTCTATAGATTCACCTGGTGTATTTAGAAATCCGGGCGCTATTTAATTGAAATAAATTGTTTTTATACATAAGGAGATGTAGAAAGTTTTACTTTGATTATTGTCGCTCAATTTAAGCATGTTTATCCAAAAATAGAAAAATGGTAAACGAATACTAAAAGAAACAGTTGAAGCATATATTAAAAAAGGAGAGGCCATCTCTTTAAATGTATTCATAGAACGTTTAACAACTCAAGGTTTTAATGAAAAATAAAGTTTTAAGCTGTTTTATTTAGGTAATTAATGTTATCTACTAATATGTGTAATGGGGACCAACAATTGTATAATCATCAGAAAAGCTTCAATAAAAAATAGATCAAATACACCAAGTAATTTTACAACTGTGTTTGATTAACCATTGATATTAGACAAGAACAAACAATATATCGGTATGGTATTGGACTTGATAAGATTAATCATATGATTTAACCCTTTTGTGTTTGTGATGTCTTATTTGGCTTTTTATTCATCTTTAAATTTGTTCTTTGTTTCTGTGTGTGTTTGTGGTTGAACGTCGTCCTTGAATGCTTATTTTCCTGTTCGATTTTTATATCTATATTTACTCATGGTACAATATTAGTGAAGATTTTAATAAGATATTCTAATGGAAAAGATTTGAAAGATATTATTTTTAAAAATGGAAATTACAGTTATGCTGATATCGATAATTATATAAAGAAAAATTAGCTGCTAACGGTGATTTAGCTGCTGATTCACCTGTTCCAATAAGACGTGAATTTGATTGATCAAGTTTCAAATGTTTAATTATCATTCATAATAATTTTGTACAGATTTGACAGATTAACGGAAGCTGGCATATCTGATATATTTTCGAAAATATTTAGTGCGTCTGTAAAAATAGCAGGTAAAAAAGCATTAGAAACTGCTGGAAAACAAATCATAGAGAGTGATTCTAAACAACTTGGAGATGAAGTAGGACAAAAGGCTGCAGAAAAATTAGTTTCAGTTGTAAAACCTAAACCAAAAAGTGAAATAATTTTAAAAGAACTTACAAGGCTTCTGCTATATTACTTGCTCCAAGAGATCCACATTTTATAAGATCCTGGGACGATACGCCGCTGGATATAGGGGATGAAATAAAGATACAAATATTGCTATATTCACCGCCATAGGCTTGTCATCTTCGGTATGGTTAAAATTCTGTACTATTATTTTTTATGAATATTGAGTTCTGCTCAACCCGGGCTAGAGGGCGTGAGCGGTAGCTAGCATATTTCACTACCGCTCATGAACAGTCTCAATCAAACCGAGACTGCAATATTTCGTATGTGTCGTGCTCGGTCGTTTCCAAAGGTCCATTATCATACTCTATTTTTATAGTATTTATTACAAAGCTGATAACAAAAAAGAAGTAGCTGAAGCTGAAAATAATGTAAAATACAAAAATCAATAGATTACTATCCGGAAAGGGAACTAAAAATGTTCATACAAGAATTTAACGATTAATTAATAAAGCAGAATCTAATTAACAGTATATATAGATGTTTCGAACTGAAAAGTATAATACTAGTTATGAACATGTACCTATTCAATAAGATACTCCTATAACAAGACCCGGAAATAATATTAGAAAAATGAAAAATGGCTATCAATTTACAATAAATGATAGAAACTTTGATTGGTATAACGCATATTTTGAAATCAATTTTCAAGTAAACAAGCTTGCTGATGGAGCTGCTTTTGTAGACGCCGACGGAATTCTTTAATTAATGATGCAGATTTATTGATTGCTCAAATTTAAGTAAAGCAAATCGGAAAAATAGTTTACGACGGTAAAATTCTCCATAGATTTGTTAACGTTAAAAGTTTACTTGAAATATCTGACGATTATGCCAAAACAACAGGAATAAATATATACTTATATTTAGACAATACATCTGCTGCGGAATCTCGAGATGATCAGGCTGGTTATAATTTAGGATTTACAGCTCGTCATACTTTATACATACATAATAATCAAATAGTTAACTCTATAATTCCATTACACAAATATTCATTTGTTTTAAAATTTAGAAACAAACATGCTTCCTCCTAACCAGATTCAAATTAGTTTACAACTAACAGATGATAATGTGTTAATTTTCAAATCAAATGGTGATGATAGTTGAGTAGTTATTAATAAATTAATGTTGTGGATACCTAAAAAGATATTTAATTCTGATGGTTTAAGCTATGTAATGGCAACTCATATTACATCAACAAGATGGACTTAAGTTCGTGAAATGATGCAAGAAAGCGGAAGTTCTCAACTAACTGAATCCGTATTTAAAATAACGGCTGGTGTTAAAAATCCAAAACATGTGTTTGTTTATATGCAAAGATCAGACAAGATTCCTTTTCAGACACCAAATCCTCATCTTTTGGATATTTTGAAACTGAATGACGCTGATACTAATTGCTATTTACAATCGTAAGACTGGAAGTTGGAAACGGTGTATATTATCCAGAAACTGAATACAATTATGATAATATTACAAGAATATTTAGAGATGTTATTAATTATTCGTACAAGCAAAATGATAAAAACAGAGCAACTTTACTTAACGCAGGTAATTTTAATACGCTTTTTGGCATGCTATATTTTAATTTAAATATATAAAAGTGATGAAGTCAGCATTGATCTAAAACAATTAATGTTAAGATACAGACTAAAGGTTCTTCCTACTGCTATATGTAAAGTGTATGCTCTGGTTATGTTTGAAGAAGATGTTGTTATTGATACTGTCGGAAATGAATTAGTTATAGTTTAATCTAACTTTTATCCATAAATTACACAGCTTATTCAGTAAATTTAACAGATGGTCAAAAACAAAGTTTAGCAAAAGCATATGAAAAAAAAAGTGAATTAACGATCAGGTTAAAGAATAGCCAACTAACTGGGAATTTTCCTTCACTACTGACAGCTATTCAAATTAAAAACATTAACAAGGCTATGGAAAATGGACGCGGCTTAGAAAAAAATATATCAAAATAAAAAATGAGGTCTAAGTCTAAGAAGGAGGCTTTTTAGGAGCATTAGGTGGCTTGTTAACTAAAACAATAGTATCAACAGTTGCTAGATTTGTCCAAAAGTATTAACACCACTAGCAACAGGAGCACTTAATGGTTTTGCAAGTACTGTAATCGGTAAACTATTTGGAAATGGAATGGTAGCTGTACCCTAGTGATAGAAAACAAGCACTACTTGAATCAAATAATGAAAAAAGAAAAGATAAAAAAGTCAAAAGGTTGCTGCTCTATTGATCTAACATAGCAATCAACAACAAGACGGGGAATTTCTTGGACTACTTGTATCTCTAGGAATTCCTTTAATTGGATCTCTTATTAGTGGTTTAACAGGCAAAGGTTTACAAGTAGATAAAAAGGAAGGGAAAGGACTAAGAGTTGACCTTGAAAATGGCTTACAAGTAGATTCACAAATTAGACAAACAGAAGTATCCCTTTTGTAAAAAAATAAAAATAATCAAAAACGAACCTATTTCTAACTCAGATATAACCAAGTGGGTTAAGCAATTAGGTATACAAAACTACAGGGCAATATTTAGCAAAAACAAATTACAAATACAACAAAATAAACAAGAATGTGGTATTATTAATAATGATTATTTTACCGGACCTGGTACACACTGGACTTGTTACTACGATATTTATTATTTTGATCCGTTTGCCTTAAGTCCACCAAAAGAAGTCTTCATGGCGGGGATTTATTTACACTGTCCTGTTTTAATGGGATGACAGTAGGGTAAGTGTGAGGTTTGGTGCACCCTAGAACCGGTTTAAACCCCCAGTGGCCTTTGTTGCCACTGACCGTTCCAAGGCGGTAGCCCTATTGTCAACCCTTTTGTGTTTGTGATGTTGTTTGCATTTTTTTGTTACTTTTGCCTTCTCGTTTGTCTGTTTGCGTGTTTCTTTTTGTGTTTTGTGGTTGGCTGTCGTCCTTGAATGCTGCTTTCCCTGTCCGATATTTTTGTCTTTCCTTAAATTACACACCTAATATAAAATACAACACTATTCAGTATCAAGATACAACAAGCGTATTGTGTTGGTATACTGCCTATTCATCATTAAAAAGTTGCAAGAAGGAAATAGTGTGTACGATTTTCTTTATAAACTATCAAATCCTTATAAACCTGCAAAAAATGAAAACATAATAAAATCATATTTTATCTAATCATATTTTATATATGAGTTACTGTGTTAAAGAAAGGATGATTACTGATAATGTCAATCCTCAGTATATATTAGCACCAAATGGTAGATACATGTTAAAAGCAACATGTGCTTCTTATGGTATTACTTAATCTCAATTTGTTATAAGTACAGAATGTGGAAACACTGATATCCATAAAGCTTTACTCCCTTTATTACCGAAAAAGGGGTTAACAATTCCTGGTTATAAATATTTAGGACCCGGGTAACCCACTTGACAGTGGAGAACCATCAAATGAATTAGATGCTATTGCAAAGAACAAGATTATTGTTAAGATGAAAACCCTAGTAATAAATCAATGTGTGATAAACATATGCTGACAACAAACGCAAACAATATAGAAAAGTAGCAGATTTTATTCTCGGTTTTATTGAGTCTGTTCATGACAGTGGAGAACCATCAAATGAATTAGATGCTATTGCAAAGAACATGATTATTGTTAAGATGAAAACCCTAGTAATAAATCAATGTGTGATAAACATATGCTGACAACAAACGCAAACAATATAGAAAAGTAGCAGATTTTATTCTCGGTTTTATTGAGTCTGTTCATGACAGGTAATTCGATGCAACAACTCTCACGCTTCCTAGCATCGGCTTAAGCGATATTCTACTTTAGAGCAAAACAGAATGGTCTTGATGATCCCAAAGGACAAGTAAATAATAACACTACTGATTTGTAGTCTCGGCGACATTTTACGGCCGTCACACAGCACTAAACAAACGCTGGTGTGAATGTCAATAAATACTGAAAAGGTGATCCCTTGGAAGTAACAATACAAACAAGAGAGAAAAGTAGCAGACTCGGTTTTATTGAGTTTGTTCATGAGAGGTAATTATAAGATGCAATACCTCTCACGCCTCCTAGCACCAGCTTAAGCGATATTCTACTTTCAACCAACATAGAATGGGCTTGATGATCCCAAAGAACCTGTAAATAATAGCACTACTGATGTGTAGTCAAGGCGACCTTTTACGGCCGCCACACAGCACTAAACAAACGCTAGTGTGAATGTCAATTTGATTGCTAACCCGGTTATTAGTACGAGGGGGTTCAATATATTCTGTCACTGGTATTCGGAACTAACAGATACTGGAAATATACAAAAACCTCTTCTTACAATCCTTCAAAGTATTCCCCCTGAACAGACACACACTTTAGGAGTCGCGCTATTCATGGCGTAAACGCATCAAAGTAGTCTCCCCTTGGTATATTGTTGAAATACTGAAATATTCCGGCACCAAGGGCACTTCTGGAAGCATAGCGTCTACCAGAGAGGTTTTTCTTCAGCAAAATGAATAGGAAAAGGTCACAGGGACTAAGGTCGGGTGAATAAGGTGTGTGTTCAAGCTATACCACTTTTTCTTGCTCCTAGAAAGACTGCACAATGTTAGCTTTGTGAGCCGAGGCATTGTCATGAATCAGCTGGGTGCCATTCAAACTTGGGCGTTTTTTCTTGTAATTATTTTGACTGCTTTTATGTTATAGTCAGGACTTTAAAAATATCACAACACGGACTTTCCAGTCACCAATTTAATTGAATATACTAATTCAAACTAAATCAACATAAAGCGTATCTCTTATCAAAGTACAGTCCTATTTAAATTTGTTCTAATTCTAACAGTTACATGTAACTGAATTCAAATTGCCAAAACGTGAGTCTATTCGGACTGATTATTGCAAGCTTCAAAGTGCCTAAAACATCGACATGACTTCAAATCAAGACTTGCATATAGACTAGACTAGACTAGCAAGCACACGGAGCGGTCCCATTTTATACATGATCTCTCGCGGCAACAGCCGTGGAAATCTGTCTAAACCGCCACCCGGTTCCTGACTTATTGCCGCTAATATGGCCAGCATTCAATCTCTTGTGACACCAGTATGTGGTTCAGCTTTTGATCAGACACAAATTATACTCATAAATAGCAGCCATATGGCTTATGCATGACAACAAAGTCAGCGCTACCGGTCTTTTAATGAGACTGTTGAACATATAACATAGTAAACAGCACATCAGACATTAATTATATGGCTGTATTTATGTAACTGACCAACTTAAATGCACGCACGTGTCACCACACAGCTGCCTTAAGCGACGTACTGATACAACTACCAACTGACCGAAATGGTCAAGAATATGCTTAACTAATATAATGAAACACGAAGTTTATATTCTGTACTTTGATAGGATGCGAGATACTATAAGATATTTCAATATATGATCAAAAAAGAATAAAACCAATACGACTTTAACACACTTTGAGAACTTTGTCGTTGTAAAATTTGGCCGCGATGTTTTTGCTCTGTTTGCATGGAATTTGTACCACAGGGCCACTGGAATTAAAGAAAATAGAATAAAAAAAACCTTTTTAGCGCTTTTTGTTCGTTTTGCAATAACCGGTCTTGCCGGATTTTTACCTAACTACTGTTTATTGTTTATCCGCCGCTGAGGCTCAAAATTGTACACCCACGTTTCATCTCCAGTGAGCAACTCAGAATTTTTTCTAGGATGACAATTTTCATATTTTTTAAGAAGATTTTTAGCACATTTTAAGCGTTTGGTCTTTTGTTCAGTTGACAGCAAATGAGGGACCAATCTAGAACAAAACTTCTTTAATTTCAAACAGTTGGTCAAAATGTGATGAGTTGTGCCTTCTGAGATGCCAAGACTATTAGCTATCTTAGAAACTGTATACCGCCCATCTTCATCTACCTTGGCTTTCACAGCATCAGCATCAATATTCACCTTTATTGCTGCAACAACTTGCCTGCTAGGACGGTTATGGTCTTTAATGCTAAGTTTACCCCCTTTAAATGTCTTAGCCCAACGAAAAACCGTTCTCAATGTCATGGCAGAACTGCCATGTACATGGCACAGTTCAGCATAAATCTCTTTTGCAGGTACTTTTAAAACAACCCTGGCTTTAATGTAAGTCCTAATTTCAATTTTATCTTCACTTTTCATGATAGCATTGAAATATAGCCACTATACATAAGTGCGCATAATTCAACAATGGATATCTCCGTCAATTGTTATCGGATAAAACCGTTATTTTGCATGTACGTAGTAAGTGAAATCGCCTTCACATGCACGAGTTTTCAGTGCGGTAGGAGACAAGGTTAGAATCAGCAAATATGAAAGGACTTTTGAGAACGGGTATACACCAAACTATTCAAGTAAATAATATATAGTATTATTATAATGGAACAAAAAGGTATAGAAATGATTTGCAAAAACCTTAATGCCAGGCAAGCAGGGTCAAGTAGAATATGAGGCAGTTCGTGATGATCTTATGGATACCAAACAAAGCCAAGTTAATATGCGGAACAGATTGATGGCCGAAATGGAATTGTTATCAACGTAAACTGAATACAAAGAGGGAATAGCTACTTGAACTAAAATACAAGATAGCAAAATGTAGAGAAAATAAAATATTCCATAATACAATATGATATATACAGCGATGATGACTACTACTGTCCGGTTCCGTCTGACTTTGCTTGATTTCATTGTTTTTAGTCTTTAGTTATTTATAAAATTAAACTGGGTTAAAATATAATTTCATCGAATTGATAAACCAGATTGATAAGTCGTATATAAAGTGGCGGTATCTGCGTCGTTTTCCCGAGCAGGGGCTTACTCAGGCAATTAAAATGTGCTAAAGGCTTTTAACAACAAGCATATCATCGTTATTTGCTGGGTTTTGTAAACGATGGCATGATTGAGTCAAGAGCCGTGTTTAGCACATGTTGAATGCTTGGATTCTGCGAAGGGAAATCTGTCCTGGCACCGCCACTTTATATACTACTACCAACACATAACATATAATATTGCTCCCAACTCCTATGAAAGTGCCAGGCTCATCCTCCATTTACATCAAGATCAAATATGGAGAATAGGCCTAGAACCTTGAAGTTCGTAACTGCAGCACTGCAGATGTGCAAGCACATTCTATAGCAGACACTCCATTTAGGATGGAGTCACTTTTCCACGTTTGCATACGGGGTGGCATGATAAAGACCTTGAATGAGCATGATAAACATGTCAAAATGAATATGAATGGGGTGGGGGCGTTGTCCTAGCTCTCTGCATGTGACAGTGGGTTTGTGAGATTGCAGTGATTGTAATCTACCCTGGCAACCACACGAATAAGTCCGGTCTAGGACAAATAATTTATTGCTAGTCTTTGTGTAATATTGTGATCCGTATATGGATTTGTCCAGTGGATGCATAGTCAAATGTAGTTTTAAATAAAATGGCACGGTTATTTGTTATACAATATGCTTTTTATTTTATGAGCAGGTGGACTCTGGTTGGACTTAATAAAAATAAACAACTGCCAAATATGAAATAAGGCGTCATAATAGGGTTGATAAAGTTCCCACGTCTAAGATATAAATTGGTGTACATTGAAATACAGGAAGTGTTCGCCTGTGGTTTTTCTCAACGGTGCAGTCAATATGTTTTCTTAGTAAGTTATCCGTAGTAGTATAGAAACTAGCGGTTCTGGTGAAGTTTTTTCATCGGGGAGTTTGTCGCAGTGAGTCAGTAAATTTGTTGGCCGGCATGCCAACCAACAAATTTAAAACTCATTGCAACCTCCCGATGAAAAAACTCCCCCAGAACGGCTAGTTTCTATACTAATGATAAATAATTGATAATATAACTTGCTACTTTTTTTAATCAACCCCAAATAAAACAACTGATCAGGTAATCAATATATTTTAAACCCAACACCGCAGATGGTGTTAGTCTCGGCTGTTAAACAAAGTTGGAAGGAACAGACCCCAGTGTGTATACTACCCCAAAATAATTGAAAATATAACTTGCTACTCTTTTTTTTGGAAGGGTGCAACTATTTGATTTTGCTACTTTTGGTGAACTTTTTAAATCACACAACCCAAAACCTCTTTAACGTACTTTTATGTCTTGAATATCCTTAAACGGTACCCAACTATTAAAATCATCATTGTAACCGTTCCATTTAATCAATGATCGTTTCTTTTTGTAATCACGTCGTATTACTTTTTCAATTCTGAATATTTCTTGATCAGCTTTTAACATTTCCAATTCGTAGAAGCTTCCATCAATGTTTTGGTTGTTCAAATCTTTTATTTTGTACGTCACAGGATATGTTTATATTGAATTTGTCAATAACAAATATTTCTTCAGTCCAATTTGGAGTATAACCTTTTCAAACGTTCTTTTATATTTGCTAATTCTAAAGAAATATAAAAAGATCGGACAGGGAAATTAGCATTCAAGGAGGACAGTCAACTACAAAACACAGAAACAAACATGGAAACAGACAAACAAGAAGGCAAAAGCAATAATAAAAGCAAACGACATCACAAACACAAAAGGGTTGACAATAGGGCTACCGCCTTGGAACGGTCAGTGGCAAAGTAGGCCACTGGGGGTTTAAACCTGTTCTAGGGTGCACCAAACCTCACACTTACCCTACTGTCATCCCATTAAAACAGGACAGTGAACTTTGGCAAAGCTTTATTAATTTTCATCTTTCCATACAATTTGAAGTACACTATTCTTTTATTTTTCTCATCACTGGCCTCAGTCGGTGTCATTTTAATACTCCGGTGTTTTGTATTATTGTACTTATCAACCATCGCCTGTATTTGTATTGTTTGCCGTAAAATATTTCCACATCCTCTCTTTCAATGTTCTAATAAATCGTTCAATTACTACAGTTTTTCCGAAATTAAACGTGTGATACATTTTAATATTATTATCATCAAGAAATTGCTTAAATGTTTTGTTATAAAACTCCACACCCTGATCAACCCAGAGCAATTTACATTGTCTGTTTGTACTTATAATCTTTTGGAAAGCTTTGGTAATTTCTATACCAGTTTTATTTGGGACAGGCATAACCCAAGCAAATTTAAATCGTTCAATTACTACAGCTTTTCTGAAATTAAACGTGTGATACATTTTAATA
Source organism: Cyrtodaria siliqua (assembly GCA_037043455.1). Taxonomy (NCBI): domain Eukaryota; kingdom Metazoa; phylum Mollusca; class Bivalvia; order Adapedonta; family Hiatellidae; genus Cyrtodaria; species Cyrtodaria siliqua. The sequence continues at coordinate 483,626 of JAWPHD010000288.1, forward strand.
TTATTGTTGGTAATATTGTTTTAGTCAACAAACCAATTAATGCCCCCAAAATATCTCATCTGCGATTTTGGTATATTTACATCCAATCCATATCCGTTGGATTTAGCTTTGTTAATATTGTTAATCTGAGTAGCTGTCAACAACAAAGGAAAATCCCCAGTTAGTCGATTATTTTTCAGCCTGAGTGTTAATTCACTTTTGTTTTCATATGCTTTTGCCAGGCTTCGTTTCTGGCCATCTGTCAAATCTATCAAATACTTTACGTAAGTCATATATATTATAAGTTAGATTAAACTAGTACCAATTCATTTCCGACAGTATCAATAACTACATCTTCTTCATAGAGAATCAGAGCATACGCTTTATATCTATCGGTAGGAATGTTGTTTAGTTTATATCTCAAACTTAGTTGTTTTAGATCAACACTGACTTCATTACCGATGTAACTTAAATCGAAATATATCATTCCAAAGAGATTTTCAAAATTACCCACATTGAGTACAGTTCCAGTGTTTTTATCATTTTGTTTGTAAGAATAATCAATAACATCTCTGAATATTCTTGTAATATTATCATGGCTGTATTCAGTTTCTGGATAATATACGCCGTTTCCAACTTCCAAACTAGCTGATTGTAAATACCAATTAGCATTATCAGTATTGAGCTTAAACGTATCCAAAATATGAGGATTTTGTGTTTGAGAAGAACTCTTGTTTACTCGTTGTAAATACACAAAAACATGTTTGGGATTTTTGACTCCAGCCGTTATTCTAAATACAGATTATGTTACTTCCGCTTTCTTGTATCATTTCACGAAGGTAAGTCCACTTTGTTGACGCCATGTGATTTTACATAACATAAGCTAAACCATCTGAGTTAAATATAATTTTTGGTATCCACAAAACTTATTTATTAATAATTACTCGACCATCATCACCACTTGATTTGTAAATTAGCACATCATCAGACGCCAGTTGCAAACTAATTTGAATTTGACCTGGGGGCAGCATGTTTGTCTCCAAACCTTCAAAGAAGGAATATTTGTTTAATGGAATTATAGAGTTAACTTTTTGATTAGTTATGATCAAAGCATGGCGAGTTGCAAATCCTGAATTAAAATTAACAAGTTCACCAGGTCAAGATTCTGCCATAATCTGTATTGTCTAAATAAAAGTATTCGTTTGTTCCGGTTGTTTTTGCATAATCGCCAGACATTTCAAGCAAACTTTTAACGTTAACAAATCTATGAAGATTATTCCATCATAAACTGTTTTTTCCATTTTGCTTTACTTGCATTTGATCGATCAATGAAGCTGAATCGTTAATTAGAGCAATTCTGTCAGCGTCTACGAAATCAGCCCCACCTGCAAGTTTGTTTACTCAAAAACTGATTTCAAAATAGGCGTTATACCAATCAAAGTAAGACCTTCTATCATTTAATGTAAATTGATAGCCACTTTTCATTTGTCTAGTATTATCTCCAGGACTAGTTATGGGGGTATCTAACTGAACAGGCACATGTTCATATCTAGTATTATATTTATCACTTCGAAACATCTATGTATACTAGTAACTAGATTAAATTAATCGTTTAATTCTCGCATGAATTCCTCTTCCGGATAGTAATCTGTTAATTTTTGCATTACTATGTTTACATCTTCTTCAATTATATTATCAGCTACAACATCTTTTGTCGCAGCTTTTGTAAGTTCTTTTAAAATTATCTCACCTTTTGGTTTAGGTTTAATAACTGAAACTAATTTATCAGCAGCTATCTATCTATCAACTCCAATCCATCTTCTTTCGTTTCTAACTCTTTCAAAGCATCACCCAGAAGTTTTATTTCATCTTTCAAACCATTTTGAATTTCAATAATTTTTTCACGGTTTGTTTGTAATTGCATTTGTATCAGACTTAAATTGTCGCCAACACCTTTTGTCAAATTTGTCATCATGTCTGGAATTTTATCAATACTATAATCACGTATGATGTTTGTTATTCTTCTTTGAGTAAATTGCCTTGTTGCTACATCGTCTGCTTTTTCTGGATTACCAACATTAGTAATTCTATTTTTTATCCATGTTGAGATCACTTCTCAGAATATTTTCCTGAATTTTTACCCTTGTGAAGATAATTAACCAGGTATTTATGTTTTGCATACTCAGACATCACTATACCAAAATTTGTAATATTAACACCACCTGAACTAGTTTCCTCGCTTCCAAGATCATTAAAAAGTCCCATAATTATGATCAGATTAAATTTCACCGTTGAAGTTACGCCTTACTAACTTTCTAGGACGATCGAGATACAGAAAGTCATACTGTTTGTCAGTTGCTTTTCTGTACTGCTCTTTGCTAACACCCTGTTCGTTGGAAAGCATGCCCTGCTCATGATTAACTGGAGTCGCGAAGAAGATTTAGTAAGAACAGTTTAAACGAATGTCTTTAGGAGTTTTGTAGTAGGATTGTGACAAGTAAATCACGCAACAATTCTTATGCCTGCCTTGGATGAAATAATGGACATTATTATATAACCTATAAATAGACGCGTTTTCATTGGCTAAAAAGTAATTTTTTAGAAAAAATATCTAGCGATATTGACCTGTTTTTTTGATATTGACCTGTTTTTTTGATATTGACCTGTTTTATATAATTGTTTTTTTGATATTGACCTGTTTTATATAATTGTAAATTGAGGGTTATATAATAAAACAGTTATGGACTTTTCAGCTGTTATAGACTTTTCAGCTGTTATACATGATGTTGATATGCACCAAAAAATCATTATTGACCTCGGCTATCGCCTCGGTCAATAATGATTTTTTTGGTGCATATCACATCATGTATAACAGCTGAAAAGTCCATAATTGTATAATATCATTTTGGTTACGCTCGCAAACATAATCATCAAAAATAGCTATTTTTTGAGTATCAGAATCCAAATCATTCACAGGGATAACTTGATCATTCGAACACTCCAGTATATCTTCGAACGGAATTTTATTCTTTTGTGCTATCTTTTCAAGTGTTTGCGATAAGATCTGGTACTTTGACCGTTCCAAGTTTTTAGCAAACAAATGAATATTGTCGTAGTAAACTAAAGGTTTTAGCAACATGTGAACTAATGTGTTTGTCTTGCCAGATCCTGAATTACCGCATACAAGCATTTTAAAACAACAGGCTGGCATGAAGTTCCATATCTGCTTGAAATTACCGTTGTCTGTCTTCATATCAAAGTTTGGAATTTCCATTATAATAATACTAGCTGAACATTTGGTTACCCTTCCAGAAATACGCAAACAGTTGGCTATGCTACCGGAGGCACTACGCCCGCAATTAGCCATAGCACCGCAACCACCACCACCGCCACCACCACCACCACCACCACCACCATTCGTTCCTAGAGATAACAAAAACGGCTTTACCAAGCAAACCGCAGATCCTAAAGACCAAGAACCAAGGGCCCGATTTCGAGGAGGAACTAAAGCGGGTAATAGAGTCTGGATCAAAATTAAGAAAAACTCCAGAAAAGTGCCCAGATCAAAACCTGCCGAACCTGTGGAAGAATTATATGAAAAAAATCAAACAAAAACGTACTTCAGTTAATCCTGAGGAAGAAATACTAGAAGAAGAATGGCAAGAAGAATCTGCTGCAAGGCCTTAGAAACTCAAACCGGTGTATGATATTGACTTGGATGCTGGCATGAATAAAAAAAGTACTTGATAAGTATGGTTTGCTAGTCCCATCTAAAATACCAGGTATTATGGATGGAAGTGCTGATTATAACAAACATGTCAAAAAGGCTGGGGATATACAATATCAGTTGACTCATGATTCAGCAGGTCTGTTGCAAAATATACGTGGCCTCAATCCAGAAAAACTTGAAGAAAGGCTAAAAAAGGCGATAGATCCAAGAACTATACAAAACATTTAAAGAAATGATCGGAAACCCTAAGACTACTAGTGATAAACAAGAGGGATATATGTCGGAACATGTTAGGTTGGCTAATAATATAAAAGGTATAGAGTTTTACATAGAGAGGTTACTAGAACGAGTTCGGGCAGCCAAAGAGACTACAAAGAAGACTTCTGGTGAACGTATGCAGCAGAAAAGAAATTCATACAAAATAAGCAAAGATGGTCACTACGGTATGCTTCAAATTGATATACATAATCTTGTTGGTCATCACAAACTAATTGTTAGTCAAGGAGGGTCAGTTGTGCTAGATCTGAAAGTGGATGATGATTTTATTGATTTGGTGACAAAGCGTTACAACAATGGAAAAGCATACTCGAAGCTATCTCAAAATGCATTCAAGGAACTGACAAAATTATCTGCTTTATCAATTCATAAAGGTTCTTCAAAGTACAAAAAGAGGTTGTGCGGGATATTACAATAGTCCTGATGAATTGGTTAATGATCTGGAGTTAGTATGTGGAAGTATCAAATCAGGGAATAATAGTCCACAGTTGACGAATAAAGGTATTAGCATAATCGACGAATTATTAAAAAATGGTAATATATCAACCGAAGAACACGAGCAATTGTTTTCAATTAATCTAATTATTATTATAATGAAAAAAATTAAAAGCAAGGAGGAATTAATTAGTTACTTGACTCGACAAGCGGCAGCATACAGACTTGGGCGTGAGCGGTAGCTAGCAAATTTCACTACCGCTCATGAACAGTCTCAATCAAACCGAGACTGCAATATTTCGTATGTGTCGTGCTCGGACGTTTCCAAAGGTCCATTATCATACTCTTAGTTATAAATTATTCGGTAGAATTAACATAGGGTTACAAATCACAAATGGGATAATTGGTTGTACCTTCCTGTTTTTATAGCTATCGTTGGAGCAATTCCCCCAATAATTGCGGTTTTGATGAACACAACTAAAATAGCAGAGAAAAAGGTTTTATTAAAATCATATCATAGGAGTTTCAAACAACTTCTTTCATATGTGCAAACATCTAATATGTCAAATGGGGAGATAATCCCATCATGCTTTTCTAAAATGACCCCACCTGCAGCAAAATGATAGTTTTACTGAACCTCTAGAAAGGTATATTGAAATGTATAAAATGAATGTTACTAAACCAGTTCTTTTTCAACTTGTGTCCATAGGGAATCGTACTTGTCTCTAGTAGCTTTTGTCTTAATTGGCTTTGTTTCTTTTTTTATTTCTAATAGCTCGAATATCTTCCTGAAACTGTAATTAAATTTAATTACTCTTTTCCGGCCTCCTATCTTATCTAAAAAAATGTACAGTCGTGTAAAACAAATCCTCACATCTATGCTTATCTATTGGAGATAAATTGTACCCTCCCAAAAGTTTTTCTAAATGATATATTCTGTGATAAACGCTCTTCTTGCGAACTCCTCGATAATATGCAACAAGATCATATCCATTGTGAGTCCCACATTCGAAACAAATACGTTCTCCGTTGCAAACACTGCAAGTACTATTACAATTTGCGCATGCGTAGGTCCAGTTGTAACAAAGTCTATACCCAAGATAATCTTTACAATGTGTCTTTTTGTCGACTATGTAAAACAAAAAGCAATCCGTACAAAATTCAGAAGAATCGAAAACACCTAATAATATCTTACAATATATACAGTTCATCTTATAATATACTATTAATATTATTTATTTAATTAATACTTAAAAGATTAAGAATAGCTTAAAATTATATGGTATATACAGATGACATAAAAAGTCTCAGAAATGTGCAAAACAAGCTTTGTTAGTTGATTCTGAAGGCATGCAAAAAATGGATAGGGAACTATTAATTTTTATAAACTTCAATGATTTGACTGAAAAGATTATAACCGAGGTTCAAAAGATGAAACTGCCGTGGAAAATAAGAAAACATGATATCAAAAGGGCACGAAGATTGTGCAACAAAAAGATCTCACTAGCAACTAGAGGTCCAGCAGATATTATTTCTTTAATTACTACTTTGCTGAGTTATTAAGGGAGGGAATTGATACTATTTTTTATGCCGGTTAATTAATTATAACTTAAAATTTATTTTCTATACACATATTATATAATGAGTGTAAAAGAAACTGAAAAATCCCCGAAACAATATAGTAAGGTTTTTTCTGTGGTGGGTATTGTGGATAGATCCGATTATTTCGCTCAGCTTCGTCTGACGCGAAAAACAGTTGAAGAATTTCTCAAGGCGGAATTACAAAGGACGGGTCGTTTTAAATTAAGTGTTGCTTTAAAAATTACTTTCTCCAAGACAGTAAAAAACAAAGATGAAGAGTCCATAACTACATATAAAACAGCTTACTTCGCGTCCCGGGCAATAATAATCTTAGACAAAAACGATATCGAGTATGATTTAAATACAATAACTAATGAAATTATTGACAGAATTGGAAGCTGGCAAAGTGTGGGGAGTGGATGGGTAATTGAATCAGTAGATATGCATTATGTAAACAGGGTGAAGTATAAGCCTTTGAGGGGTAGCTCTTATCTGAAGTTACCAAAAGAACTTTCTAACCCTAAAAAAGGTTTAATAAATATAATAAATAAAAAAGATGACGAGTGCTTTAGATGGTGTCATTTAGCATATAAATTTCTAGCAGCAGCAAATTTAGAAAGGATAACAAAGTATAAAAAGCACATTGTTGATCTTGATTACAGTGGAATTACATTTCTTGCTAACATTAAATCAAATTCCCAAAATAGAAAAACAAAACAATATTTGTTTTAATATATTTGGATATGAAAAAAGTGGGGTGTATCCTCTATACATATCAAAAAATAAAGTTAAAGAAGAATGCGATATGCTTTTGATTGTTGAAGAAGAAAAAAACATTATGTATGGATAAAGGATTTTAACCGGTTGATATTTTATCAAACATTACACGAAGGGAAAAAGGGGTTCTGCAAAACATGCCTGCAATGCTTTACATTAGAAAAAGTCTTAGAAAAACATAAACCTGATTTTCTTTCTTTGAATGGCAAGCAAGCAAAACAAATGCCTTTTGCGAGTGAAAAGGTTTTCTTTAAAAACTACAGCAGGCAATTAATGGTTCCATTTGTTATATATGCCGACTTTGAAGCAATAACGGAAAAAATATCTTCAACTACAAATAATCAAAAAAACTCGTATACAGATGCATATCAGCAACATACTGATTGTAGTTACGGATAAAAGGTTGTCTGTTGCTATGATGACAAATATTCAAAACCGGTTGTAACATACACGGACCAAATGCTGTTTACAAAGTTTTTAGAACAAATGATAGAGGAAGAAAAGTATTGTAAAAAAACCGTGAATACGTGTTTTAAGAAAGTATGACAATGACAGCAAAAGAAGAAAAAGAATTTAGGGTAGCCGAAAAATGTCATATTTGCGACGAGCGATACATGACGTGTGATAGAGCAGTTAGAGATCGTTGCCACATAACTGGGAAGTTTAGAGGAAGTGCTCATGATGCATGCAATCTCAGTTTCAAGTTGACTAAAACATACCTGTTGTGTTTCATGACTTGAGAGGCTATGACGCTCACTTTATAATGCAGCACATCGGAAAGTTCAACAAAACGATAAATGTTATACCAAATAACATGGAAAAGTATATGGCTTTCATGTTGGGGTCAAATTTGGTGGTTATACATAGTTTTTAGTTTATGTCATAGTCACTCGATAACTTGGTGAAAAACATTCCGTTGTTTAAATATATCTCTCAAGAATACTCTGATGAAAAGTTAGAACTGTTGAAAAGAAAAGGAGTTTATCCGTATGATTATATGGATAGCTTTAAATGCTTCAAGGAAAAACAGTTGCCTGACAAGAAAAGCTTCTACTCCCAGTTAAATGATGCAAATATCTCAGATGAAGATTATGAGCATGCTAAAAAAATATGGAAGACGTTCAAGATCTAAAACATGGGGGAATATCATGATCTGTATTTGAAAAGCGATATTTTGTTGCTAGCTGATGTTTTTGAGAACTTCAGAAAAAATGTGTTTTGAGTATTACAAATTAGATCCTTGTCATTACTTCAGTAGTCCCGGTTTATCTTGGGATGCCTGTTTAAAAATGACTGGGATTAAACTTGACTTGATTACTGATATTGATAAATATCTGTTTGTAGAGAAAGGAATGAGAGGTGGCGTGAGTTATATTGCGACTAGATATTCAAAAGCTAATAATACGTATATGGAAAACTATGATAGTAGTAAACAGAGTAAGTATATTACTGGTAAATTTAAATGGGTCGATAAATTTGAAGAAGGGGATATTGTTGAGTGTGATCTTGAATATCCAGAAGAGTTTCATGACTCGCATAATGATAATCCTCTCGATCCGGAAAGTCTAAATATAAAAGATGAGTGGTTGTCGGACTACTGCAAGAACTTGAAGAGTAAGTTTGATTTAGGAACTAGTAAAGTTAACAAACTTGTTCTTACATTGAAAGATAAGGAAAAATATGTCACGCATTATAGAAATTTAAAGCTGTATGAGAGTTTGGGGTTGAAAGTGAAAAAGATACACAGGATACTCCAGTTTGATGAGTCTCAATGGTTGAAGGTGTATATCGACTTCAATACTACAAAAAGGACAGCTGGTAAGAATGCTTTTCAAAAAGATTTCTTCAAGCTTATGAATAATTCGGTTTTTGGTAAAACGATGGAAAACTTGAGAAAAAGAGTTAATGTTAAGCTGACGTATGATGAGGAAGTCCTTTTGAAATATGCGGCAAGACCATCGTTTATTTCTTGTAAGATGTTTAGTGAAAACTTGTTTGCAGTCAATAAGGTAAAAGAAAGACTTGTCTTAAATCGTCCTTGTTATGTTGGTATGTGTATTCTTACTTGATGTATGATTTCCACTACAATTATGCCAAAAATAAATACAATGAAAAAGTCAAATTATTGTTTAATGACACTGATTCTCTGTGTTATGAAATTAGGACAGAAGATGCGTATGCTGATCGTTACAAAGACAAATAAGTTTTTGATAACAGTGATTATGATCCAAAACGTGAGTTTTACTTCAGCGATAACAAAAAGGTTATTGGCAAGATGAAAGATGAAGCTTGTGGTGCGGTGGTCGTAGAGTTTGTTGGATTGAGGAACAAGTCATACTCATACATTTTGGCTGATAATACTGAAACAAAGTAATGCAAAGGTGTTAAAAAATGTGTTGTCAAAAAAGAGATAACGCATGATAACTACAAAAATATTTTATTTATGGCAACAGAAGCTCATCATAAAATGAAAATTATCAGATCAAACAAACACAAGCTGGGCAGCTATGAAATTAATAAAACAGTTTGTCCGCATATGATGACAAAAGGTATATATTAGACAATGATCGGGATACACTAGCATATAAATAATAATTTAATATAATACTTTATACATGGAACAAACATTTATGGTAGAGATATGTGAACAACTTGAGGAGTTGAAAGGTAAATAAAGAAGAGTATTGTTGGCATGCAAACAGGATTGGGTGGAATATGATGTGATTCGTGCTGATTTGCTAGATACTAGGAAAAGTCAAATTAACAAAAGAGGGCGATTACAATCGGAAATGGATTATTATCTAGAAAAACTTGATCATAACAATAGAAAGCTTTTCAACTTGAAACGTAAACTACGCAAATGCAAAGAAAAATAAATAAAATATTCCATGATCGAACATGATATGTATAGTGATGACGAGGATGATTGCCCTGTTCTTTCTGATTTTGTTTAACAGTCGAGACTAGACCCGATGCTGTTTTGGGTCGTGTGATTTTGGAACTTCGCCAAAAGTAGATTTACCAAAAAGTAGAAAAATAAAATAGTTGCACCCTTCCAAAAAAAAAGTAGCAAGGTATATTATCAATTATTTGTGGGTAGTATACAAACTGGGGTCTGTTCCTTCCGACTTTGTTTAACAGCCGAGACTAAAATTATCTGCGGTGTTGGGTTTGGAAGATATTGATTACCTGATCTACAGTTGTTTTATTTTGGGTTGATTAAAAAAAGTAGCAAGTTATATTATCAATTATTTATAAGTAGTATAGAAACTAGCGGTTCTTGGGGAGTTTTCTCATCGGGGGGTTGCAATGAGTTTTAAATTTGTTGGTTAGGTTGCCGGTGAAAAAACTGCACCAGAACTGCTAGTTTCTATACTACTATCCGTTTTTATAATGGGCCAAGGTATGAATGACAACATTTCTTTTTTATATTATTTTCAAAATTGAGAAAGGGTGCATTAGAATAGCTATATGTCTGAATAATATTTTTAAAAAAAATGAAGAAGAAACAAGTATAAAATAGTTAGAGACAGTTCTTGTTGTCAATTAAAACTATCAATAACGTGATTTGTTCTGTTGGCGCATATTGACAGATCTGAATAATATGAAATAATCTAAGTTTATTTCTTTTTTGAACAAAGCACCGAGTAAAATTAGTAACAGCGTGTTTTATACGAATTGCTTTGTTAGTATATTAGGGATGTTGTTATGTTGGCAACTCAGAGTAAGCTTATGTTTTTCAGTGATTCAGTCATTCGTGAAAACCCCATTGTGGTTGCCGGGGTAGACTACAACCACTGCAATCTCACAAACACACCGTCACATGCAGAGGTGTAGGACCCCCCGCCCCTCCCATATGCATATTCATTTTGTCATTCGTTATTATGCTCATTCAATGTCTTTATCATGACACCGCGTATTCAAACGTGGAAATGTGGCTCCATCGTAAATGGAGTGTGTACTATTGAATTTGAAGCAACCCTGCAGAGTTCTGCGGTAAGAAGGTTCTAGGCCCATTCTCCATATTCTATCTTGATGTAAATGGAGGATGAGCCTGACATTTCATTCCTGTTAGACGCCATATAACCTTTCATGTGTTGGTGCGCCTTAAAACCTAATTCAATCAATCAATCAATCATTCGTGAGATAAAAATTCTTTCCAGAAGATGCATGAACCTTACATTTCTAAATATTGCTGGCAGCACATGGGTAATTTTTCAGGAGAGTGTACGTTTATAGGCCTATATATGAATGACAACATTGCAATTTCATTTCATACAAAATAAAAACGCACATGTTGTATTAGCCATGTGTTTGGTAAAATATTTAAAAAGAAGACAAACGTAAATAAACTTAGACACTTCTTGTGGTCTAACTAAAACTATCAATAATGTGTTTTGTTTTGTTTGCGCATATCGACAGATCTGAATAATAACTAGACTCATTTTGTTTCTTAACATAACGCCACTGAACACTCGTAACAGTATGTTTTATACGAATAGCTGTGTTTATTGTATGCTTAGCAGTGAAATAGTGGATTTTAACAATGAAATGAAAGCGGTATTTCATACGTGTGAAATATAGAGTTTTATTTTTTTTACTACTTTTTTTTCTCGATATAAGTTTTTTTTTATTTGTTTAGAAAATAACTGTTTAATATATATCATTCTACTGTAAATGGTCTAACTAAGAAAATGAGCTATACATTTTTAAACTTGTCAACTATTTCACAATTGTTATTTGCAGTGAAAAATGTCAGTTGGTCGTTCTTTTCAAAAACTACTTTAGGAAGGTGCTAGCTATAAAGTTATATCACTGGACTGGAAATAACTAAGAAAATGAGTCGTAGATTATTGAAATCGGTTAAGTAGTTTAGACGTTATGGGGAATTAAAAACAGCAATTTTATCACATTAAAGCCAATGACGTCGTCAAATTTAAAAACAGAATTCTGCATACTGCAGTACACTTTGATTATAAAGCATGAAATAAAAAGAAAATTTGTTGTTTTGTGGTGAATAACAGATTTTATTTCATCTCGAAAGTGATCAAAGTTTAATATGTTCACTCATGAAGCTATGGTGTTAAATTGCTTTTAATTGTTTATTGCAATTTGTGTAGCACTTATTTATCAGTAATGTTCATTTAATAATATCCTACTATTATGTTATAATGCTAATGTTAACTTTAAACCATAAAACATTATTGATATGTTTATCGTATTATAGAAAACGGTAGACTGAATGCACGTTGATAGTTGCCAAAGTTGTCTATTGATTTCTTGTTTTGTACGATAGACACAATCATCATACACATTCATTTTACTAAACATGAATAACTTATATTGCTTTATGGTGATGCTGTATTTTCTGTCAGGAATTGCGAAGGAACATGCTCTTGACTTAAGTTCTTGTTAAAATATTTAAAAGTATTTAATGGTGTCTCCATGCACGATGAGATCACTTGTTTATATTCCACGTAAGTGAACTTGTGTGTCATTCATCCCATAGGGATTGTATGACATTCATTGATCCAGTTTTTCCTTAAATATAGTTGTTCTTTGTTTCTTTGTATGTTTGTGATTGATCGTCCTATAATGCTACTTTGTCTGTTCGAGTTTTATATCTACTTGTTTGTGTGTCATTTATTGACATTTATTTTATTGCAAAGACATTTAACATTTGAATTATGTTAAACACGAATCTATAAGAAAAAAGAGTGTTAAAAGGACGTGGGAGCGATCTGGAAGAGTATATATAAGTGGTGCCAATACAAATACAAGTGAAAAAGCTCAAAACATGAGTTAGTTTCATATTAAATGTACATATGTATTAAATAAGCCACATATAATTAGTTGATTTATTGTTCATGAAAATGTTTGAACTGGAAAACACGAAGACTCGGTTTATGTAGTTTATATTAGACTGTTATGACGAAAATGTTAAGGAAAAGTAGAAATAAACTGTATAAATGATATCTTATCTGTAAATATGTATATATGATCTGATGACGTTGTATTTTAAGGTCTGTAATAGTAATTATTTTATTTAAAGAATAGTGAACAGTCATGTTGTGTATTATGAGCATTCAACACATATTGCTATGTACATACTTTTATTTGCTTTAAAGAAACTAACCCGCCAAAAAGCGACAAAATTACATTATAAAACCGTTCATCAAAACTCTATCCAGGTGATCAGGCCATATAATAATGTATATGTGCAGATTTAAAGAATAGGTTTATTAACGGGTTCTTAAAATACCCGTGATTGAATATGCGTAAAATTAATTATGAGTTGGTAACTCTTAATTCGACGGCCCAGTTTTGGGGTTTGGCTTGGCTGGTTAAAGCCGTTTATATTGTGCCTATAGAGGATGAATTCTCAAAATATGCAAGTATATAGTAATCGGTAGGTTTAGAAACGGTATTCATATGTTGTAAAATTTGGCTGTTGTTGACGGGATAGCTACTTTATGTATGTATATGTTTGGATGATAATGTAAATGTAAATATATGCAGTTATGCATGCATCATAAACGATTCGATAAACTCTTAATTAGAAATAATATATTAATTTTACTTGCAAGGCTTTGATATTCGACATATAGTTTTACGTTTTAATAGTCTCTCATAGCTCTATGTAGAGACAATCTGATTGCTTTTATATATTTCATGTATACTTTGTAATACTTTTATTTGTAACTGCATGTTGTAAGAGGTGAGACTGATATAAAATATGTGTATTGTATTTCATATTTGTTATTAAATTATCAATATTAATTCATACGTTTCATATTGCTTGCAGTTGTACGTATTATTAAATATAGATGTAGTTAGATCATTAAACATAAATGTATTATGACCTTAAATTAAAGCAGAATATGAATTAATATTAATTAACTGTGCACCACAAACTAGCCGAGTCATCAATTTCTTTCCGACTATACTAGTCATTAACAATAATAAATTCGATTATTTTATCAGGTCTAGTTTAGTGGATATGTACGATTTACATTGAATATGCAACCTAAACACATTATGATGGTATTACTCGTATTTGGAGTGACACAAATTATTCGTATTGATCAGTCATTTTAGCATTTCAAACGGCAGTAACCGGGTTACGCATTGCAGATATACATTATAAATAATATGTATAATGTACTCAAAATGTTATAATATTATATACTGAGGGAGAAAAGTTTAGCAAGATTTTTAGATGAAATAATACTGTATACAAGATATACTGACATTTTGGGACTTTACGGGCTTGACCCCTACGTTCATTTATTCGTTACGTCTTTAAGATTTTCGACTGTTATTGATGTGTGTTTAATAAAATATTGTGACTATGGCAGTAGTTTCTTGATTTTACAACCAAAAATGTATCATTTCCAGGGTGCAACAGGAAACTTGTTAAACTCAGTATATTTTAACTATAGACAGTATACATGTTCTAAAAATAAAGTAAATTTAGCATGACTTTTTGCACCGCATCTAGAGATTGAATGCTATTTTATAATGTGGAGTATTTGAAAACATTGGCATGACATAGGGTGTTCTTCTTTTTAACATATAATGTATGATTCAAGGTATGTATCAGAGTTATTTCCTATTTAATTTTGTTTAAATGATGTTTTTCGTAATTTTTAGGACATATTAGGCCATATATGATGGTCGATTTGTTTGTGTTAGAGACAGACCAACTCATTTGCCCTAGTTAGTATGGGATTTGAACCCGCAGAGGTGAGATGCGCGACTATTTAATTTAAACAACATATTGTTTATAACAAAATTACTGAACAATTATGAAATAAATGATCTGGGATGTAAGTATTTAAGGGAATGTAGCGACACAGCCAAACCATCTTTATTATTGAGAGTTCTGAAAAACTTGAATAAGGGTGAAAGAATTATCAAAATCGGATGATAAACAAAGAAGATATGATCATTTGAAGCTCCTGTTGAAACGGATATGGAAGCGGCCATTTTGAGAGGTATGACATCACGGTTCTAAATGACCATATATAGAATATTTAAAAATATGAACATTTTCTGATATAGGGAAAAAATGACAGCATCTGTATGAAAAATATGTAATACTTAATGGCAATAATGCTTTAAATGACCTAAAAGGCATTCATTTGCAGTGATTTTCTTCGTTTTAAATGATATTTATCAATATTCCATATATGGTAATATGGAACTATGACGTCATAGTTCTAAAAATGGCGGCTCTCATATTCGTTTTAGAACAAGCTTTAAATGGTCATATCTTTTTTGTTTATCATCTGATTTTGATAATTCTTTCACCTTTTTCCAAGATTTTCAGAACTCTCAGTAATAGAGCTTGTTTGGCTGTGTCGCTATATTCCCTTTAAAAACCTGAAAAAATAAAACATAATTTATAATAACCTTGCCATTTTAATGAAATAAAAGCCAAGGTCTTACGTTTTAAAATTACCCGTATCACCAGTAACAATTAAGACTATAAATTAAAAAAGCAGACAAAATATCCTTAGGGTGATTAAACAATACTCAGAGCCTTTAAAAAGCCAGAGCAGTAGAACCACCTATTCGAAATTAAAGTAAGAAAACAAAAGTATTTTAGAATATACCACCGATATCTGTAAATAAATAAACTTATTTTTATCAGTATACGTAAGAACTGTTTCACGTAGTTGGTATTTGTTAATGCGTCTAAGATACTGAGTACACAGTGTCTACCAGCCCACGCTGGTTGTTAATACACCCTCACAATTACAACGCTCGGATAGATTGTCTATTTGTTGGTTATATATTAGAAAACAAATCTCATTCACCCTCATTAGGTTCGCCAACATTTTGCATACAGTTGCGTAATACATTAGAAGATTCGGATACGTTTTGACATTTAACCATATTAATGATGTCTCTGCAATGGATTGATGGTAATCGTAAACTATTAGATCTATACAGAATTACGTTTCAGTCAGTTATCTTATGCAGTTTATATGACTGTTTCCTACTAGTTTCCAATTTTACTGGGAGACTTGCCATCGGAAAGTTAATATAGTTCTCAAGAGTGGCATACCTTTGAACTGTCAGTCACCAGATGCCATACATTTGTAAACACTGTCTTTATTCTTTAAAAGCCACTTTGCTCTTATCGGACATTTTAAGAAAGATAACACGTTCCTCTTTATTTCACCTTTTATTGTGTTCTTGCTGTTTTTCTTATCATCTTTTAGATACTCACAACCACACGGCGCGTACTTATGCCCTGCACATAATTTTCGAAAAGGGGTTTAAAATTTGCAGTATACAGAGATAGATTATCTCATGTTTGTCAAACATATATTTAAGATGTCAGGTATTGAACAATGCCCAATGATTTTAGTATGTAGTATTTGTTTTACATCGCATTTCGTTTAATCTACCGACGATATGTCTTTGAATATTAAGCATTCGTTTTAATCAGTATAGTCGGGGGGTCTATATATTGGGTGAAAACTCTCCAGCTGATTATATAACCGCTGTTGATTTATTTGATAATACTCTTCAATGTGATTTATATGAGTTGGAAATTTAGGTGCCGTGTAGGTGGACAGTTGGGTCGGCAAAATAATGAATTTATCACATTTGATGTCGTTATAGAAAAGGAGAGGATATTATCCTATTAGCCAAGGAAGTGGACAGAAAAGGGCAGCAAAAGAGAAATATGTCGTTATAGAATAGGAGAGGATATTATCCTATTAGCCAAGGAATTTGAGGGGGAAATATACATTCATGTGAGATGTTTTGACGGTATATATCCTACCAAGAAAGGAGCTACGTTAAAGTTACTACGATGGAAGGAATTTGTGAACCTGATTCCAGAAGTTTAAATTAGAATCGCTAAATGTCAAAAAATGAAACATCATTTAGGTGTTAACTGGTACCTGAGCTAAACTGAAGGAATCGATCGGGTGGATCTGAGACAGTTTTGGTTACCAGAAGGATCGACAGATGTAAAACCTATGAACAGTTTGGAGAATTGGTGAAAAGATTGAACGATATAGAGTGTCAACAGTTTGGAGAATTGGTGAAAAGATTGAACAATATAGAGTGTCATGTTCCCGAACTGAACAAAACGGTATCCTGCATGGAAAGAGAAGATCACAATAATCAGTTAGGGGCCATGATATGTTGCGAGTGTAATTCTAATGATTGCAAAAATTGGTAGAGAATATCATAAAAAAGTGATATTTGAATTGATTTTTATAAGGAATAGTTTCGAAGATATACATCATTGTTAAGATGAATACGACGCTTTCAAGATGAACTATTATGTTCTAACATTCTTGGCCACTTTCGAGGCTTTTCCAAAACAGGTTTTACCAATAAGTACTAACTAGTTAAGGCCAGATTTTATTACGAGGGAAAATCGGATCAGACATGGTTACGTGCTTTCGTTGCCAAGTCAAAGTGAGCTCTTGGGAGAGGGACGACGAAGCTATGACAGAAGACCTGAAATGGTCTCCTAACTGCGAATATTGTCAAGATGGTGGGTGTGGCAAAGAAGACAACTATGACGGGAGGATTTCATGTGAAAGGGGTTCGTCGTCCTAGCGATTTTTGATCGAAGTAAGGAACCATTCTAGACGTCGGAAAGTGAGTGCCTTGTCACCTATATTAGAATGAGACTAGCCATTGAGCATTTTGTCACGTATCGTTAACGTCATGATATAAAAGAAACGTTTATTCAGACAGATTATTAATTATGTTTGGTCTAGCATTCGTTATCATTTCACTGATTGATGACTTTGATTGGTGATTAAGATGTTACCGATTAAGAAGAGAAGCCGGAGAATCCGTAGAGAGACCAACACAGTGCTACGATGATTGCGTATATTGTGTATATATAGTGTACGATCCTAAAACATTTTCGGAAGCTGTATGGAAACACAGAAAGATCTGTAGAAATTGTATGTTGTTTACCAACGGAAAAATTATGGTGAACGGAAAAGTGAAATCTACGAAATAAGCCAAACAACGAGAAGGCGATATGTCAGAATACTACAGCGTATGGGGTGGAACGTCAAGTTACAAAACATTGAGATACCTACAATCTCTGCCTATTTTATGTTGGAGGGACGACCGTCTTTACCCAAGATTGTGACTCATTTTGAAGGAAACTACGAACCGGCGAGATTTCCAGCAGCCATTGCTTTCATACGGGTTCAGTGTTGATAACTTGAATTAAGAAAGAAAACAATTGTATAACATATGTATGCCTACATCGATAGAATTAGAGTTATTATAAAGTACACTAAAGGGACTGCCGTAATCCCTGGCGTACTCCGCTGAAAGGGACAAATACAATTATTTCAATATTTGTATCGTTGTTGTTTTAACAACGCTTTTACATAATGTTGTGTTGACTATAGAGCTTTTGTTTTAACTGCATATGGTAACTACTTGTTTGGAATGAAACGTAAAAATGTCTGACTCTTTCTTCATTAGAGTTTAAGTTTACTTTATCAAAACTATTTCATAATCCATCCACGACATCGATAAAAAACGAAATAAAAACAAAAATAACCGTTAAGTTATTGTTCTTGATTGCTATATTTTAACACTATTTAAATATAATGTCTTCCACTTTTAAGCAACACGTGCCTAGATTGTCTATGGTAATATTCGGGCGTTCGTCCGTTAAAATCAATAAAATCTGAAGACCACGTGGAGCGAAAATAAAACACTACCCAGTGCTCGCCTGGTTGGCTACTGTCATCGGTGTTAACGATGTAAATCCGGGGTCTATATTTAATGACGTAGGTAGTGTATCCGCAGGAATCAAGCCTCCAAATTGTTTTTGTAGTATAGGAAAACTTTTTAAAAGACACGTTAACTGGAACGTATTCATAGTTCTAATATCACGTTTCTGCTGGCATCAATTTTCATTAAACTTGGCTGAACACTTGGCACACACGATCACTGTATATGCTTCTGGCAGAGCTTCAGAGAACTTAAGTTCTAATCTAGTATGAGCTCTCTCTGGTATCCCCGTCTGGGTTGAACACATATAAGCAACTTCCGTTTTGAAATCCTTCCCTACTGATATGTACCGCTCTTTGACGATGATCAGAGTACAACATGTGAAAAGCTTCAATGTAGTTTTTACCCTTATAATTTGGCTGTAATGGCTGAGAATGTGTTGTCTGACTGTCGACGAAAAATCCGGCGTAGTTAGAGTTAATGTGTTGAAAGTTGTAGGGGTTCTTAATGTAATCTCCGTGTATGGCTGGCGAAGACACGAGAGCTACTATCAGTTGTTTCAGAACTTCTCCTTGAAATAAACTGTCAGTGATGAAGGAATATTGTCCCTGATGTAAGGCATATGTTATGAGCGTGTGTAGGGATAGAGTGCTTCCGTTGTCTTGAGCACGTCCGCGTGAGCTATGATAACGCTGGAGTTGACTTTAACTTTTTCACTCCGATTTCTTAGTAATTGATGAGGGTGCTTGACCCAAACTTTGATAAATAGTGTTATTGTAGCTATTCACTAAAGCAGCAAGGTCATCGATGTACCGAGATGTTCTGTCTTTTAGCGTGTTTCGAAAAATCTTTTGTTTTAATGTTTTGATCACCCTTTCCGCATAGTTGGCTTTGGTCTTGTTTTGTGTTACATAGTAATGAATATCCATACATTTTATGTATCGTAACACTTCTTTGTTATGTGTCTCACGGCATTCGTCTCTTCTTATAACTTCCGTTTTTCTCTTATTTTCGAGTAAAAGGCGTAGAGCTTTTACTACTTCATCTCCCGTCTTGTTTTTTTAAGGTAGATCTCGAGAATACATCAATGCCAACTAACACGTACTTTATTCCATTATTTTTGTCCGCCAATGATAACTATTTAATAATAATAATAACCAGTAAATCTATGTCCCACATACTCTTCAAACCTTCTACTATCAATCTGGATCTCGGTAACGGAAAGTGTCTTCTGGCGCCTCTGGTGAGCGAGTAAGATTCTTGATCTTGTAACCATTTTCGGATTTCACGATTTTATATAATGTTTCGGGACCAGCAAAACTACCCGGCTGGCTGGCATTGAAGTAAATAGACGCGAGATATTTTTCCAGTGTGTCATCATTACACGGTAATTCACGTTTTTGTTTGGTATAACCATTTTAATTTCCTTTATTTCCTTGATTTTCTTTTCTCAATCATGTACTGGAATTCCTGGAGGTTCGTTCTTCGTTATCGTTATGTTCGGACTACTGTTGCCTCCTTTCTGATCTGTTGTTGGTCATTTATCTCCTGGAGGTCTGTTCGTCGTTATCGTTATGTTCGGACTACTGTTGCCTCCTTTCTGATCTGTTGTTGGTCATTTATTTCCTGGAGGTCTGTTCTTCGTTATCGTTACGTTCTGACTACTGTTCCCTCCTTTCTGATCTGTTGTTGGTCGTTTATGTAGATCATTTGGAATGTGCTTATTTTCTAACAGTCGCTGATATGTTTCGTAAGATAAAAGTATCGATTTTTGATTGTCCTTTTTTGTGCGTAGTTTCACAATTCCGGTTCTATAGCTTTGAGTAATAAAGCAACCACTTGTCCTTGTCTGCACAGTATGATCTTTTTCTTCTTAAGTCTTATTGAGGTATATATTTCTTCAATTTAGACTTGTTAGATGGTGTAATTAGAACTATTACTTGAAGAAATTTAACCACTTTTTCAGTTAAACCTCTAAGTTGATCGTTGATAATCGTGCCTAATAACTGTTTGCTTTGACGATTTGAGGTCGTATTCATCAATAATTGAATATAGCTCCTATGATTTTTGACGAGTAGACTCATTTGTTTTTAATTTCTGTGTGGCACTGTTGATGCCTCTTATAATCATTTCGGTATATAGACTATGGGATATTCTCCAGGGATATACATCGGTTCTCAATCTGTATGGTGTCACCTTTTGGTGACAGGTCCACGATCAAATAACCTTAAGGCAATTTCGTGGCATCTTGGCAAGCATTCACAAGTATACTGGATTTTCCGGGGAAGAGTTGCTTCCCTAGTGTCTGCGAAGCTCTGTAATCAAGACATAAGCCGTACGTTTTTGAATAAAATCATATACCAACAATTGACCGCTATTGTTCTAACCGATTTACCCTGTCCATATACATTTTGAGTGATATAGATTACGCTCAACTTCCGATGATGACAGGCTTGGGTAAACAATATCTCCAAATCTCGGCTTTCTAAGACTTGATGTATGAGATCGTCTAACACAATCAGGTTATGTTGATCGTCTTGAAACTCTTCTATTTCCGATGGCGTAGGTATTCCTGGATGTAAGGTCAAATGAGTCAAGTTTCTTTCCATTACATCGAACAGCGGTTGATACACGCCGTAACAATACATCACTTTTATGGGCGATCATTCGCGTACATGCTGTCACTGTGACGCATAAATTGGTAAACTTTCAAACCCCAGTTGGTCCCGCTAACATGAGGCTAGAACAAGGTTCAAACGGTATTAAGCTCAGGTTCGTGTCTCGTTGCGGCGGCGGCGGCGGCGGCGGCGGCGGCGGCGGCGCTTCGCTGATGCTCGTTTCCGGAGGCGGCGGCGGCAGCAGCGGGTACCACTACTGAGGGTACCCTCCTTCCCTCCACATGCGTCTTTGTTGGTGTTGGTGTTGGTGTCCGAAGCTGAGTTTACAATGGGGTGTCTGTCATGTCACATGACCTGTAGGTCAGCTGAAGTTCCACGAAACAAACAATGATGATCCCAAAATGTCCCCGTGTGAACGGTTCTGGCGTTGTCTACCTGCAAGAAAGTGATAGACAAAAGTAAAAGAGATATGGACTAAAAACCTCATCAATGCGGGGAAGGCTTTGTAAATGTTGCGGAACCTGGGTGCTTGAAGGGCGCTTGTGTTACATATATCCCGACAAGCCTAAATCTAAGATTTCGTCGTCCATGTTTTTCGACTTTGAGTGTAGTCAAGACACTAAAACGCAGTGTCAAAATGGTTACAATCCCATTGCTTGCTCCGAGTGTAAAGATGGAAAACCATGCAGTATGTGTCAGAGGTGTCAGAACTGTTCTAAACCCTGGTGCGGCCAACATAGACATGTACCAAACTACGTCGTATCCCAAACGGCTTGTTCAAACTGTTTCGGATAAACGTTAGAAGAAAACGCTACATGCTGGTTTTACGGGTGTCAATGGTCTAGGTATTTATAAAAAATATCCATGTCCTAAAACGTGCGGTTTCCGGAAAGTCATATTCCTAGGTGACACTACACAATACAGCCGTTTGGCAAATGACTGTTTAATCCCTCGCACAAAGGACGTACCGTACTGGCTCATAACATGAAGGTTAGTAGTAACTGGACTTATATATAAATAAATGCGGTTTCGTACATTGTTTTCTTTTATATATATATATATATATATAATCACATCAAACGACATACCGAAATAAAAATCGTGCTTTTCAGGGGTTTCTTTCAGGGGTATGACGGCGTTTTTGTATTAGATTACCTCGTAAACAACACCATCAGACCTTCGAAAGTAATTTATAATGGCTCTAAAATAATGTATATGACTGTGGAAAAGGGATTTGACATCAGAGTATTAGATTCTCTAAACGTTCTGCCTATGAAACTTGCCGATTTAAAGGAGTTAGGCAAGGGATACTTTCCGTACTTTTTTAACAAGAGAGAAAATCAACAATATGTAGGAATTTATCCCGCGCCTAGGTTTTATGGCGCAGATTATATGAGTAAAGGAGATAGAGATATGATATCAAGATAAGGTCAATCGCTGAGCCATTTTTAATTTCAAGAACGAATTGGAAGCTTATTGTCGCTCTGATATCGATATTTTACGTAAATCTTGCCTCCAGTTTCGTCAACTCATTATAGTTGCTACCAAAGTTGATCCTTTTCAATACATCACTGTCGCTAGCGTGTGCATGGGTGTCTACAAAACTATATTTTTAAAAGAAAACTGTCTAGCCATCCAACATACCCCGGAAGGACATAATACGCCATAGGTCCCCGTCAAACTCGACCATGAAGGATGGAAGGTGATCTTAGATGGAGAGTGGATATTAAAGAAGACTTGCAAGGGTATGCTTTCAATGTGAAGAAAAGGATCGATACAGCCATCGCTCAAGTGCCTGGTGATTGGTAAGTTATATATTTATACGAACTCAGTATTAATTAAAACGTAGATTCATTTGATATAAATGATAAGCACATTTTTATATCACCTTTTTTTTAAATTACATTTTGTATCTATACTTTTGTTAATACTTTTTGTTGTAATTTTTAGGTACATGTACGTTAAACAAGATAATTATAGCAAAGCGTCGATACAGTGGTGAGTCGATTGTTTGCTTGTTGTGTTATGAAGTGGATTACTGACTCGTCCGAAATGATTATAAAAACATCAACTAATTAACGATGAATACTTTGTTTTATTTACAGGTTGTATTTGGCACGGGTGCAAACAATGCTAACCCAATGATAGGCAAACTACCAAAAAAAACTCGTACCAAACAGTCGTTTGAAGAACTGTACGCGTTAACAATTCTTATAAAAGTTACATTATGATAGCTCGGATATAAGTACGTTTGCATCTGGGAGCACGACTGGTTAAAACAGATAAATCAAATATGTTCACTTTATTAGGTAAGTTGAGTTTATGTGGATTTATGTATAACATCAGTAAGACAAAAGTTGAAGATAAGTAATGACGGGAATATCAATATAATAATAAGAATGATCATTATTTATTCTAATAGTTCAGCAAATATTAGTCCAGCAAGCATTGTAATTGTTTTGTCTTTTTGTACCCCTACGTCAACAAATACAGTCGCAACCCAGTGGGACATCCGGACATAATAACTAAGCATTTAAGGCCTTCACAAGAATATTTCGGTCTTGCTAAGATTTTGCCACCAAGGGGACTCTATCATCTTGTACTACCATACAAATCGGCTAGAACAATAGCGCACAATAGTTGGTGTATGGTTTTTTTCAAAAATGTATCGGGAACTTCGCAGATTGCGACACTAAAGAAGCAACTCTTCCCCGGAAAATTCAATACTGGTGGAAACTTACCAAGATGCCACGAAGTTGCCTTACGGTTATTTGATCGTGGACCTGTCACCAAAAGAAAAGAGTATGATAATGGACCTTTAGAAACGGCCATGTAAATATACGAAATATTGCAGTCTCGGTTTGATTGGAGACTGTTCATGAGCGGTAGTGAAATATGCTAGCTACCTCTCACGCCCTCTAGCCCCGGGTTGAGCAGAACTCAATATTCATAAAATCAATAGTACAAAATTTTAACCATCCCGAAGATGGCAAGCCTTTGACGGTGGACATGGAGTTATATGCTTCCCCATGTCGTATGGCGTATGGTCCCAGTATCTAATAAAATTAAATGCCTAGAAGAGCGAAATAAACATAATGGAATTTAGTTGGGAGCAGCGGTTATGAAGTCTGCGTATCACAAGTAATAGCCAAAAGACTAAATTAAAAAGCAGACAAAATATCCTAAGAGTTGTTAAACAATACCCAGAGCCTTTTATCGGCCGGATTAGTGGAACCACCGAATCAAAAATTAAGTAAGAAAACAAAAGAAATTGAAAATGTACCACCGATAACTAAATATAAGTATCGGGCTCAGCGATCTTCAAAGATGTAGATAAATAGAGATTTAGAACCGATGTATTTCCTGGAGAAGATCCCATCGTCTATATACGGAAAATATTATAGGATGCATCAACAGTGCCACACAGAAAATAAACAAATTAGTCGACTCGTCAAAAAACATTGGAGCTATATTCAGTTATTGATATAGACGACCTCAAAGCTTGAACGCAAACAGTTCTTAGACACGATTACCAACGTTACCAACGATAAACTTAGAGCTTTAATGAAAATAGTGGTTAAATGTTTTCAACTAATACTTCCAATTACACCATCTAACAAGTCAAAATTGAAGAAACATAAAAACATCATTAGGCAAATTGCAGATACCTCAATAAGTCTTAAGAAGAAAAATATCATAATATGCAGACAAGGTAAAGTGGTTGCTTCATTACTCAAAGCTATATAAACGTAATTGAGAAACAACGCACAATGAACCACATTCAAAAATCGGTGCTTTTATCTTGCGAAAAATATCAGCGACTGTTAAAAACTAAGCACATACCAAATGATATAAATAAACGACCAACAACAGATCAGAAATGAGGGAACAGTAGTTCGAACAGAACGATAACGGAAAACAGACCTCTAGGAGATAAAAGACCAACAACAGATCTGAAAGGCGGCAACAGTAGTCCGAACATAACGATAACGACGAACAGACCTCCAGGAATTCCAATGAAGGAGCAAAGAAAATCAAGAAGGTAAAGGAAATTAAAAAGGTTATACATCCCAAAAGGTGGATTATCGTGTAATGATGACAGATTGGAAAAAAATAATCTTGCGTCTATTTACTTCGATGCCAGCCAGCCGGTAGTTTTGTTTGTCCCGAAAATTATACAAAATCATGAAATCCGAAGGCATAAATTGGAAAATATAAAATCAGAAAATGGTTACAAGATCGGGAGTCTTACTCACTCACCAGAGGCACCAGAAGACACTTTCCGAGATCCAGAGTGATAGTAGAAGGTTTGGACAGTATGTGGGACATAGATTTAATGGACATGTTATCATTGGCGGACAAATATAATGGAATAAAGTACGTGTTAGTTGCCATGGATGTATTTTCGAGATATACTTGGTGTCAACCTTTAAACAACAAGACGGGAGATGAAGTAGTAAAAGCTCTACGCCTAACAATCGAACATATAAAAGTAAGAGAAACGCGGAAGTTATAAGAAGGGACAAATGCCGTGAGATAAGTAAAAAAGAAATGTTACGATACTTAAAATGTATGGATATTCATCATTTTGTAATACAAAGCGAGACCAAAGCCAACTATGCGGAAAGGGTGATCAAAACCTTAAAACATAAGATGTTTCGATTCATGCTAAACAACAGAACATCTCGGTACATCGATGACCTTGCTGCCTTAGTAAATAGCTACAATAACATGATTCATCCAAGTTTGGGACAAACACACTAATATATTAATTAGAAAACGGAGGGAGAAAGTCACCTTGAACAATACCTGTTTCTGAAGAAAACGAATTCGAGTAAAATGAAAAATCGAAGGAGATTCAAGTTAAAGATCGATCAAGTTGTACGCATATCGCACGTGCAAGAAGTATTTGATAGAGAGTATTCCCAAAAGTGGACTGGAAAATTATTCAAATTCAAAAGAAGAGCGATAAGAGATGATGTAGCGGTATATACTCCAGAAAACAGGACCGGCGACCATGTCTAAGGTAAATTTTACGAAGCCGAATTGCAAGCGGTTAGTGTGGATGAAACTACAGAATATCATATAGAATAAATATCGAAAAAACGAGCTCGTTATAAAAAGCACAAAGTGCTAGTTCGGTGGTTAAATTGGCCTAAACAATATGACTCAGGGATTCTTGAAAATTATGTAAATCAATACTCATAAAGCCGGATTTAATTCAAACTGTTGCCTTATTGAAAGACAAAAAAAGAAGCTTATAGGAGTGTTACTAAACAGTTTACTGTATATGAGAACGAAACGATGGAAGAAAAACACTACCTGTTCCTGAGTAGTCAGAATTCTAAAGAGGAATATCCTAATAATACGTCTACATATTTCACTATAGAATTACCCAGAACGTACCTACTGAAGAGTAACTGGGAATGCGGATTAAAGGAAATTGAAACTTTATTCACGACGAGATTTCTGTATGTGTGTACCGACCTTTGTCAAGAGTCTTACGTAGAAAATGCCATTTTCCCCGTGTTAAGGGTTATACGAAGTATGAAAGTAGGAAAAACGCCAAGTACCTACAATCTGTATAATGATCCATTCTACGTGAAACTAAAAACGAACACGTTAACTCGACTGCGAATCTTTATAAGGGGACCAGGACTGCAGATGATACATGAAGATAAACTACAATTCGCTGCACGCTACATCTCAGAAAATCGAGATGGATATAGACAAATGGAAGAGACACTTTCGTCGAATGGCTGAAGGAACAATACGCCCTAATAAAAGCGGACAATATGTTGGAGATAGTGGTCAAAGTGGAGTGATGTCAACAGCTGAACCCATCACAAAATTTGTGATGGCTCAAGCTGTGGAACTAGCCAAATCTGAATTAATAGATGTTGAAAGGCAAAAACGAATTAGTGTATAAGGGCAAGTCAATTTCAGCTAAGCTAAGGGTCACTCCAACCAAGAGTAAGTTATCTTCCAAATCTGCGAAAGGAAATAAGAAACCGCGAGTGAAAGATTTTGTGTGTACAAAATGAACGGCGAAATCCACGATAACGATTTGGCTTTGTTTCAACCACCTGAAGTAGAAGTGGGATCCCAGAAAAAAAGAATGGCTTACTTTTAGACCTACCAATCAGCTTACAGACGGTTCTGCCATAGAATTTAATATACCGAAAACGTCGTCTACCTACATAGATTTGAAAAACACGTCTCGCTTCAAATGTTGATTGACGTACTTCTCACGTCATGACTTGAAATGCACCACGTTGTGGTATTCAATGTGTTGGACAAACAGGTCGTTCCTTAAAAGTTCGATTAAGTGAGCATAAATATAATGCAGGCAATCCTAAAAAGTTAAAGAATTACCTGTATCAACACTTTCGTCAGTCAGGTCATAGTTTTAGTAGCGTCACTGTTCAATCTTTTGAACATCTAATTGATGGTAATGATGCAACCAAACACTTTAAAATAAAAGCTAGACATATAGCAGAACTAAAGTGGATGAAAAACTTGCAGACACCATTTCCATTGGGCCTTAATGATAATATTTATCAACAAGGAAATATTTCAAAAGAGCCTTATATTGACATTTTTGCTATATTTTCCATTCGAATGTGTAAATCGAGGACGTAATGGTAACATCAAACGGAAATCACGTATCACTATATCAGTCGCTGATTTAAATACTATTTTAAACAGTCTGGAAAGCACTCGATTCTTTCTTGTCTCACCTCTCTATCCATTTCTTCACTTAAGCTGATTAACGAGGAAGCAGACAATGTTTTCCTTCGAACAGATCCTTTGTATAACACTGCTTCCAAAATTCAAAGCTATACGCAGCATGTTCTCCGATCCCATACTGACGTGGAGTCTGATCAGGTCCGACATTTTCTAAAACCTCTTTATCTTAATAATGGAATTGATTTGATGGATATACCAAGTATTTTTCGAGATAATTTATTATAATTACAAAAAAAATTAAAAGTATGATTTTCAACTACAACAAAATAGTGTCTGACCTTGATATAGTAAATAACACTCCTAAGGAATGCGAGTGTAGAACCTCTAAATTTTGCTATGCTCCGGCCGGTCATGTCGTTACTGGTAATTTTGATTAATTAATTAATTACAGATAAACGTAATCGGCATTTGTTTTTTTAAAGGTCCGAAGTATAGATTGCCTTCTGTGATTGATTTTAATGCATGTCCTGGTCAGATCGCCTAATCCATTCATGATTTTAGTATTAAATGGTGTCGTAGAGAACATGCTGACCCTAACTACCTTTCTGCTTGGAAAAAGACAATTTTTAACATCATAGATACCCGTATTAACTTCTATACGGCTAACCCCTCCCTAGTTCAACCTAGACCTAGGTTTTCATTTTGTAATTTAAAATCGGGAATCTATTTACATCAATGTTTTATCTCAGGAACTCGGGAGTACTAATTCGTATATTCCAGTGCAATCTACTAAAGATGATGTTGTTTCGACGCATATCACTCTTTCAAGGCTGGAGTAGACGAAAAGCAAAACAGACTTCTAACGACGTACTGGATTCCCAAATTACACAAACAACCATATAAAGCCCGTTTAATTCCCAATTCTAGTTCTTGCACCACTACAAATATCTCCAAACTTGTAATATCTTGTCTTACTGCCATTAAAGATCATGTTAAACAATATTGTCTAAAGCTTATAAAAACTCTGTATTAATTTATTTTGGTCTATTACAAATTCAGGCGACGTTCTTTATCAAATTTGCAATAAACGTCAAATTTCGTCTTTTTAAGTACTTATGATATTTCTACACTATATACAACTTTACCTCACAACCTTATCAAAGAAAAGCTTATTGCTCCAATTCAAAAAACCTTTGCTAGGGAAAATACTACATTTTTGGTCTGTAACAATATTAAAGCGTTTTTTATTGACTGCAGTTTTGACAATTACACTATGTGGACGACCCTATATCTCATTTTTGCCATGAAGTTTGTGAATCACTTATTTTTCTATTGGATAATATTTTCGTCAAGTATCGTTTATATACAAATTGTTGGTATCCCTATGGGTACGAACTGTGGACCCATTGTCGCAGATTTGTTTTTATCTTACTATGAAAGAGATTTCATGTTGAGTCTTTCAATAGATACCCAGGCAGATGTTATTGAAGCCTTTATATCCCGGTATCTGGATGACATATTGAACATTGACAACCCTTTCTTTTCTAATATGGTTAACAATATAGATCCTAAAGAACTTCAACTTAACAAAGCTAATATTTCTGATATTAACGCTTTGTTTCTCGATTTACATCTCTATATTGAAAATGGTGAAATAATTAGCAAAATCTATGACAAGAGAGATTATTTTAATTTTGATATTGTTCATTATCCCCATTTAGATGGGGATGTTCCTCGAGTAGCTTCTTATGGGGACTATGTGTTTCAACTTATTCGTTTTTCTAGAGCTTGTACTCGAGTTGAAGACTTTAATATTCGTAATATTTTTTTAACTAAAACACTACTGCATCAGGGATACCATTACCATAAACTTCGTAAAACCTTTGCAAAATTTTATTATCGTAACCCTAATCTTTTTTCCAAACATAAAAGTACTTTAAGAATTCTTCTGCGACAAGGACTATCACAACCTGATTTCTGGTGATGTGATTTACAAACTTCGTAAGATTCTTGGTCATGATCACTTTCATACTATCTTTGTTAAACTTGTTGAAAGGCTTATCAAAAGAGGTTATGACCCTATCATTTTGCAACGTACTGCATGCTTGGTGGTGGACCCATTTACAGTTATGCTTTCCTCTTTAATTGTACGATGACCGGACAGGCTGTGGACCCTATGATGACGTCTACCTAAAGCCCAAAAGGACGGTGACGTTTGATGTTTGTCTGCAGGTTTGTTTTGTCGTGCCCTCAATGGTTTATTCTCTTATTGCTCTGGCTTCTGCCAAGACATCGAGTACCTTCTTTGTGGCTTTCTATGCTATTGTGTTTTTGTATTTATACATACACGAGCATCTTTGTGTTTTACTTATATTGCCTAGTAATGCTGCTTTGTTGGTTAGAGAATAGTTCATGGCGGGGAATTCTTTATTTACACTGTCCCGTTTAATTGAGATGACAGTAGGGTAAGTGTGGGGTTTGGTGCAACCTAGAACCTGGTTTAAACCCCAGCGGCCTTTTTGCAACTGACCGTTCCAAGGCGGTAGCCCTACTGTCAACCCCTTTTGTGTTTGTGACGTCATATGCCTTTATTACTACTATTGCCATTATTGTTTGTCTTTTTGCGTGGTTTTGGGTTTACTGTGTTCTGTGAAAGCCGCATTTCCTGTTCGACTTTTATACTTACGTTCACGTCAAACTAAAAATAACTAAAGCTGATGGTACGGATATAGGTGCTGCCGAAAAGGTTGCGTTAACAAATGCTCCATTGCATAATATCTTCTCGCAAATCGACGTTAACGTGCAACAACATCCTACGAGTGAACTCGGTACCAATTATCCGTATAAAGCGTATCGGGATCTTCTCTTGGACACTCACACTCAGCATGATTGAGACTGTCAGCTCTTTTCAAAAGATGATGACGATTCCCAAGAGGTAACAGATCCATACTACTGTAATACTGTCTTCGAGGCCACTCGTAAACCGTCGTTTCTTAGGCCCATTTGGATTGTTTGTATAATTTTCCGGTATTGTCGTTAAGACTATTCTGACTTCCGGTTCCCTTTCGTCTTTTTAGGTTATATTGTCTTGTGTTTGTGTTTTATTTCATTAGTTGTTAGGCCTAAATTTGGAAGGATGTTGCGCCCAATGTTTGTTTAGCCTACTTTTGAATGAATTTATGGTGGGTGCCTCAGTTACTGTGTTAGGTAGTTTGTTCCAAGAATCTACCACTCTATAAGCAAAGGATTTCCTCCTAATATCAACTCTTGCTCTTTTCTTAAATAATTTATGTGAGTTTCCCCTGGTGCCAGTATTCGGGGCCATAGTGAACAGTTTATTTTTATTTACTTTATCGATGTTATTTAAAATTTTGTAAACCTGAATCACATCGGCTCGCTCCCTTCTATACTCCAGGGTTGGTAGTCCTAACATAGTAAGTCTCGTGTGGTATGGAAAGTTGCTGAGGTTACCCACCATTCTGGTAGCTCTTTTTTGGACATTTTCTATAGTGTTAATGTCTTTTTAGAGATATGGGGACCAGACAACTGTGGCATATTCCAGGTGGGGTCTAACAAGGGATTTATATAAGCAGAGGAACATTTCTATGTCCATATATGTAAAAGTTTTGAATATTAGTCCTAGGTTCCTGTTAGCCTTAGAGACTTTCCCACTTATATGGTTAGAAAACTTTAACTTAGAGTCAAAGGTTACCCCTAGGTCCTTTTCCTGCAATACCTTAGCAATTTTTTCAATTTTATTTGTTTGATCTTTGATAAAATACACATTGTTTTCATCGTCGTTCATTCCAATGTGAAGGTGTTTACATTTTTTGGCACTGAATACCATTTGCCAACTTTTAGCCCAATTACATGCATTGAATATATTATCCTGTAAATTCTGTATATTACTTAGGTCCCTCACGCATGTATAAAGTTTTGTATCATCTGCAAACAGTTTAGTAGTGCAGGAAATTGCTTCGGGGAGGTCATTGATATATATCAAAAACAATACGGGCCCTAGAACACTGCCCTGAGGAACCCCACTTGTGACATCCATGAGGCCCGATTCCTGCCCATTTACTACTACCCTTTGTTTTCTGTTAGTTAAAAAATCTTCTATCCATTTATAAAGTTTGCCTGAAATTCCCATGGCTCTAACTTTTCTAAGTAGACTTTTATGCGGGACTTTATCAAACGCCGCTTTGAAGTCGATGACATCTACATCTTCCCCATTATCGATGGCTTCCGACCAGTCATCTATACATTCCAACAACTGAGTAGCACAGGAGCAGACCCTCGTGAAACCATGCTGATGTATTGATATAAGAAGATACCTAATGAGATGGTCGACTAGTTCCACTTTAACAATCTTTTCCATGATTCTACATGTTATTGGTGTCAGACTAATTGGTCGATAATTCTCTGGTTTAGACTTTTTTCCAGCTTTAAAGACTGCAGTTACATTAGCAGTCTTCCAGATTTCAAGTAGTTTCCCTTCGTCCATTGATTTCTTAATTAGTTATGTAAGAGGTACTGTCAATGTATTTGCACATTCTTTAAATACTCTTGGATGCAGGTTGTCAGGTCCCTGGGATTTCGATGACTTTATATCATTTAAAATTTTGTTTATTTTATCTTCTGTGATGTTTATATTGATAAGCCTAGTTATGT
Source organism: Cyrtodaria siliqua (assembly GCA_037043455.1). NCBI lineage: Eukaryota > Metazoa > Mollusca > Bivalvia > Adapedonta > Hiatellidae > Cyrtodaria > Cyrtodaria siliqua. Next base: position 516,122 of record JAWPHD010000288.1, read on the forward strand.
TTGGTTTTTCCTCTATAGTCGGAATCATTTCAATGTTTTCTTTGGTAAAAACCGAGGTAAAGTGATTGTTTAATATTTCCGCCTTTTCCTTATCACTCCTTGTTAGCTCTCCTTTTCTAAGTTACAAACCGATATTTTGGTTTTGGTATTTGACCTTACATACTTCCAAAATAGTTTATCATCCGTTTTAATTTTTAGTGCCAGATCCTTTTCATAATCGCATTTGCATCTTCTTAATTCATAAACTACATTATTTCTGGCAGTCTTATAATCATTGTAGTTGTTCTCATTTTTACAGTGTTTATACTTAGTCCATTTCCTATGCTTTATCCTAATGACATTTATTGCATTTTTGTCTATTAAAGGGTTATTCCTGTTAGGCCTAGGATTAGCTCTACTCACTGGTATTGAGTTATCTAATGATTTTGTTATGGTTTCAGCAAAGCTGCTCCAGGCCTCAGTTATTGGTTTTACCCCTATGACGTCATTCCAATTTATGTCACCCAAATCACTATTTAACTGAGTATAGTCTCCTTTATGGAAGTTCAATTTAACTGTCGTATTGACTTCAAGGTCTATGTAACAATTAAATATAAAAGTTAGGATTAGATGATCACTTTTTCCTGGACTTGGGTTATATTTGATAGATTCTATCATGTTTTCCTCATTCGTAAAGACAAGGTCCAAAGTTGATGGTTCATCATCAGCTCTATATCTAGTTGGTTCAGCAACTTGCTGAAAAAGAAATTTGTCTCTGATGCATTCAAGAAAAACATTAGCAGGATGATCTTCCTTACATGTAGTTCTCATCTCGTTCCATATTATTTCCTTATAGTTAAAATCTCCCATAATTAACACGTGGGAGTACTTGTTATGTAATACATGTCCAAAAAGACCAGACAGTTTGAGGTTATTCTCATTATCACTATTGGGACTCCTATAAACACATCCTATTTTCATTTTGTCAGTATTATGGAGATATACTTCACACCAAATTGATTCCTTGTAAAGAGTATCAACTTCAACTAGGATTGAATTTAATGTTGTTTTTATATAAAGCACTATCCCTCTACCTGATTGTAGGTCCGAGATGTGCATATCATATCCTTCTAGTTGGAAGAATTCTTCACATTGTACTATGGTTGAGTGTTTTGGTAAAATCTCGCAAAAAGCAATAATGTCATAATAATTAGAATCTATTAATAGTAAGAGTTCCGTGGACCAATAGCGGTCTTTTTGAAAGATGTAAATTTACATTGTCATCAAAAATCGCGGATATCATTGGACGCGTACACGTAGAAATATGTCAACAACATCGACTGCTATTAAATGGAGTTCCGATCAACTTTACATTATGGCAAAGTACAAACCCGTTTAGATGGGGAGCGGCGCCGGTTACTGAGCCTATAACGTGAAAATTACGGAGGCTGACGACTTATTTCAAGGAGAAGTTCCGAAACAACTGATAGTAGGTCTCGTGTCTTCGTCAGCCATCCACGGAGATTACACATAGAACCCCTACAACTGTCAACACTTCAACTGTAACTACGCCGGATTTTTCGTGGACAGTCAGTCAACACCTTCTCAGCCATTGCAGCCAAATTATAGGGGTAAAATCTACATTGAAGCTTTTCAAAAGTTGTACTCTGATCATCGTCAAGGAGCGGTACATATCGGTAGGGAAGGATTTCAAAGCGGAAGTTGCTTATACGTGTTCAACCCAGACGGGAATACCAGAGATCGTCATTCACCGAGAGCTCATACTAGATTAGAACTTAAATTCTCTGAAGCTCTGCCAGAAACATGTACAGTGATCGTGTGTGCCAAGTTTTCATGAAAATTGATGCCATCAGAAAAGTGTCATTAGAATAATGAATACGTTCCAGTTAACGTGTCTTTTAAAAGAGTTTCCTATCGTACAAAAACAATTTGGAGGCGAGATTCCTGCGAATACACTACCCTACGTCATTAAATATAGACCCCGGATTTACATCGTTAACGCCGATGACAGTTGCCAACTAGGCGAGCACTGGTTAGCGTTTTATTTTACCTCCAAGGGACCTTCAGAGATTTTCAATTCTAACGGACTTGAGCCCGAATATTACCATAGACGATTTAGGTACGTGTTGCTTACAAATGGAAAAGATTATATTTACAATACTGATACAATACAACAATCAAGAACAATAACTTGCGGTTATTTTTGTTTGTATTTCGTTTTTCATCGATGTCGTGGATGGACTATGAGACTCATTGTAAATAGTTTCGATAAAGTAAACTTAAACTCTAATGAAGAAAGAGTCAGACATTTTGTCGGATGTTTATAGCGCATGTATGCTGTGCTTGTGTAACAAACGTGTAAAACAAATACGTTGTTATTATGTATGTCTTGTTGTTGAAAAAAGTATACCTTTGATTGCATTGATGTTTCCTGTATACATGTTCATTAAAAACAAAAATGTAAATATTGTTTAATAAAAGTCACCTGGTTACTGCCTTTAAAAAATGAGTTATACTTTTCACCCCAAACAAGTAGTTACCGCATTCAGATAAAACAAAAGCTCTATAGTCAACACAACATTATGTAAAAGCGTTGGTATAGTAAGCATGTTGAAATAATAACGATACAAATATTGAAATAATTTTATTTGTCACTCTCAGCGGAGTACGCCAGGGATAAGGGCGGTCCCCTTAGCGTACTTTACAATAATTCTAACTCTATCAATGTAGGCAAATATATTTTATACTATATTTTCTTTCTTAATTCCCGTCATCAACATTGAGCCTGTATGAAAGCAAGTAAATTGAATAGAGTTCTTCACAAACATGGCCGGTGGAAATCTCGCTGGTTCGTAGCTTCCTTCATAACGAGTCACAATGAGTCCTGGGTAAAGACGGTCGTCCCTCCAACATAAAATAGGCAGAGATTCTACATATCTCGATGTGTTGTAGCTTGACGTTCAACCGTTTTACGTTGTAGTATTCTGGCATATCACCTTACTCCATACAATGTAGTATTCTGGCATATCGCCTTACTCGTTTGGCTTCTTTCGTAGATTTCACTTTTCCGTTCACCATCATTTTTCCGTTTGTAAACAACAAACAATTTCCACAAATCTTTCTGTATTTACATATAGCTCCCGAAATGTTTCTAGGATCGTACACTATATTACTACATTTAAACGTTAATTGCCGCAAATGTATGTCACACTGTAAATCCGTATTATATACAATGTTCGTAATCATCGTAGCACTGTGTTAGTCTCTCTGTACGACTTCTCTGGCTTCTCTTCTTCTTAACCACCAATCAAAGTCATCAATCAGTGAAATGATAACGAAAGCTAGAAGAAACATACTTAATAATCTGTCTGATTAAACGTTTCTTTTATATCATGACGTTAACGACACGTGACAAAATGATGTCTTCTCAATGTTTCATTCTAATGTAGATGACAAGGCACTCACTTTTAGACGTATAGAATGGTTCATTACTTCGATCAAAAATCGCCAGGACGACGAAATCCATTCACAAGAAATCCTCCCGTCATAGTTGTCTTCCTTTTCACACCCACCATCTTGACATATTCGCGGTTAGGAGACCATTTCAGGTCTTCTGTCATACATCGTCGCCCCTCTCCCGAGAGCTCACTTTGACTTGGCAACGAAAGCACGTAACCATGTCCGACTTTCCCTCGTAATAAAATCCGGCCTTAGTCAGTTCGTACTTATTGGGTATAATTGGTTTCGGAAAATCGTCGAAAGTTGCCAAACGTGTTTCATAATAGTTCATCTTGAAAACGGCGTTTACAAACGGAATCCATCGTATTCATCTTAACAATGACGTATATCTTCGAAACCATCCCTTACTTTCTATGACATTCTCTACCAATGTTCGTAATCATTAGGATTACACTCGGAACACATCATGTCTCCTAACTTATTCTTGTGGTCTTCTCCTTCCATACAGGATAGCGAATTATTCAGGTCGGGAACATGACACTCTATATAGCTCAATCTTTTCACCAATTCTCCAACTGTTCATAACGTAAAGATATACCCTTTTTGTAGGTTTTACATCTGTCGATCCTACCGGTAACCAAACCTGTCTCAGATCCACCCGAGCGTTGACTTCAGTTAAGCTCAGGTACCAGTTACCTCCTACATGATGTTTCATTTCTGACTTTAGCGATTCTATTTAGAACTTCAGAAATCACGTTCAGAAATTCCTTCCATCGTAGTAATCTAAACGTAGCTCCTTTCTTGGTAGGATATATACCGTCAAAATATCTCACGTGAATGTATATTTTCCCCTCAAATTCCGCGGCTAATAGGAAATATCCTCTCCTGCTCTATAACGACATAATTCTCTTTTGCTGTCTTTTTCTGTAACCATAAATCCCTCATCATTAACAATATACAGCATATCTTATGTATCCATTGTTACTTAGACCCCTGTTACATCATAATGAACTTCAGCGATCCTTTATACCATCCATGAGCAAGTTTTTCATCCACCGATTGGTCGAGATCTGTTGCTCACACATCCGCATGCCCTCAAAACTCATTGTTGTCCATACTCTTTTATCAAATCAAGCGCGCTCATTAAAAAAACATGTCGAAACGCTTACCTAATCGAGGTCACCTTAGATACGGTTTTATTTTGGATACCCTTTCTATAATTTATGCGTGACATCATCCGCTGGGGGCGTGGCTACACCTGTCAATCATGTCCGGAAAGTGCTGCCCTTGTAGTAAAGACTTATTTGAGTCTATGCTTATGTTTTCATGCATACATTTCACTGAATAATAAGATTTTTGGTTATACTTAATATCTGCTTACTTTAGTGTCCCTTTACACAATCATTTTTTCTTATCAATATGTTTACTCTTTCTT